>CM035591.1:1846526-2427484 GCA_020423425.1 Chrysopa pallens
TTAAACTGTCTCAAACAAAATTTTCGAAAACTGAAAAAAGTGGGTTAATTTAACAGATGTAACCATTCGTATATTTACAGATGATGTTATTTATGCAAAGAACTGTACAAACAAAGCTTGATCTGTATGTACGATTTCTTTCTTTGTACCGCAGATGACAATGGTAATAAACAATTGAGCCTAATGGTGGTACTCTTTCAATATATACTTATTTTTCAATAATATACTCAAGAACCTATAGCCTTTTATAAAATAAACTACATTTTTATTATTCAGTTGTACCATAATATTTTTTTAGGGTTCATTTCACATAATTGAAGTAATTATCAATACTTTTATCATTTTAATTTAATAATATTATTTATAAATGTATCGAGAAAATTATGATTTAAAAAATTTACCAGAGATGAAAGTCACGATCAAAGGTAAAAATGTTTTGTCATTGTTCATCGCCAATGTTCATATTATATTCCTCTTCAACTATCGTCAATTTTCTTGAAATCAAGTACATACGTACCTGATGGTCTCTACTCTTCAATTTTAATTAACTGTTATGAGTAGAAACCAACTATGAAACATTAAAACTTAAAAAATTCAGTAAATTAAAAAAAAAAATATTATTTGAAATCTGAAACTTCAAATATTTAACATAAATTAATCGCGGCTACCTTAAAGTAGGTGATATGGAGGCAAATAAATAGTTACCCTAATTTAAAAATTTTTTGAGCTTAATCTATGAAAATTTAATGGTGAAGTTAAATTTGTAATAATTTTATTTCCCGTTCAAATTTATAGGGGTTTGGAAAAATTGTCTAATATCTCAACAAACAACATGAAAAGTAGAAATTTTGGACTTTTCTGATGTCTTTAGTCTATATTAAAAGCGATAAGCCTGTAAAGAATAAAAACTCAACCAAACTGAAGTTGGTCTTTTTTGTAGCATTTTCGTATTATTTGAGATCTCGGCTAATAAATTTTAATTGAATGGGTTTTCGTCCTTCCAGTGAGTTTTTCACCTCAGGCAAATATTTGTCCACTATTGGTTAGATAGATCTTATACAATGATGCAAAAGTACATAACTGAAACTATTTTGAATTTTCCTTTCAATGATCCAAATACAAATGTTAATATTTTTATACTTATACTTATATTAATTTACTATATAATCAATGGCATCTTCAATGCCAAATCAGATTAAGTTCACGGTAGCTTAAAGTTATTACATATTGATAATTAGACGGTTTAATAATTTGTACTTAATTTTGTAAATTTGAATTGTATTTAATTAAAGTAATTTCATTTTTAATAAAAGTAATATTTTTAACCAAAAGTCAATTATTATTTAAAAGTGAACTTTTCTCATCAAATATTAAGTTATCTTAATATTTTAATAAATTCAAATCATTGGACGGATTATTGGAATTTCAAGCTGGACATAGTATTTTTCTGGATATGGAATCAATTTTAATAGTGGGACAGCAGAAATCCTGTAGACGTGATTCCAAATAAACCAAAGGTACTCTGGTTTGAATCAATGGTTTACGAATTTGTACCCAACAAATGCTCTGGTGACAGCGCCCTGCTAAATTCAATCTACTGATTTGCCGTTCCAATTACGGGATACGACATAAAAATTGGTGACAGCGGTGGAATTGTACGACAGCAACGAAAAATATCAGAGGGAACCGGTGTGGATCCAGATATTGGTTAGCTGGTGTATTTCAATACTTCGTGTACAATCAAAGAATTTCACCCAAAGACTGCAGTAAGTACGCTTATTGTTTTTCTACTATATGACACATTTCCTAAATATCCAAACCCATTTAAAAAAATATAAATATTTCTAATACAATGTCGAACACAGACGTAAACACTATTGATAATATGGACAACAGTCGACAAATAATTCAAAATAATCATGATAATTTACCGCCAGAATTATCTGAAGATGGTTCTAACGTTTCAGTAAATTCAATCTGTTCAAACCATAACCGTGAATTAGATATTCCATTAAATTTCTTAGCACGTATGATTACTGATTTTAGTGGTGATCCAAAAGAATTAAACAATTTCTTACAAAATGCTAATAATGCAATAGGTCTAGCTTCACAATCACAAAGATGGCCGCTAGAACTCTTTATTTTTTCAAAAGTCTCGAGTGAGGTAAAAACAAAAATTAATATGAATGATATTACTACATATACCGAACTTAAACAAAAACTTCTAGCCGTCTACTCACCTGTTGAATCATACGACTATCTTATGGAACAACTCGAAACAACTAAACAAAAACCAAACGAAAGCATTAAAGAATATTACGTCAGGCTCGACAAAATAACTAGTAAATGCCTATTTGCGACAGACAAGGAAGCCACTAGTCACACTCGCGATAGCGAAAAGCGAGTTATTCAAAGAATCGCTTTAAGACGATTCACACACCATACAGTGCCGGAAATTTCTCAAATTCTCCGCCACAAACCATTCAACACATTGAATGAAGCCTTCTCGTTAGCTTACGAAGAAGGACCGTACCTTATAAATGAGGGACGATTACGAAAACCCAACACAAACTCAAATAATAATCAAAATAACTCTAAATATTGTACGAATTGTAAAACAAAAACACATAATACACGAGATTGTCGTAGTAAAAATTCATCCAACAATTCCAATTCAAATAATACTAATTCTAATACAAATAATACCAACAACACAAACACAGAAATAAAAAGATGCAATTTTTGTAATTATCGTGGACATACGGAGGCCGAGTGTAGGAAAAAACGTTTCAGTCAAAATATTAATTCTAATCCCCGTATAGCCCAAGCGACACAAGAAAACAATAATAAAGATAATAATTTAAACTCATATCGGTACCAGAGCGAGGCCGCCTCTGTGGACAACATTCAACCAATGGCCAGCACAAGTTCAACCAACCCAATCCATTACATAACACAACAAATTATACTCTCTGGCATAAATGGTGGAATCAAAACACTCGGTAAAATCAGAGTAAAATTAAACTTTATAAACCGAACGATGATTTTACTTTCGAATTTCAATTAATCGATCTAGATTTTAACATTCCGTACGACGGGATCATCGGGCATGACTTCTTAATAAAAAATCAAGCCGAAATAAATTATAAAACAAATACAATAACTTTTCATAAAATAATTGAAATACCGCCCAACTCAATGGCTCAGATACCTATCCAATTTATTACCAACAACACAAATCATACTGTAATAACAGAAATACTTGAGGATGCAAATATATCTGTTCCTAATCATATATTAATCACCCCTCAAACTGAAAGCTATCCAGTTATAAATAAACATCCATCAAAAAAGTTAAAACTAAAACCAATAAATGCACCTGTAGAACAAGCAATTTGTTTTTACGTATCTACTATTAAAAACTGTGAAAACAGACTTAAAGAATTACATTCAAATCTCAGATATAACCATTGCAACAAGGAAGAAAGAGAGTCACTCATAGAAATTTGCACACAATTTAATGATATTTTCTTCCTTAACGGTGACATACTTACTTCAACCCCTACAATCAAGCATGAAATTAAAGTAACGGACCCTGCTCCAATAGCAGTTAAATCATATCGTTTTCCCAAAGTACATGAACAAGAGGTCCAAAAACAAATTGACCAAATGCTTGAACAAAAAATAAAGGAACCCAGTGACAGTCCTTGGTCTGCGCCGCTGTGGGTAGTCCCTAAAAAGAAGAATGCGTCTGGAAAACAAAAATGGCGTGTCGTCACAGATTACCGCCGGCTAAACGACGTCACAATCTCCGACAACTTTCCTCTACCCAATATCGAAGAAATTTTGGATCAATTAGGGAACGCGTCCTATTTCACAACTTTAGATCTAGCAAGTGGTTTTCATCAAATAGAAATGCACGAAGATGATAAACCAAAAACAGCCTTCAGTATTCCTAGAGGCCATTTTCACTTTAACCGTATGAATTTCGGACTTAAAAATGCGCCAAGTACCTTTCAAAGGTTAATGAATACAGTCCTGATCAACAACTTAGGTCAAGATTGTTTCGTATATCTAGATGATATCGTTATTTTTGCTAAAGATTTAAAAGAACACAATCTCAAATTAACTAGAGTGTTCAATTCGCTACGCCAATATAACCTTAAACTTCAACCAGATAAATGTGAATTTCTACAAAAACAGGTCTCATACCTCGGACATTTAATATCGGATAAAGAAGTTGAACCGAATCCTGATAAAATATCCGCAATATTAGAAAGGAAAACCCCTCGCAACGTAAAAGACATCAAATCCTTTTTGGGACTAACCGGATATTACAGAAAATTTATCCCTAACTATGCGCAACTCGTAAAACCACTCACATCACTGCTCAAAAAGGATGTAAAATTCAATTTTGACGAAAAATGTATTGAATATTTCAATAAGTTTAAAAAATTATTAACTTCAAAGCCATTGCTACAATACCCTGATTTTAATAAGCCATTTATTCTCACATGCGATGCATCCAACGATGCAGTAGGCAGTGTGTTATCACAAGGTGAAATAGGTAAAGATTTACCTATCGCTTATTATTCTGCAACTCTTAATGACGCAGAACGTAACTACAGTACCACAGAGAAAGAACTTCTCGCTATCGTAAAAAGTTGTAAACATTTCCGTCCCTATCTATACGGACAAGAATTCACAATTATTAGTGACCACAAATGTTTACAATGGCTCATGAACTGCAAAGACCCCTCTAGCCGCTTAGTTAGATATGGCGTTTAAAACTTAAAGCGAATACCAATATAGAATTGTCTACAAACCTGGTAAAGCAAACTCTAACGCAGACGCTTTATCACGTCTCGTTTTAAATATTACACAATCTTCTCTATCATACGAAGATTTTAAATTATTTCACCAGAAAAATTTAGAAACCGAAAGCTTCCAAAAAATTAATAAACCATTTTCCGAAATAAAAAGTTTAGTGATACCGTATTCAACGGACTTATCACAAAACAATACGCATTCATTCTTTGTTAATACAGAATGTGAATTATCCAAAATAAAAACAAACAAAATAAGTGAAATAGCTAAAATAAAAACCACAACTTACAATCAAAATCTCTATCTAATGTTTGTAAAAGAAAAAGCTAGAGATGAAATAACATATGAAAATTTATACAAATCCCTCAGTAACTTATTTTTATTATTGAACTTTAATAACGACACCGAAATTAATATTATAAATATACCTCAAATATGTAACAAAATTCAACAAAATACATTTGAATCAATGCTACAATATTTGAATCAAAAGAAAATCAAAATTAATTTAATCACTGGAGATTTAATACATCCTACTAAAGAACAACGTCCCCAAATATTAAAAGAATACCACGATAACGTTTTATCTGGTCACCCAGGAATCAATCGTACTTTCCAGGAAATTAAACGTAAATATTTTTGGAAAGGCATGAAACAGGACATTGAAGTCTATGTCAAAAAATGTACAACCTGCCAGACCGTTAAGAAAACAAACATAAAAACCCCTATGGTAATCTCAACCACAGCAAACGATTTTGGAGACGCAGTAGCCATTGACATTATGGGACCATATCCCATCACAAAAAATAATAATAGATACATTTTGACTTTTCAAGATGAATTAACAAAATTCGTACAGGCCTATTCTTTTGCCGAAACTTCAGCACTAACTTGTGCAACACATTTAGTTAAATACTGCACCATATTTGAATTCTCCAACACTATTTTAACAGATCAAGGCACTAATTTCCTCAGTAATCTCGACTTTAAAGAAATAAACAAAATTTTAGAAATAAAACACAAACTAACTACACCTTATCATCCTCAAAGCAACGGAAGTATCGAAAGGTCTTATGCTTCAATAAAAACATTCATAAAAACATATATTGAATCAAATTTCGAAAACTGGGATGAACTCGTGTATTTAGCGTCTCATTCCTACAATACACATGAAAATAGATCAACAAAAGAACGTCCATATACTCTTGTGTTTGGAAGAGAACCAAAAATTCCTCATTCTTTAGAAAAACCCAAAAATCTTCCAACTTATCAAAATCTTACCCAAGATATTTTAAACAAAGCAAAAACTATAAGACAAGCCGCTAAAGAAAATTTACTTCATTCTAAAGAAGTAAATAAACATTATTACAACAGAAAAATTAAAGAAAGTCCGATAAAAGAAGGCGATCTAGTATTGTTGTATGATGCTAAACAACAAAGCCATCATAATCTAAAATTAATGCCATCTTATAAAGGCCCATGCAAAGGTAAACCAACTGAAACTCTTTGTTTCAGATGAAATACCTTTGGATGATAATCTTACTCTCGATGAAAAACATCTGGACCCTGGCGAAAAATCCGGCAACATTTAATATCCAGTTTATAAATAAATCTATACTTTGATCATATCGGCGAAGCCAAAATATCAAATCAATATATTAGTTTAGTTCATTTTTACGATATTTATAAAATTAAGTACATGCTTAAAGTTTCTCAAACTACTTATACAGACTCTGTATCATATTGTAATCTTATCGAAATAAAAGACGCAAGTACGTGTAAAATGACATTAACGCTTTTACAACACCAAATTAACGACTTGCAAAGTCAATTTGACGATATAAACATTTAAATAATAAAAGAAGACGTAGAGGACTTATCGACGGCGTAAGCTATCCAATAAAATGGCTGTTTGCAATACCTGACGCAGACGACGCTAAATTTTACAAATCATCAATAGACGACCTTATTAACGATCAAACGCAAACTCACGTTTTAATGCAATCACAAATTCGAGTAATCACAGATACCGTTAGACACACTAATCGCACAATGCTAAATTTGAATGAAATAGAAGACAAACTTAATAAAAATATTAATACATTTAATTCTTATATGAAAGACAGCACTAAAATTGTTAATAAAAATTCATTACAAATCTACTTAATTTCTCATTTAATGGTAATAAAACAAATAAATGACGAAGTACAACGACAATTAAATGACTATACGACTTCATTAACATTATCCAGACATGGAATCATAAATTATCGAATTTTACCGCCAAAAACATTATTACACGAACTTCAACAATGCAAATATATACTTGGCAAAATTTAGAGTCATATTATAGAATTATTAAATTAAAATCATTTTTAACTCACGACAAATTAGTAATCATAATGAAAATACCGGTAGTCACTTTAGATCAATACATTGTATTAAAAATATACCCTTTACCTATACCAAGTAAAGAAAATCCTAAAATTGTTACCTTCCTAAAAATAAACCATGATTTCCTCCTTGTGTCAAAAAGTAGATCACAATTTGCGTTACTCAAAAATTTGGACCAATGCAAAGAACATTTGGATCAACAATACATTTGTAGCGAAATTACAATTTCATATCAACGACCTGAAGATAATTGTGAAACTGAAATTTACCAAATGACAACGAAATTAATACCTCCAGTTTGCGAAATAAACAATGTTCACACAAATATGGAAATTTGGCAAAATTTAAATAAAAACCGATGGTTATTTGTTACTACACAAGATACACGATGTACAATTTTATGCAAAAACGAATCCGACGATTACACAACAATAATCAATAAAATGGGAATTATCACGCTTAAAGAAGACTGTCGAGCATTCACCGACACCGACACTTTAGAATCCAAAACGCTTATACGAAATTCAACTTTTCAAGACTTCATTCCTGACATCGACTTAACTGAAGATGACTGTTGTAAAACAAACAAACTTAACGAAACCATGTTAAAAATGTACGCATTGCATCCTGTAAAATCAACTCATCTGGACCTGGATGAACTCAAATACGCACAACATCGTCTCAATCAATTTGACGAACAATTACAACAAGAATTAAATAAACCCTTCTTCATACAATATGAAAATGGTATTCTACATTATGCAAAAGTTTTTGGAATGTCCGTAACCGTATTAGCAATCATTTACTTTCTAATACGCTTCAATATAATTCAATATTTCTGGAAGAAGATCAAACCAAATAGTCAATCTTCTAACACATTTATCAATTGTTGTTTTGGTCGACGTAGTCGCCAAATAGCTCATTACCACCAGCCTTCAGGACCAACACACGAATTGGTTTACTACAACCCACGACTTACCACATCAGACGATGACAGTTCAAATCCAAGTGGTTCTCCAATACATTCAAGTACAAACATTTATTTGCAAACTCCGCCGCAGCAACAAGTTGTAGCCAGAAAATCAAGATATTCAAAATCACTTTCTTCAGTACCTACCAAGGATAACGAAAAGTTTGTCCCTAACAAAATATGAGCCAAACTTTCAATAAGGGGGAGGATATGTATGAACCAGAACATCTGCATGGACACCTGGATAATTGACGTCAATCGCCAATAACGCAAAGTCAGCATTAATTTACTATATAATCAATGGCATCTTCAATGCCATATCAGATTAAGTTCACGGTAACTTAAAGTTATTACATATTGATAATTAGACGGTTTAATAATTGTACTTAATTTTGTAAATTTGAATTGTATTTAATTAAAGTAATTTCATTTTTAATAAAAGTAATATTTTTAACCAAAAGTCAATTATTATTTAAAAGTGAACTTTTCTCATCAAATATTAAGTTATCTTAATATTTTAATAAATTCAAATCATTGGACGGATTATTGGAATTTCAAGCTGGACATAGTATTTTTCTGGACATTGAATCAATTTCAATAGTGGGACAGCAGAAATCCTGTGGACGTGATTCCAAATAAACCAAAGGTACTCTGGTTTGAATCAAAGGTTTACGAATTTGTACCCAACAAATGCTCTGGTGACAGCGCCCTGCTAAATTCAATCTACTGATTTGCCGTTCCAATTACGGGATACGACAATATAAAAATCGGGAATGCGGTCCTCTGGATATGTCAAAAATTAAGAAATCGGATGTTGTATTATATAAATTCGACGAAATAAAAACTTTGTTTTCAAGCTATAATGAATTAAATTCGAGAGAAGAATAAAAAAAATTCAAAATTTTTCTAAATAAAAATTTTCTAAAAAAAATTTTCTAACATGGAAATTAGGTTCTAACGAATATTTCAAAAATAAAATTTTTTTAAAATCAGTAAAATCCGAATAAACCATATATAAAATGGCGAATGGATTCTTTTTCATGTGTATAGTATATTATTTTTTTTACCTGAATACAAATATGTTGGAATATTCTGTACCTGCATTTAAATATGTAAAAAATAAGCAAATCTTTATATTATACAGAAACTTTAAATTAATATAAAAAATTTAAAGAAAAATATAGTAATGATACTATATAATACTGTTTAAGCATGAATGATTATCAATTTTGAATTAAATGGAAAAATTTCAAAATTATTTATAAAAATTAGAAAACCTATGAAAATTCCAAGCTTAAATTTGGAGAACATTTTTTAAAACTACTTTTTAGTAATTTTCGTTTACAAGTTAGTAGTTTTCAATATCCATTTACATTGTACAACATTCCTTGAATATGATATTTTCAAACCTTATACTTATTCTGATATTGTTTTTATTAATAAAATATTCTTAACACTTTACTTCATACATCAGCCGGTAAACGTTTCAAACAAATACGTTTCAACTCAACACAAATTAAAAAAAATGTATAACGAATATAATGAATAAATACATATTGCCTATGCATTTGTCATAAACATGCAGTATACGTAAATGGACACTACGAATGATTTTTCATGCGGTGGACTTAGCCATTGTAAATTCTTGGATCAAATATCGCACATATGCAATAGAATTAAAAGTTCCCCAAAAACAAATATTAGACCTACTTCATTTTAAAATGAGAGTGGCTGAATGTCTAGTAAAATTCGATGCACCTCTTGGTCGTAAAGTAGGTAGACCAGCTTCGCAGGCATCCAACAGGTCCCGTTCTGAAACACCAGATATTGATTTAGCATCTCCTGAACCTTCAACATCGGCCCGTCGATGAGGTGCGCACAGATACGATTGATCATCTTCCTAAACATGATGGAAAAAATCAACCCACCAGGTGCAAGTCGGAAAACTGCCCAGGTAGAACATTTTTCCAATGTGTTAAATGTAAAATACATTTGTGTATTACCAGGGAAAAAACTGTTTCTATAATTTTCATTTAAAAAAAAGAAATATGTAGTAGGTCAATCAAGGTTCTAACTTGGGTAAAATATAAAAAAAAAATGTAATTAGTTACTACACTTAGCTACCAATGTACAACATATTGTACATTACAGAAAATAAAGAAAAAAACTAATTTTAAAATTTTTTTTAATTTTAGTAAGTAAGAATGGTGGTTCATTGCCAAATTTAAGGCGAAATAATTTTTTCCTACTCTACATTAAAAGTGGTACTATACGTATGCTAAATTTTTACGTACAATAAATATATGGTACACCCGTAGTGAAGGGGTTAACATGAACCAGCAAAACTAAAATAGTCTTAAAATAAGGTCATATTTCTAGTATACGAAGATAAGAACCAATGAGTTAATTAAGTATAATTTGGAGTATTTGAAAAATAAAATAGTTTAAAAAAACTAAAAAAACACGCTCTATCTTTATTACTCTCATGCAAAGGATCCGTTCAGATGCGTTCTGCAGCCAACTTCAGAGAGTTACCTACAGACAAACAAACATACGAGTGAAGCTAATAAAAGCGTGTTAAAAATAGATAAACAAATATATTAAACTAATAAACGAAATTTAATATAAATTATAATCTGTAAAAATATTGCATAAAAATTCTTTTTATAGGTGTGTATAGTAAAATTAATACTTCGTACAAGCTTCATGTAAATAAATAAGATACAACATTTTAATTGGGATTCATAAAAATTTCACTTTTTTAAGGTAACTTGGTCGAAGTCAAATAAAAAACTTTTTTAAAATGATTCAAACAATCATAATTGAAATTTTCTTCTATCTTTTCTCTTTTAAGGATTAAAAATTGGGTCAGGACTCCAATGGTGTTCTACATTGAGGGAGCACACTTCTGGGAAAGGTGGTAGTGCGATTACAGTTACTAAAACGGGTCAATTGCATTTCAAAGACATTGAACCTAACCGAACAAAGATACTCACAAATCGTAAAGAGGCCCTTGCAACCGTCTAGTGTTGGGATAGGTTAGAAGACTACATAATCGGACAAGATTTTACTTTAGAGTCTGACGAAAAGCCCCTCATTTCCATATTCTCCAATTCTCCTGTAGATAAACTTTCACCTCGCTTACTACGATTTAGACCATACATGATGCGATACAAATATACGATAATGTACCGGGGAAACAAATGACAACTGTTCTGTCAAGGAACCCACTAAAAGATACTGTTGTAGATGATCAATTTACGACAGCAGCTGAACTACTTATGGTAGCTACCATACAGGATTTAAATAAAAAGTATGACACTCGCATAAAGGCAGAACAATAACAAGACGAGGAATGCAAAATAATAAAAAAATATATGAATCACGGTTGGCCGAAACCGTTGTCAATTCACAAGAAATGATTCCTTGCTACGACAAACGCGCATCCTTTTCGTTAAGCTACGATCTCCTTCTAATGAACAATAGAATTGTAGTACCACGTGCTTCAAGGAATAGGGTTTTAAAAGCTCTCCATACTGGGCATATTTGTATCACACAATGTCGTTCTCGGGCTAAAAACGCAGTTTGGAGGGCACGAATCTCCAAAGCTATCGCCAAGCTGGCTGAAGAATGTCATGAATGCGCAAAAAATATAATTCGACACAAAGAACCGCTAATTCAGTTTGACTTTCCCTACATTATTTGGGAAAAAGCTGTAGTTGATCCCTTCAAGGCCAAAGGAAAATGGTTTATAGTTATGGTAGATAGATAGATATTCTCGATACTGGAGCTCACTAACCTCACTATGGACACTGTAATTAAAGACATCGGCGATTATGCCTCTACACGGATTTTCAAAAGAAATAATGAGTGCCTGCGGCAGTCAGTTTAAGCCATTTGCAAATTCAAAGAAATTCAAAAGTTTTTCTGAAAAATACAAATTAGAATTAATAACCAGCAGTTCTAAACATTCACAAGCAAACGGGCTTGCTGAAGACTACCATCTTGGTCTATAAGACTACAGAAACGCAGAACTAGAAAACGGGTTTACATCGGCCCAGTTCAGCATGAATCGTAGACTCAGGGTTACAGTTTCTATCCTAGAGAAAAAATTATCACCCCAAATCCCTGCAAAAAATCAAATCGCGGTTAAAGAAAATCACCGTAGGAATAGAATAAAAACTAATTACAATGAAACTCATAATGATCGACCGTTACCTTCTTTAGAGATCGATGATAAAGTTTGAGTCAAAGACGCAGAAAAAAATGGGGTTATTATCGAAAAACTAGACGAGCCCCGTGCTTATGGGGTAAAAATAGGGACGACGTTTGGTGCAGAAATAGAGCGAGCCTCACAAGATTCAACGACGGAGCTTCGGAACAAGAATTATCAGTTAAAAATGGTGTCAGAGAGGATTATGAATAACATAGAGGAGAGGGTATGCGGAAAATATCAAATTCTCCATGAATCCTCTGAAAAAGAGAACGATGCCCCCATTACAATAAACCATACGACCCCAATCCTTAGGCAGTCGAGTCGCATCCCGAAACCGAGACTAATGCTTGATTTGTAAAAGAGGGAGATGTTGCGGTACGTACCACGGTACTATACGGTGGTACCACCAGGCTATAATTAAAGGTTATTATTATGCATGAAAAAAGTAGATTATATGTTAGATTTTGAAAAGGGAACAATTTGCAAGAACCTCCCTGGTGGAAAAAATTTCAAAATTTTTATTAGAAATTAGTAAGTCAAAATAAGTTTCGACAAGTAAGAATAACTTTTCAAAATTCTTAATAAGTCTTATATTCTCAGAAAATTGGGACTTTTCTCAAAGACTTGTTTAGAGTTAATAAGACTTCATCAGAATTTCATAAGAGTTTTTTAGACTTTTTAAGAGTTATTTTCAAGATATTTCCACCAGGGCTGAATTATATATTAAATTAAAGAATAGAATAAATTGTGTTAATATAATAGAGTTTATTAATGATTTAATACAACATATACTATTTTAATTGAGGTTACACTAGCGTTTAATATGATGCAAAAACACTCATCAATTCCAAACAATTGTACACTTCTATTTTATGATTTAACAAGAAAATAGTGTAAAAAATTAGCTTTTGAGGCGGCAATAGTCAATTAAACAATGGACCCAAATTTTTGAACTAAAAATATATGCACTATCGATAAGCAACAGGATTTATATGAGACTATATTATAATAACTAAAACGCCATGTATTTACATCTGTTCAGAAACATTAAAATAGCCGATCACCAAGGGAATCGTATGTTTTTTGAAAGTGACAAACAGGGAGAATGAAAAGTTCTATGCATTATTGTTTGTGCTAGTGATCAATACATCTTTCTACTGAGGTGTTTCCCGAAAACACTTTCAGAATTAAATAATTCTTTTATCATTTTAATTTCAGAATGAAATGATAAAAGACACTTCACCAGGCACTTAAGGTTTGTTGTCTAAAAAGCTTAGAAAATGCATTTTTTAGTTTTATTTATACTGTGGTTCACTGTGTACTGAGAATAATTCACTGTATCCACCACCCAGTGAACCATTCCAACCGCTT
Organism: Chrysopa pallens; assembly: GCA_020423425.1. Lineage (NCBI taxonomy): Eukaryota > Metazoa > Arthropoda > Insecta > Neuroptera > Chrysopidae > Chrysopa > Chrysopa pallens. The sequence continues at coordinate 1,860,305 of CM035591.1, forward strand.
TAAAAAAAATACAAATATCTTACAAAAATATATAATTATTGACAAGTTAAATACACAAACTACAAGTCAAAAGTACAAGGTTTACAATAAGTACGGTTTTTTATTGCATAGTTATACAACTTATGAAGTAATATCAATGCAAAAAAATTGGTTCACTGTTGGACACTTTACCCTATATAAACACAATTTTTTAAATCATTTTCAAAGAGAAGAAGATTTTTTAATATTTTAGTTTTTGTAATACACATTTAATAGCTTGAATTAGAGAGTGAACTAAATAAAGTACGAAAAATTTTAGTGAATTGAAAGTTTACCAACATCGACACTAAACTATAAATCAAACCTGAATATATAAAAAATATATTATAGTATCAAATTGCGTATGCTAATCAAATATTGAAACTGATTATTCAATCAAACAGTCCAAGAGCTATCATATCAAAGACCTTCGCAAAATAATTTATCGAAACATATCGTCATCAAATCTTCACAAAGTGAGCGGCGTTAATTTCGTTTCGAAATTTATATTAGCTAAAACAAATCGCTCTTACCTTAAAAAATTCGAAAATCAAAACATTTTTGAAAAATGGAGTACAATGAACAATTCTTTACAGTAGATTTATGTTAGAATTATTCATAGAAATCTTTCGAAAAAAACCCTAATTCTGTAATTTAAAATTTTATACCAACAAGAATAGCCAGAGAAACTGCATCGACAAATTCATAACGTTGCGAAAATAACATTGGCTTTGATCTGATAGTCCTTATACTAAAATATTGTGTTTTAAAGACTCATTTTTCCACCATAACTGTCTTACATTAAAAAAAAAAATTAGACGAAGACTATTAATAAACGTATCAAAACGCTACAATAAATTTGTAGCAATCGTTTACTATGACGTTGTCAATTTTCTAGCATGATTATTCAGTCTACATGGTGTGTTGTTTGTGCATTCATGTCTCAATCAAATAAGCTCTTCCAATAAATAATCCTCTTCATAGTAAGTTTCCGATGAGCAGAAGAAGAATTCTAATAAATTTAAGAATGGTCCACGTGAAAATGGATTTAAATATCTGCCACGTTTGTCTCGTAAATATGGATAGCGTTTATAGTTGAACATTTCATTTGTGGTTAGATTCATACAAGCATGTAGAACCTAAAAATAAATTTGAATATGAAAAATAATGATGGATTTTTCTTTAAGGATTTGAAGCAAAGTTTAATTTAGTTACAGTCTTAAAGACGCGTGAACATATAAATCGATAAGTTTGTTTTAAGGTATTTTATCAATAGGATAGATGAGTGATATTGAGATTCATACTTCTCACATCAAAATGTTTAAGTAAACTTAATTTGATTGAACAAAATTTTAAAATTAAATTAAAATGTATAAAAAAATAAAGAATTTATAAGCTTTCAATAATGATTCTGTTTCTTGAAAACGATATTTAACATGCAATAGGCATACTGACTTTTAGGATTTTTTGAGTTTAACCAAGGTTTTTGAACGTATCCTCCATATTTTGTTTATTTAAAATTAAAAAAAAAAAAATATTAGTCGCTTGTTCGTGAAATGAAGACGCTTTAATGAGATAACAATGAAGTAATAAAAGATCACTATGATATCTTGAAAATATTCCCTGAAAATTTCAAATCAATGCTCCAAACAGTTTTCGAAATATCCCACATTTATCTCTACCACACGTCTGTCTAATCTTATTGTAATGATAAAAAATTTGTTCTAGATCGAAGGATTTAATTTTATTATTATTACTTTTTTGAAACAATGTTTTTTTGCTTGCAAATAAGACAGTAAGTTTTAAATTGTTGCCACCTTGAAAATTTTTAAAAATAATCTATTAAGAAATAGACGGGATGGACTTGAGTGTGCAAAAATAGAGTACTGCATCATGCCAATGAAATGGTGATAATAATAGCTTAAATAATAAGAATCTGAATTTCGGCAGATCTTTTTTTTCTCTTAGAATTGATTCGAAAAATGCTTCGTTTTTATAATTCGGTAACAGTTCAAAAATGTTTATTTTTGTTCTTTAAAACCAGGCGTGTTATAAATAATTGGTTCGCCAACATCCTTGTTATTTAAGCTATTCTTAACACAATTCCAATTATAGAATGCGGTGATCTATTTTTTTTCACTAAGTCCATTCTGGTCCTGGTCTAAAACAAAACGATTGACTAATGTATCACTTGATTTGATTGATATCAAATGAATGAATGAGATGTAGTTTTGGTGATCGATTATAGCAATTTCAATTTCTGATAAAAAAAGTCCTATGCAATTCCTTTATGGAGTGGGTAATTTTAACTTGAGCCATCGGCAAAACTGGCTTCGGAATATAATTATTGTACGGTCACATTGTAAAGTATTTATATGTTTAAAATAATAAACATATTAAATTAATTATTAACCATGGTTTCTAATCTACTTCAGAATCCACAATTACAATACGTATATACAAAGTATTATTCATAAACATTTATTTACTTATAGATAAAATTAAGGCAAATCTATAGAGATTAAAAGTTGCGTGGTAATTTTTTGTATTTTGTAATTTCAATTGATATCATTATCTGATTTTATCGTATACAAACTAAAAGTCACTTTTTAGGCGGCTCCCCTTTTAGACAGACGAACGGACATAATTGGATTAATAAAGTTATTTAAAAAAAAAAAAGGTTTTCTGGGTATAAAGTAGAAAGACATTTTTCAAGTTTTTGTTCCATTAAAACTATATAATCGTAATGTAAAATTATTGTTTTAACATTTAACTTAGACAATTAACCAAGTTAAATAAAAAATAGCTTCCATTTTTTACCGTAAAATAATTAATGCATCATGGCCAAGTAGTACCAGTCAACCGCTAGCTCATTAAAGGTACGAAGAAAATAAGATAGGCAAAATGGTAGAGAAAATATCTAAATTGAGAAGATACTTATATCAATTTATACTGAGGGTGCACTGGTGTTAAGGATACACTGGAGGATACAATTCGAAAGAATTCTAGGAGTGTAGCTTTAGCAAGAAAATGATGTATAAAATTAGCTTTTGGCTTACTGTGAACTGGGCGATACTATGTTAACCATTCCGACCGCTTTTAAAAAAATATAAATATCTTACAAAAATAAATAATTAGTTACCAATTAATTGAATACACAAATTGCAAGTCAAAACTACAAGGTTTCCAATTAGTATGTTTTTTGAAGTATAGTTACACAACTTCAGAGTAATATCGGTGCAAGTAAAAATTGTTTCACTTTTGAACAGTTTACCCTATAGTTACCTTAACAATCTGTATATGAAGGATGCAAATATATGAAAGTTATTTTTCTGAATACTTACCGAAGTGCATGTTAGAATCCATCCCAATGCACAGAATACAAACGATTCAATCAATCCAAGTACATAGAGCATTTCAAAACCTTCGATTGCTACACAGTACAATGCAAAGTATATCGAATACGAGCAATTAATTGCTACACTCATTACAAACAAAAAGAACCACATACGATTACGAACACCAACACAATTATATATGAATGGGCAGTGATGGTCGAAATACGATACACAACGATTACATATTCGGCAATGTTTTGCACGTAAAGGTCGTAAACAACGACAGCTATGACATAATCGTGATAAAATCACATTTCGTTTTTTCCATTTATCATAGTAAGGAATTTGTTTAATTGTTCGATAATATGTTTCAGAATTTAATGGAACATATCCAGGATTTCTACGATTTGCTATTATCCAACTTAACCACATAACAACATTCCAGAATATAAAACAATAATGCGAACCACGTAAAATATTCCATGTAATTGGGACGCACTATAAAAACAAAATTTTTTATTTTTTATGGGAAAGGGAAATATTAAGTTTTCAAAAAATGGAACTATTTTGAGAGTAAATATATTGCAAAGCGAGATAGAGCCGTGAGAGTGGTATCGTTGTAAAATCTTTTCGTACTCGTTTAATTGCAACCCTAACATTAGAAAGAAATGCCTTAACACATAAATGCAGCCTTTTTCCTGAAAGAATTGCTCCTTATTAATAATTAGAAAATCTTTGAATAGCTTTGAGTAAATTTTGAAAAATAATAATAAATAATAATAAGGTTTTATCTACGTTTCTTAGATACATACATCTAAAACAGATGACACCCACATCATTATTTTAAATCCTAGCTACATTATACATTACATTAAAATGTATAATATGTGGGTAGAGCTGGCTACTTTCTTATTATCCAAGCAACGACTGCCCACCCAATTATCCACTCTATTAATTATTATTGACTAACAGCCGCTGCCGGGCTTCGAAACCGTTACCTCCCAACTTAAGTAGTCAATCATTTACAATCCACATTACCATTAAAGTAACGACGAGCGCGAATGGAAAAAAAGGTGATATACGCTCAAATTGAACATTGATGTTATTTATAAACATGACGACAATTCAAATAAATTTCGATTTTTCCCCAATTTCCTAGATCAAATTATTTCGTATTTTATAAATACGTATTTCGAATACAAAGTAGTCATCATCAGTATGAATTAGCTAGTTGTAATGATTCTCTGAGGAGATGTTACTCGTTGCGAATTTGGTGACGGCTTGCACACATCCAATGCTATAAATTCCTGACTGCTGTTCCTTGTTAATTTTTTCTTTTGGATTTCCTAGTAGTTGCTTCAATTTGGATCTGCTGATGGGAGCTATTTTTAAATTATGTTCTCCAAGTTCTTTTCCTATTTTGTTGATGCATGGTCGTAGTTATAAGCCGACTTGTATTTAATATTTTGATGCAAATAAAGAATTATCAAACTAAACTAAACTAAACAACAAGTGTGCAAGCCGTCATCAAATTAGCAACGAGTAACATCTCCTCAGAGAATCATTACAACTAGCTAATTCATACTGATGATGACTACTTTGTATTCGAAATGCGTATTTATAAAATACAAACTAATTTGATCTAGGAAATTGGGGAAAAAATCGAAATTTATTCGAAAAATCTCATTAATAATTATAAAATTGACAATTCAAATTATAAGAGCAGATTTTGCCAACTACAGTCCTCTCATATATCTACGTCACCTTTTTGTGATGATAATAATGACAAAATGGCATACTCTGATTAAATACATTGGATAACCCCATAGAAGTACAGAAGTTATAAATAATAACAATGGGCCTTTTGAGTCACCAGCAGCTCCAAATAATAATCCCCAAATTTCTGATATTGGCGGGAACCAACGTGAACGTCTTTTTTTTTCACTTTCTAAAACTTGAACAATATCCGTATGCCGATGACTTCTTGCCAACACTAATGGTGTCTTATCATTTTTATCTAATGGGTCCAAATCAATATTACTCTAAAAAATAAAATTCATCAAAAATTTGAATTCATTTTTTTACTGAAAATTAATATTTAAAGTTGCATTAGGAAATGGAGAGCTACACAAGGAGGAATAAAATTAACATAAGCTATTTTCTAAATTGCCGTGTTTCACATTGATTAAAAATTTCTTCACTGCACTCTTTATATGAATTTACCAAATGCCATGAATTAGAAAATAACTTACAGATTATTATTCCTCATCCCAATTTCCGGTCATATTCAAAGCATATAATTTGTCAAAAATAAATTTTTGAATCGAAATGTACCTTTTCGCATAAAATTTTAACACATGTAACATTTCCGGATAAACATGCCAAATGTAAAGGTGTTGATCCAAAATGATCAGCTTTTTGTAGATTAACTCCAGAATACATCAAAAGACGTATCAAATCAGCATGCCCTTTATATGCAGCCCAATGTAAGGCTGTATCACCATTAATATCTACAAGATGATTTAAAGCACCCATACCTAATAAAAATGCTGCTGTAGCTGTTCGACCAAACATACATGCGGTCATTAAAGGTGTCAATCCTTTAAAATCAGCAGCATTCACTGCAACCCCGGCTTGCAAAAGTATTTGAACAATAGCCGCGTGACCCTTTCTACAATAAAATGTATAATATAAAAAAATTGGATTAAAAACAAGAAATTTTTAAATCAGAAATAAAAATTAATGACATAACGACATTAAGAATTATTCATATTATAAGTAACTGATTTTACCAACCTGCAAGCCCAATGTATAGGCCTTGGTCCTTGCGTGCCCAAACATGATAGATCAATAGGTGCTTGATGATCAACTAAATATCGCATTATTTCTACATGTCCATCTAATGCAGCCCAATGTGCTGGAGTGTAGCCCCATTCGTCACGAGCTCGCAATATTTGCGATCCTAGTTTCTCAAGAAGCGATTCAACTTCAACCACGTCACTGTAGTGAAATAAATCAATTAAATAATATATAGTTTTGCTTTAGCATCGTGTCATAGTATTTTTGTGTAATAAATAGGCAAATATTTAGAAATAAATAGCAAATTTTAGCAATTAGTATAATAATTAAGCTTACAAAAAGAACTAGAATCTAGAATACGACATTGTGTATCGATTACATATGTTTTTGGTTGAATCAGAATCTACTTTCGGGATTATAAGCATATGGGTTTTTCGAGCATTTGCCTTCGCTTCAGCTAAGCGCCAAGTTATTTATTTGTAAGATAGGAAAACTATTGAGCAGATGTGAAGTATGCCGGTTTGATGAGTTTGTGGCGACATACATACGCACAAGAACGCACCCCAGCAGCCAAAAGCAAGTCACCGTACCAACGTTAAGATATATACAGATAACGGTCAACAGTATAGCACATCCATCAATAACAAAACACCATAAGTTCAAAAAGTTGACATTATGTTTTATCCGTAAAATTTCAAGGTATATAAGTAGAAATAATACATATCCTTCGTGAATTTGAGTCTAAACCGACATCAAGCTGAGTTTTTAACACGCTTTTATTAGCTTCACTCGTATGTTTGTTTGTCTGTAGGTAACTCTCTGAAGTTGGCTGCAGAACGCATCTGAACGGATCCTTTGCATGAGAGTAATAAAGATAGAGCTAGTGCGCGAACTACGCATGCATGCGTGTTTTTTTAGTTTTTTTAAACTATTTTATATGATATTTTTATCAAATTTATTATTATTGTATTACAAACATTTGCAAAATTGAAAGATGTCACTATCCTACAAATTGTGTGGTAGGTTTTCCGTTTTTCCTACCCTACTTTCTGAAGTTGCCAAGTAAAAGTAAATCTTTTTTATAACCAACATCATTAAACAATAATAATGCCAATTGAATTTCACAGATTCTCTTAGAAATTTTTTCGGGAAAAACTGTTTGATAAGAACAGGGCTTTCATGTCAATATTGCGCATACCAAATTTCATAACATTTGAATAAGTATCTTTTGAGTTATAATTTAGAAATTGATATACAATGTATATTACATTTTATTTAGGTCAACAGCTGTTGATAAACCGCCTTAAATATTATTCTGTCATTAAATGTCAATAATCACAATTGACTTCAGATTAATGCAAGGACGATTTATCACTTATTTTATAATTTCAGTGTTTATTTTTAGTCATATTAATTAATATCTTTTTTAACTAATAATAATAAAAAATTAATGTCAAATTTTTTAACATTGAAATAAATTTAAATTATGTTTAACTAGCGATTTTATTTTTTTTTTTTAAATATACTTCTGCTATATATAATAGTAAATATAAAAATTAACAATCTCAATCATAACCGAATCGCAACCATACACAATTTATTTTGGATACGAACCACTTTTAATTATTTCATAAAAAAATTTTTTGGTTTAGGGCATGTGTCACCTATCAATTTTTGGTTTATTACAATCTTTGATTTAAGAAGAAATGAAACCTGATTAATGAAATGTAATGACCATTTAGAGCAATTAGTGAGCAATTATTATTTGTGTGAGTGAAGTTAACCCCTCCCTTTTTGTTCTATATTGTTCTAGAATTTCAATACCGTACTTCAAAAATTAAACCTAGAAATTGTAAAAAAAAACTACTTTACTGGTTAGCCCCTCCCCTCCTTTTTCTAAAATCAAAGTTTTAAAAGTTGTTCTATTTGTTCCAAACGTTGTTCCAGAATATCAAATTGATCGAAAATTTTTCGCCAGGCCCCTTTATCCAAAATGAAAATTTTTAATGTTGTTCTAGAACGTAAAGTTGATGTCTCAAAAATGAACCGAAAAATCGAGATACAAATTTGTGACACAACAATAAGCTTTCATTTTTCTACAAAAACGATTTTTCGAGGTGTTTCTGGGTTTTTTTATTTGTTCTAAGCATTGCTCCTGGAAAATCAAGTTGTTTTAACTTGTCCTATTTGGCCCAAAGATTGTTCCAGAATATCAAATCGATATCACGAAAATTGGGCCCGAAAATCCAGACTTTCCTTTTTCAATTTGTTTCTTATCATTGTTCCAGAAGATAGTTGAAAAAATGAACTAAAAAATCCAGAAGCAAAATTGCGACACAACAAGAAACTTCCACTTTCCGAAAAAAACAATTACGGATTTGTAACATGAGGTTACAAATTTGAACTTTTACCTTAGATAAATCTTAGGTATTATAATCTGCGCACTATTACTCCTTTGGGAATAAAAATATTGGAAAACTATTAAAATCTGAGAACTTTGAGATATAAGTGTAAAAAATCGAACTTTTGTTGTCGTGGACTCTTCTATAAAACTTGTGCGTAGTGTGCTGAGTATGTATGTTACTAATAATTTGTAGTTTTTTTTTCTTTTTTTTTTTTTTTTTTTTAATATTTTTTGTCGCATGATTTTTTTTCAAAACATTTTTTTTAAACTTTATGTGAATATTCTATTAAAATAATGATTAATATTGTTAGGCCGACTCTATTCAAAATTACCTATTATGTATTAAACAAAAAACCTACGTGGAAAGAAACATATTCAGTATTATGGAATTATTTGGCATATTCTGTTAAAGATTTGAGTAAAAAATGGAAGGAACGTGAAGAAGCATTTGAAAATGAATATTTTTGGAAAAAAGTATGTCTTTTTTATACCTTTCAAGTAGGCTAAGTTTCTCCTAAAAGTCCAAAACCAGGTTAAAACTGAGTTCATCAAAATTTTTACGTGTGCGCCATTGATTTATGTTTTTATAAACTCTTTGCTTCATTTCAAAAAATTTCCTAATACTATTCAATTAGATTTCGATTAAAATATAAATTTCGTTTCTTCAAATTTTTCGATTATATCATTTTCTTATTGTTGAAAGGCACATGATAATATTTTTTTTATTAGATTTTAAATTTCAATTGTTTAAATAATTGTGATAAACAAATACATTGTTAACGATATTATTTTAAAAAATTTTTTAGTATTCTAATAAAAAAATGAAGTTATTTTTTAGGAAATTTTCTCTCCTTTAGGTAAGGATCTTTTTTCTGATTTAAAATATCACTTTTGGTTTTAAAGTTATATACAAAAATTTGAGCCCGTATTTTGTTTAAACAGTTGCAATTTTTCTTTGTAGAAAAAATATGTATTTCTCAGAATTTTATTCAGATAAATAGATAAATTTGTTTCCCTTTTATGAATATTCTTTAAAAAAATTAGTTCATTCCAAAAAAAAAACTTTGGGTTCATTACCCTTAAATTTTTATACATCTTTTTAAAATCTCATAATGAAAATAATTATTGTTTTGCATTATTGTAGAACAAAGAGTTATTAAAAAAATTAAAAGAAAAGTTAGAAAAGAAATTAAAAGAAGCCGATGAATATTTAGAACAAATAAATCGTAAGAAAGAAACATTAGAAACTGAAATATCTGAGGAAAAAAAATCTCTTTCTCCAGAAGAAAAGAAAACTGCTGCAACAGGAGAAAAGAAAATTGCTGAAGCAGAAAATAAAATTACTGAAGAACAAAACTAAAAAATAAAATATTATACAATTGAAACTGAATTATTACTTTCTTAAGTTATCACAAATAAATAAAAATTTTGTATTTACCCGGTTTTGACCACATCGAAAATTGTTCGTAATCCTTTTTCATTGTATACATCATTTGTGTCTCCGTAAGAAACACTATTTGCATCTTTGGCATCATTCACTCTTGGAGCTGAATGATCTGCATCGGCTACCATGTTGCAAGAAGCCTGAACTGATAGCTCCCATACACTTCGGGCCGCCCCCGGGCTTGGATATACTTTACACTGCAACGTTCTGACTGATTTTATTATAACCTCGCCTAAAATAATTTAATTTTTTTTTTATTAATTCTTGTTTTTTGTTTTTCTTCTGTTATATATTTATTTTGTCGCCTCTTATTAATCATATAAATTTCAAATAAGACATGCGTTGTAAGAGTATTGATTACTCCAATTTTACACTGCAGTTCATTTAAACTGAAACAGTATTATCAACAGAAATAATCATTAGATTATAATCTCACTTTCCTTTATTAAGCTCAATTAAACGTTGAAAATTGTATACAGTACGGCATTAAATTCAATAAATCTTATTTGATTTATCAAATAAAAAAAATTTCATGCATCAATAATAAATATATAGATAAAAATTATAACCAAATATATTGAAATTTGGTGTGCACAATTTATAGTATATAATCGATAGGAAAGATGTTGAGTTAGAAAATACGAGAATAAGAGAATTTTTGTCATCAAAATCAACTCTTATCCTACGTTTCTATATTTGATTATACTGAATCTGAAGAGTTCCATTGCTTTTGTATTAAAAGTTTTACCGGCTATGACTAATCGACTAGCCGACTAAGCGATAAGACCAGCCGATTTCGCGGACAAGCCGATCACAGAAGACAATTTAAAAAAATTAAAGAAGACTTTTGTATGTGCCAAATTTAATTTGATTAGTTTCTGAATGGTTATAAATCTGATTGTTTTTGTTTCTATGGAAGATATTTAGAATTTTTTTAAATGTTTTTAATTTTTACAGTGATGTGCATGCGATTCCATTTAACATTAATGATTCTAAAATAAAAGTAATACGATATTAACAATCAAGGCTTCAATATAGTACCTCTTACGTAAATTTTATTAAGAGATTCATACAAGTTAGAAGTCGGGTAATCGGCGCTCTTTTCCGAATAGTCGCTGTCTTCGAAAATGGCCGGATAATCGGCTTTACCGAGTAGTCGCCCACTAATTGGAACAAATCTAATTTGTATATAATTTTAAGCTTATTTTATAAATAAAAATTTTTAATTTGCTAAATTCACTTAGGCTTTTTTTTTATGACCAAGAGCATGAAATTTTCCAAGTTAAAGAAACTGACAATTTTATCATAGTAGAATAATATAATGTGCGAGATAATAAAAATTTATTTTTTTTCCAAGACACATCATAATCTACAGTACGCTGGATTTATATACACGACTGGGTCGTATGGACCCATATGAACCAATTTTTAAACTATAAGAGATATAAGAAAAATATAAATACAAAAAAGGCTTCTATTTAAAGAACAAACTTTTGTTTGAAAATTTTCTTCGAAAACTGTTTGGAAAAAATATTGAAGCCCCAAACAAAATTTCGGTATAAGTGTTCATAGAATGTTTGGTAAGTGTTCATAGTTTCTAATTAACCCATTTCCGGATATCTGACTGTTATCAATGTAACTCAATAACCAAAAGTGATACAAGTTGATATTTTTGTGTCATATTTAAAATAGATACATGATCCAATTTTTAAACCTAAAAAGACCAAATAATTCATAGACCAAAAATTGTTTGTCTTATAAAAAGAAACAACTTTTGTTTGATACATTTTTTCTTGAGATGCATGGATTCGCCACAATTTCCCTGGTGGAAATAATATTTCTGCAAAAGTATGTGAAAGTGTCAAAAAACTTATAAACACTTGTGGAATCATTTGGAAAACTTAAAATTATTTATTTGTCTGTGTATTCAAAAGTATTTTACAGTCTGGTTTATGAACATTTGAACAACGTGAAACACTGGCAGAGTTTTACAGACTCATAGAATTTAAAAGAGTTCATAACTCTTATAGACACCTTTTCATATTTTTGAATAATTTTTTTAAATTTATTTACTATTAAATGTATGATTTAACTGTAAAAACTATTGTATGTTGAGAGATACATTAGATGACAATACATGAACCATCAGAGGAGACAACGTCTCATGCTAAGATAGATGGGCAGTGATTACATTGTATATTAGTAATCAAATTTTTAATGTTCAATCTACTATCTATTTACGGTCAACTAATTAGAGGTATTAATGAAAAAAGATAAACTTAAATATACATATTTATTTGGTAAATACGTAAATAAAATAGTAATTTTGTTGTTTTAACAGAAAATTATACACAGGATTGTACTTATATTGTAAAATTTTGTTTGAGAATTATTTGTGGGAAATGAGTACGCGTTATGTAGATTAAAATGTTAATGTGTTATATTTTCGAAAATGTTACAATTATAAGCTGTCACTAACTACGTAAATGCAAACGATTTATTTCATTTAGACTCATGCACTTAATCGTCTAGCCACTTTCCCAGTCTGTGAATCTAATTTTTATGATATATCAGAAAATATAACATAAAAAGCAAGATCAACAGGGACTGTGCTTCTCTCATTCTGCTCTGTTGAAATAGCAATAAAGTATTTTATTAAGTTGGTATGAGTTGGTACGAGTAGGTGTGAGTTGGTAGTTGCTAAACAACTAAAATATAGAAAATTGTTTGAGTTACTGTTTGAATTTTGTTTAATCCGTTGAATTGTAATGACCTATGTATTCATATTATAATTATTTTATAATAAAACTACTTAAAACTATTTAATAATTATTGAATCTATTAGAAAGTAACATACTCACATCCCAATCTTATTATTATTTGATAAATAATGACAGTTAACTATCAATTTATTATTAATTATAATAATGATTTATGATTATCGCAGATATGAATTTCCAAGACTCTTTAAACTGTGACCGGGTAGCGTAGGATATCTAAACGAATCTAGACATCCGATGTTAATAATGATTTCTGTTACGTCGAATTGATTAACAAATTTCAATAATGTACACTCATTATTTCAAACAATTCACACAACATTCCTAGAAAATAAATGTGTTTGCAAAAAAAACAATATAACAAAATTATTCATCCATTTCTTAAAATAACAACAGCTTTCTATCAATTTTCGAATTAAAATAACATTGCTTTGTATTGATTTTCAAATATTTGGTAAACAAAATAAAATACAAGTATAAAATTATAATATAATACAGTTATTTTTTATTTTAATTAAAACCTCCCTAAGAAAACTATTAAAACACATTAATGTATAAAAATTAACAAGAAAAAAGCATTATTTTACAGAAGGCTTCTTTAGAGTCTGTGTAAATATTAATCACTTTAAGTAAAAATATAATTTTTGAAATAATCATCTGTTTGAAACAACATGAATTTCATAGAAGCAAACTTCTTTAATTAAATATTTTGCATCTAAAATAATTTATAATTTTATTAAAAATAATTTTTTATAAAAGTATTTCACTAATTAAAACTATACTGTAAAAATAAATAGGTGTATATATATGATTTTTAAGAAGTAGGTAACAGAGTTGCCTGAAAGTTTTTATTCAAGTCGCCCCATCTATCATCGAAAGTCGCAAAATATTCTGAAGAATCGCCCAATGAACGTTTTAAAATACTCTACATAACAGACTTGAACTTACCGCGTAATTTGAAATACATTTTTTTAATTAAAATTCTGGAGAGCTAAAATAAATTTTTGTATATTATCTTATAATATAATATTACAGTGAATACGAAACTCAACAATACAGATTTTATACGTCTTTATATAAATAATTTCAATTTATTACTTTTCTCACTAAAAAGTACAGAGTACAACAGATTATTAGACAAAGTTTTTACTTTTAACTTGTTGCCAACGCTGAAAAGTAAAAAGAGCCCAATTTGCGACTTATCGCCCAAACTTAAAAAAAGGAGCGTACCTATAGAAAAAAACGCCCAATTCGCGATAAATCGCCCCATCTGGCAACTCTGGTAGGTAATAGTAAATATTTAGTACTGAAATACAGCTGTTAGTATGTAAACCAATTTGAAGCAAAGTCTAATGAGGATGTCCAAGGTTAATTTTCAACAATTCCATCACTGAGTTCAACAATTCATTTTGGTTTCGAGTGTTGGTACACCAAATGCTATGGCTTTCTATGAGTGTATTTAATGATTGCCATTAAAAATTTAAAAATTGGACGGATGTTATAGAATTTTGTATTCTAATAATTCGTCTTTATTAGCTTCTTTTAAAATATTTACCATACCTCCCAAAGAACATTATGTACATTTAAGTACATATTTCTTTTCAGATCGTTTTTAATAAAAGAGAATAATTATTAAAACTCAAAAAACCACGTCGATAGCCGCCAAGAACGTGAAAATCGATTGATTTGTTCGAGAGATATCGTTAACGAAATATTCGGGAACGGGATTTTGATCTCGGTGAGATCAAAAATAAAAAAATATTCGAGCTCAAAAACATTGTAATATGTTAAATTTTAAGTACTTAGATATAGAATTAGCGGGAAGTTGCAGGGATGGCCTTTAGGATCAACCGTTTTCCAAATTTTTTATGTATCGTAACTTACACGGTACACTACAATTGATACCCCATTTTTATTAATTTAATAATTTAATAATTCATACATAATACATTTAAATGTATCTATTCAAAAATTATTTTAAAAAATAATAATAATCACAAGTAAACAAAACTATTTATAGTTGGTAACATAGAGTAACATTTTTTTTTGTTTTTGCTTCAATCAGCGCTTTAGGTAGGTTGATGATGAACTATATTTATCTAAAAAAATCCTTATAATGTATAATGATACGATATTATTGTCTATGTTCATTAATCATTAGAAAAGTTTATAGTGATTACTGTTTACCGTTATAAAACGTTACATTAGATAACTAAATTTTGTTTTAATTCTGTAAGGAAAATTTTAGAAATTGAGTAAAAATTATAAAACATGAATATAACATCCGCTGGTAAGAAATTTTTCAATAAATTTTAACAATTTTATACAGTGCTTTGTGTAAAACTTGTTTCAAGTATTGCAAGTCATCAAATTTTCAGTTGTGAAAATTTGATTTTCTCTGATACTTCGTTTTAATAAAGAAAGTGTATAAGCTTACATCATTGGAATTTATCTATTATTTAGATTTTATTTCACTAAACTTATTTTTCGAATCAACCTAATAAATTTATATATTTTGTAACCTCACTTTTTTTTCGTTTCAAGTAATAAACAATTAGGTTCTTGCTTTAGAATTAATTAAACATTTAATTAATTTACCTATTCTATTTATATTTAAACCATATTTATCTTCAATCGATTGTAATATACACGATTTATGAATTTTTGATTTACTTTTAGCCGGGGTAATTTCCTTATTGGAAGAACCAATGCCCGAAGTAAAATATTTTGCTCTTAAAAAGTTAAATTCAATAGTTGATGAATTTTGGCCAGAAATTTCAGAAGCTATTGAAAAAATGTAAGTTAATCTAATACTAAAGTGATTAGTAGGGGAGATAACGATATCCGTGGCGCCTCGATTTGACGATAAATTAATTTAAAACATTTTACAAGATTTAATTATTATTTTTTGTTAAATAGCCATATTTAAACACAATTCGAGCACAAATAACCGAAATTTAATTCGTTTAAAAAAAAAATTAACATTTGTATATTTAATACAACTATTAAAAATACATGTACGCCATTTTCGACTGAAATCAATCTATGGATTTGTTGTGTGTAGTTTGCACGGGTTGGGTTGGTTTTTGGCCCCTACGTTCAACCTGTGATTTAACTACCCATGTATTTATGGGATATAGTTTTCACGGGTCGGGTTGGTTTTCGGCCCCTACGTTCAGCCTGTGATTAAACTACCCATGGATAACTCGAAAAATAGACGAAAACTCGAAAATTAGTAATCTTCATTTTCGTCTTATTTTGGCTTGTTTTACCAAAATCCATAAAAAAAATCGAGGCGCCACTGATATCTTAATCGAGCTGATTATTAATATAAGATTAACCTGAATTAATTTTTATGTTTTTTAGAGAAATTTTACATGAAGATAAAGTTTTTCAACAACATCAATTAGCAGCACTTGTTGCCAGCAAAGTTTATTATCATTTAGGAGCATTCGAAGAGTCTTTAACATATGCTTTGGGTGCAGGAGATCTTTTTGATGTCAACGCCAGATCAGAATATATCGATACAACTATTGGTAAACTTTTACAAACACCGTTTCAAATGATATTTAGTAGATCTCTTTTTAATTGAAAACGACCTGATCATACCCTGATATATCTAATCAAAAAATATATTTGTGGTTTAACTATAATTAATAATAACTTGATAAATTTGCGTTCTTTTTTCGGAACACGTAAAGTTTTCGTTTAAGCCCACAAGAAGACCAGAAAAATGCCACATAGAATTTTATGCATGACGCTAGCATCATGATGCATTGAAATTTTCGATTACGTCCATAAGATTCAAAATGGTGGATGCAATAACAAATGGAAAAACCATTTTGTCAGATATGTGATAGGGCCCGGTATACGTTGTCCGATTGAAATGATCTTCCTATCACAAAAATAAAAATACACTGACAATAATCGACACATAAAAAAATGAATTTTTTTACATTTGAACAGGTTGATCGATTGAGTAAAAATTTTGATTTTGAGTAAAAAAATACATCTACATTTGTATCGCATAAAATTCTATGCGTCATGATGCATCATGCATAAAATTCTATGTGGCTTTTTTTTTGGTTATTTTGTTCCGAGGTTTGTTATTTTCTTTAATAACGATTTTCAGAATCAGTAGGTTCTAATCAATTTTTATTGATTTATATAAACATATACTACGCGTGTACATTATTACGTAAAAATCAGATGAATGGTTTACAAGCGAATGGATGACAACTAAATCAGATTTTATTTAAGAAATAAGTTTTGATCGCTATGATTGGTAATTCATAGGTGATATACTTTTAAAATGGGATTATAGCGAATACCTGCATTATTATTTATCATATAGCGAATACCTGCATTATTATTTATCATAAATTTGCAAGTATTCGATTTGTAGTTTTGAAATTATGCATGTTCGTCTGATTAAGTGTAAAAGATCGACGAACTTCCAGACAGGCGGACTAGAAAATGAGCGTAAATAGTAATTATTTAATGTTGATTATATAATTATATATCATGAGATCTGATAGACAATATTGAGTAGGTATTATAAAAATATGTGTAAATCATCTATTATAATGTCTTAAAATCGAGCAAGAAGAGAGCTGAAACTCTCAATTCTTGGGGTTTTTAAGTTTAAATTGTTTTTTGATAAAAAATTTAAAAATAAGCATTTTGAAATATATTTCAATTCGAAAGAATAGAAAATAAAAAATTGGATGATTTTATCAGGCATGGGCTTTGTAATTGATTGCAATCACTGTTCAGTACTCTAAGTGGTGAAAAAAATCATTCCGTTATGGAATAGAAGTACACTGCTATATAACTATGGAAATATATGACGTCATAAATCAGTACAATTTTGTTCTTTCAGTGCTTTGATCACGTGATCAAAATACTACATACAATTCACGCCTTTAAATCAATTTACAACATATATTAATTTTGAAACTTTAATTAAATTATAATAATCTTAAAACAATCATTATTTTTGTTTTTTAAACAGAGAACTTTTCAATAAAATTTTTTTATATTTGAAAACGTCAAAAAACACAGTTGGCAGCGTACTAAACTGCATTCAGGTTTAAAGAAACAAACGGCTTGGCTGTAGACTAAATTGGCGTCTTAGGCACATCGCACATGAGGTGATTTGGGTGAAATCGCCGATATCAGCGATATCACAGCATTTTAGTCGCAAATAGTAATCGCAGAAGTTGCTCCGACTTTGTAACGTTTTTTGAAGAAGGGGTAATACATAGTTTGTTTACTAATAACAAAAAATGTATATACAGTGTCTTAAAGGATGAAATACATCAAGTAATAAATAATATAGATTATAATAGATTATACTTTAAACCATTTGAAATTCGCATTTCGTCTTACAAAAACGACAAGAGATAGCTAGTTGAACTTTTGGTGTCATATTCTGGATCTTAAAAATGACTCTAAGTTCGTAAATTAAAATCGGTATAATGGGCTAATTAGATCTATGATCCAACTTAACCATAAAAAAAGATTCAAAACAAACACAAAAAACTTGTATGAACATTTTTTGGATATAATAAGAATCTGTTAATTAGCTTAAACTGTGGCGAATATAAACATTCCGAAAAATGTTCATACATTTGTTTTTTAATCAAACAATTATCGTTTTGAATCTTTTTTTATGGTTAAGTTGGGTCATGGATCTAATTATCCCATTATACCGATTTTACTCATTTACGAACTTAGACTCACTTTTAAGATCCAGAATATGACACCAAAAGTTCAACTACCTGTCTCTTGTCGTTTTTCAGACGAACGGGAGAATGAGATGGGTCTATTCTAGTCACATTCAACAAATAAAACAAGTTAAGGTAACAAATAACAGAGTTAATTTTTTAGATATTCGATATAAGACATATATATCAATATATATATATATATATATATAGATATATAGATATATAGATATATAGATATATAGATATATAGATATATAGATATATAGATATATAGATATTTAGATATATAGATAAATAGATATATAGATATATAGATATATAGATATATATATATATATATATATAGATATATATATATATATATATATATATATTGATATATATATATATATCTGTTATTTGTTACCTTAACTTGTTTTATTTGTTGAATGTGACTAGAATAGATACAGATTATAGCCACTGTACAATTGTACAATCACTGTATTTCTACAGTTCATTTTGTAAACATATAAAATAATAATAAGAATCAATATATATACTATTTTTAAGTAATAGTATAAGATGTATTGGCTTAATTTTATAGAATAAGTCTAAAGTTCATTTCTGTTTATTTACTCTGTTATTGAAATGAATGAAATTAATATTGACGCTTGAAAAGTGTTATAAATAAGTTTATAAACTCTTGCAGAACGTCATTACTGCCATAATTGTTTCGTAAGGTTTGTAGTGTATAATGTCTAAACTTTGCTCATGATAGTTCCAAAGTTGAATTTTGAAAAAAAAATTTATGAAAAATTAAGTTTTTGACAATAAAAAGCACATACAGAAAGACCATTTTAGTGACATAATATACTTCAGGTGATCGGGATTCAACCAGGTCTTCGATTTTGTGTTTAGAAATTTTTGAAAAATGATTTACACAAATTATATGATTGCCTTAATTATATACTAAAATTTTCTATCAGCCCATAGTTTAATACGCTGATTTTGATATTTTAATATTAATAATTGAATTTGAATTTTTCATAAATATCTGTTGCGCATACTCAAAAATGTAAAATAATCGCGGGTATTATAATGAATTATACAAAATCACAGAAAAGTCACGAATTTTACAATAAAAATTGTATAGTGCCTCATTTCAATTTTTTTTTCTGTTCATAAGACAATCCTTAGTATTTACGCTCGGTCGCCCCATTTCAATTTTTTTTCTGTTCATAAGACAATCCTTAGTATTTACGCTCGGTCGCCTCTATTTAAGCCGCATGCTAAGTCACTTAAAAAATTAGATATGAATATTAATTAATGACATGATTAGCAACTGAAGTATTTAAAAAAATGCAAAGTTTAGCATTGTTTACATCTTTCTTTAAACAATAATTTTGTTTAATTTTGAATTTATTTCATATTGGAAGGGGCAGAACAAAAGAAATTAATGTGAGTGTAAGTTCAGGAGCCCTGGATATTAATCCATTACTTTTTTTTGAATCTTTTATTTCCCCACACTTCTTTTTACGTGTTATTTTAGTTGTAAAGAGATTTGCTTTCTGTCATAAGGTGATTTTTTCACTATTTAATTAGTTAACATTATTTGATTTTGTAGCAAAATGTATCGATTACTACACGCAACAAAGAATTGCATTAGCCGATGGAAATTTAAATGCAAAACAAATTGATTCACGTTTGGAAGCAATCGTAAATCGTATGTTCCAAAGATGTTTAGATGATGGTCAATATCGTCAAGCCTTAGGTTTAGCCTTAGAAACAAGACGTATGGATATTTTTGAGAGTGCAATTAAACAGGCTGACGATGTGATTGGAATGCTTTCATATGCATTTCAAGTAGCAATGAGCTTAATACAAAATCGAGCTTTTAGAAATATTGTTTTACGATCATTAGTTGAATTGTATAAAGGTTTAGCAACGGCTGATTATGTAAATATGTGCCAGTGCTTAATTTTTTTGGATGATCCAATCTCTGTTGCTGAAATTTTGGATAAACTTATTAATGGCCTAGAGGTAAGAAGCCATAACTCATTTTACATTGGGTAATTTTTGGTACTTGGTAGAAAATGATTCTATTAACTAATTTTACCTAAAAAATGTTTCTCTTTTTCATGAAAATGGACAAAATATAAATATACATAATTTTATTGGTATTTTTTAAAACAAACGTTTATTAAGAATTTGTTTATCCGAATCTTTACTATTACCTGAAATTAACGAGTCTGCTAACGTCTAAAACCTTTGTAAAATTTTAGTTACATTACACATTAATACATATAAAAACTTATTGCTTATTTTACTATTTGTATACGAGCAAGTTTATGACAAAAATACTCGAAGAACGTCTTTTTTGGGGGATAGATAGCAAGATTATCAGCTAATTCTGTAGTAGAAATCTGAGACTATTGTTCGTAATACCAAAACAAACATATTTTTCAATATTAGATACAAAATGCATCAAAGATTATAGAAACAATTTTATTGCTAAAAAATTAAGGACATACGCAAGTGAAATTAAAAATTGAAATCTCCTTTTTGTTATAGTATGATAGTATTGCCACTTCTCAGTCAATAGTTCTTAATTTCAAATTAGAACTATAATTAGTGTTTTTAATTTATAATAACATTTGTAGTTCTTTGTGGGAAATCAAGAATTTAAACTCGCCTTCTCTGACGTGTATATATATAATTAATAAACAGTTTTCTAAAAAAATGTATTTTTTTTTTTAAATTCGTATATTTTTTCCAGGAGAATGAATTAATGGCATATCAAATCGCATTCGATTTATACGATTCAGCTACACAACAATTCCTGGGACGTGTGTTACAAGCTTTACGTGCTACAGCACCTGCCCCAGGTGCTTTATCTGTTGGTAAAGTTGAAAATAAAGAACCAGTAACAGCAGGTGCGACTGAGGGTAGTGAAAAATCAGTTGTAAAAGAGGATAAAGCATCGGAACGAGATTTAGATAGTTTAAATGATGAAGAAAAAGAGCATCAACAAAAAATAGAAAAATTATTAAGCATTTTGTCTGGATCCATTTCAATTGAATTACATTTACAATTTTTAATTCGATCAAATCATACTGATATGTTAATTTTAAAAAATACAAAAGATTCGATTCGTGTATCGATTTGTCATACAGCGACAGTTATTGCGAACGCTTTTATGCATAGTGGTACAACAAGCGATCAATTTTTGCGGTAATATTTATTTAATTTATCTCATATACTTCCAAATTTTGGGTCTTTCAAACTTAATGGATATCAAATATCTAAATCATTTTAAAAAATGACAGAAGAGAGCACCAGAAACTCTTAAAAAATCAATACCGTTTTGATATAGTTTTTATAGAATTTAACTAAAAGATGTGTTGTAAAGGATCATAGTTTTTTTTTTCTATATAATTATGTCCTTGGACATATGGTATATACAATAGGGTATCGGGCTGATTCTAAATTTGCTATATTTCAAATCAAAATGTGAAACTATACTCAAAACCATAACAAAACTTAAAAATTAATTTAACATTGTTTCAAAAACAATGAAGTTATAATGATTTGAAAGTCCATGGTGCTAAATGTAGATTTGCTCGAGACTCCTTGATATTTTCTGGATTTTGAAGATTAGATAATATAAAGTAAAAAGGCTATATGATGTATACCCTTTTAGCGGTAGGGGAAGCAAGTACAATTTTTTTTTAATGTAAAAAAAAAACAGCCACCTGAACATACTCAAGCGTGTCAAATGTTGATAGCCTATGAATTCGGGTGTCTCTGAAGACGCAGGTAAGTTAATCTGCTGGTTTTCATGATAGAGATAGCCGTACGAACGGGTTAAAAATGGGTAGGAAAAAAATATATTCGAGCGCGTCAGATAGGGAATGTTAAGTTAACCTAAACGCTTTCATTTAAAAGACTGAAAAGACTGACAATTCGTATGTGACACAAGCTTCGTAGCAGTCATATTACATTTTTCTCTTATCTGTAGATAGTTTCCTTTAAAATTAAAAAATTCGAACGCATTATTTTAATTGATTCGTCGTTTGAAACGTGTTTTTGTAAATTGGATCGACAAAGTCAAAAATTTTACATGAATCAATATTCAAAAATTCTAACAAAATACGATACGAGCGTACATAACAGAGGGGGGGGGATCTTTTCTATTGAAAAATTTTATCGACAAACTATTAAATATTTTTTATTTTACAGTGATAATTTGGAATGGCTTTCACGAGCAACAAATTGGGCAAAATTAACAGCAACAGCATCTTTAGGTGTGATTCATCGTGGCCATGAAACACAAGCTTTAGCATTAATGCAAAGTTATTTACCAAAAGAAGTTGGTCCAAGTTCTGGATATTCTGAAGGTGGTGGTTTATACGCATTAGGTTTAATCCATGCTAATCATGGTGCAAATATTATCGATTATTTATTAGGTCAATTGAAGGATGCTCAAAATGAGGTAATGATAAGTTTACTTAACGATTAAACGAAATAAAATCAATTTTTTTTTTTTCAATTTTTTCCGAATACACTCAAGAGATAATACATTGTGTTATACAATTTGTAAGCCTGAATGCACCGAAAATGTTTATAGTACGATTCCGTATTATTTGCACCTAATAATACATGTATCTCATTATTTTTGGAAACATTTAAATAATAATTTCACTACTTGATAAAAGTTATGAAATCATCTTGCAGTGTTTAGGTTGGTGTCTTTCTTAAACCAAATTCGATGTATATTTTTTTTAAATATATTTACAATTTATACTTTTAAATATGTGGTGGAAGAAAATTAGGAAACTATTTTGGAACAGGCCAAAAACTACTCCGATTTTGATGAATTTTTTATCATTTAATGTCAAATAATATAAAACACAATATTTTGGAAAACACTCATAAGAAGATTTATTAAAGTACGTAAAAATGTCTATAAAATGAATTTCGAAAGGAGTTATTGGTTCAAAAACTAGCGGAGCTATAATGAAATTAAAACTAGTTAATTTCTTAACACAAAAATTAATTTTTAAATCAATGGCGTTTCTTTAAACATTGAAATTAAGCGTATCGCATGCACACTTTAAATTATGTAAGTACCCCTAGCACATTCGAAAAGTTTTACAGGTTTAAAATCTTTCGTTTTGAAAAACCATTCTATTAACATTAAATATTATTATTTTACAGAATTTAAAAAACTAAATTTTTAATCCAAACTAACCCCAAAACTGAATAATTGAGAATGAATATTACTGTGTATTTAAGTAATTGTTTTTCAAAAACTAAGCACTCAAGGCAGTTTATCTTAACAAGATCTTGTTGCCTTTAAAATTTCAATCATAATTCATTTTGAAAATTATTTTACGTACCAAACAATAAACCGATGCCTTCTCCGAAATATATATATATATATATATATATATATATATATATATATATATATATATATATATATATATATATATATATATATATATATATATATATATATATATATATATATATATATATATATATATATATATCTATATATATATATATATATATATATATATATATATATATATATATATATATATATATATATATATATATTTGTAACATCTTTTTGCTGTATTATCATTATTTTTAATAAAATTATCTTATAATTATCTTATAATACGGAATTAGGAACAAAACTGGTCTGAATTAGGACAATTTATATTTACTGGTCTACCATAACCTTTTCTTTAATACTTATTATTATTATTTTTTTTTTTTTAAATAAATATCGATAATGTGATTATTGATACAAATTTGGTTCATGTATCTATAAAAATAAGATGGCGCTCGAAAACACAACCAAAAGTATGGGATCAAAATTGGACAATTTTAGAGGTTTCTACCTTTACGTCTATAGTAATTCTACGCACTCACCAAAAATTATTAGCATATCTCATCCATAATTGTGAAATGAAGTAAAAACTATATTAATTTCACTGTAAAAGTTACAAAAAAAAAAACTTAAAATTGGATATTCATTATTAATTTAGGAGATAAACGAAGTATAGAGATTGCGTTTTGTTTGGTATTCATTAATAAATGTTCTTTATTATTGAACATACCAAATAAAATAAACAAATAACATTAAACTACATCTATCAATAATGTAATGCTAAACAATGAATGGTACAAAATATCTTCTTTACTTCGTTTATTTCCTAAATTAATATATATCCCACATTTAAACATTTATGGTAAAGTTAATATAGGCTTTTAACTTCATTTTGCAACTAAAATCATCAAAATAAAAATGGTTAAAGTTATTAGAATTATGATTTGAATTTTTACTTCCGGTTTTGAACAAGAAATCATCAAAATAAAAAAATTAAAATTTGAATTAATAATTTAAAAGATTAATACATTTTCTATACAAACCACCATCTTTAATATTTTATTACAAACTGGCTTAATCCGAAAAATTATTGATCGATTATGTCAAATTTTTAGAAGCCCATGTTCGTCTTTTACTTCATAACATCTAGAAGTATAATTACACTTTTTTTCGATGCCCGTATCACACGAATTGCTCCCACGTATACAAGTAAGATGGCATGGGGACCACACAAAAACTAGCTACGGGGGTCGCACGTTGCCGATGGCTGCTTATTCTATATGCAATAACATTATAGTCCAATGCCTTGTATAAGAAGATAGCAGCATGCTTTAGATTTTGCCCTATTTTCAGAATTTATAAAACCTTACGCCTTTTTAAAGTCTGAAGTTATGAATTATACAAAAATTTAACTATATTATTTTACTTGAACTTTAGATCATGTACGTCAATGGTTGGATCGTAATAAATATTTAATTAGAAATATGTTTTTATTTTAGATGGTGCGTCATGGTGGATGTTTAGGTCTTGGACTAGCTGCAATGGGTACTCATCGTCAGGATGTTTACGAACAATTAAAATTTAATTTGTATCAAGATGATGCAGCTACAGGAGAAGCAGCGGGTATTGCGATGGGTATGGTTATGTTGGGATCTAAAAATGCTGCATCTATTGAAGACATGGTTGCGGTAAATTTTAAAATCTTATTTTGTTATAATCATAGAAAAATACCATAAATATTGGGATATCTATAGAGTATCGTCCCTAACCTGATGCGAAGATTATAATATATGTCTAATAAAGGATGGATTTCCAAATATTGCGTGAACGGCACTTTTCACTGTGCTACTACACTGCTTTTGAAATATCCATAAAAAGGACCAATATAAAGGGTGTTTCTCAGCTAAGATTAAATAGTTAAAATATATAAAGAAAATTAAAGATTTTGAACTACCATCGGTCACCAAAATTTGAAAATTTGGTAGATTATAGCCAAAGAATGAAAAAAAAATTCGGCTTTATTTTTGGAAATAACAAAATAGGTGCCGATTAAAGTTATGAAAAAGAGCCCCTATCGATTTTTTTAAATTATCTGCTAAACTCAGCTTCATACAAAACTTCATTTTAAAATGCCAAAAATGACGTACAAAAATTAAAATCGGTTTATAAAAGTGAGTAAGGGTATTACTTTATAAAAGTGAGTAAGGGAATTAATACATTCATCCATTTTACTACTTAGACTATAGGTTGCGGGTTCGAGTCTAGTAAGCCGCAGTTTGATTATTTATAAAAAAAATAGGAACGGTTGGTTGATCTGACTGTCGTCGCTTAGATATGAACAAAGTAACCGGCTCCACCAACAATATAATCATATAACTGCCACCTTAAGTTAGTAGGCATCTTTGTCTTCAGGTGATCAAAAAGTCGAAGTTCAAAAAGTTTTAAGTACAAAGGTCGCGGTTGCGGTTCCCTTCTTAATATACTCCAAATTGCAATAATTTTTGCAAGACATCAATGATTGTTTCAAAAATGAGAAGATGCTCTTTAATAAACTCATTAAATAGTCAAAATCCGAGAAATAGTTTATGAGAAATTCGCTGGTTTATTTAAAAGACACTTACAAAAAATATTTATTTGCTAGTTTGAGGTGATCCAATTTTTATTTTGAAAAATACATTCTACTCTTAATGGCAGAGGGAGGAACCCAAGCGGGGCTTTTTGGATTTACTCGAGCGCGTCAGATTAAGATATGGGAAATACCTTACCCATTTCTGAAGTGGTGGAGGTACCAAATCTGAGATTTTCAGAATATTAAAAAAAATCAAACGATTTTTTTAATCGATTTTTTTTATACTATAATGATCGGCGGTTCTATATGCACGCCACTATACAGAGAGCTAAATTTGCTGGAGGTACTTAACAAGGGGTAAGGTATCTGCCATATCTTAATTTGACGCGATTGAATAAATCCAAAAATCTTCGCTTGAGTTCTCCTAAAGAGCTATAATTTTATGTAAACTTAAAAGTAAAGTTAAGTTTAATTTTAGTTTCAACAATTTTCACGATTCTTTTAGATTAAAATAATTTTATTTTTGCTTGTAGTATGCGCAAGAAAGTCAACATGAAAAAATTTTACGCGGTTTGGCTGTTGGTATCGCTTTTACAATGTATGGTCGTTTAGAAGAGGCTGATCCACTTGTTGAACAATTATGCCGTGATAAGGATCCAATTTTACGTCGTTCTGGCATGTATACATTAGCAATGGCATATTGTGGAACTGGAAATAATCAAGCTATTCGTAAATTACTTCACGTTGCTGTAAGTATTAAAAAAATTTTTAATAGAAAAAGTTACAGTATAAAATGAAATTAATGTATGTTTCGGCGAGTAAATGCAACGACCTAATTTTTAGGACAACCATTATTTGATTGTCTAAATTTTAAAATCGTGTTTGTTAACAATTTCAGACCAAATCACGTTTCTATTCGTAATTAAATTATCTTCTTATTGGTATAACACATATACAACATATTATAATAAAAAAGCATATATTTAACAATTGAGATGATCGTGACACAATCAAATTATTTTATTATATAAAAAAAGAAATTTCAAAAAAGGTATATTGTTGAAAAGTTTACCAAATGGGGTAATTTATATGAGTGGACAATGCAAAAAAAGTGAGATTTTGAAATTTGTTTATATTTTCAAAATTTTTTTTCCGTAAGAGACTTTGTTGTCCATATATGGGCTTCTAAAGATTTGACACAATTGATGAAGTAATTTTTTGATAGCTGTTTTCGAATTAATAAAATATTAAACTTGGTGTATAAAAAATGTATTACTTTTTAATTTTTAATTCAATTTGAAATTAAAATTTTTTTTATTGTTCCAAACCGCAAGTAAAAATTCAAATTATTATTACAAACTAGCTTAATTCGAAAAATATGTTTCAAAAAGTTGCTTCATCGATTATATCAAATTTTCAGAGGCCCATACCCGGACATAAGTGTTATATGGAAAAAAAATTGTGTTTACACCTTTATAAAATCCAGAAGTTATAATTAGGCCAAATACAAATAAATTTTAAAATCTTATCAATTACCTCAAATACAAAATGTATCAGTCTCGTTAGGTAATGAATAATAGGTAATGAATAACTTAACTGTACCTTAACTTAAACCTAAAAACTTAAACTTTAACTTAACTTTTTGAAAATTATAAAAAATAGTCAGCCATCACACACAGGAGAAATTTTCAACCAAAATTTAGTTATTAGTGATTAGTAAAACGCTTGATGCATTTTGCATAATGTCAAATTTAGTTTACAAAGAAAAGAAAAAAAAAATATTGGTCTTTATTGGTTAGTTTTTTTAATTTCATCAACTAAATATTTGATTTAGATAGTGATTTAAAGTATTTCATTACAATTGTGAATAATCGTTTAAATCGTATTTGATGTTGATTCATTAAAATATTAAGAATTCTCTCAAACTTTGAATATAGGTAATTAAATGCATATACACGATTGTAAAATTTAGAGGCGATTTTTCGTATCCAACGTAAGATAATTGCAATTAAAAATAGTATTTTTTGTTCACGTAGAATACAAGATGCGTCAGAAAATGACATTTTGTTTGTTTTTGTCCTAGAGAAAATGTTATCGTTTTGACGAATACTTATATACCAGAGTAGATAATTTTGGAAAACAAAAAAAATTATAGTAGAATGAAACCAATTGGAAACGGAAGATAATATGAAAAAAATGAAAGGGAAAATAAATTACGGGCGATCTGAGTTCGGGAAGTAGAAGGGGTGAGTTTTTAAGGGTAAAATTCGGTATATTTTCAGCAAAACTACAAGTCCTATGGAAAAAAGTTATATGGCAAAGTTGTATGTAAGATCTACAACTTTTTTATTCGCACTTTTTTCACATAACCTCAAAATTTACGTGAAAAATTAAAATAACCAAATTTTTGGTATTTCATTTAAAATATTTATTTTTTCACCTTATTTTGAATAAATATCGAAAAAACACCCTAATTTTCAATCGAAAAATTTTGAGGTTATGAGAAAAAAGTGTAAGTACAAAAGTTGTAGATTTTTTTATTACCTACAACTTTGCCATTTTACTTTTTTCCATAGGACTTATAGTTGCCGGAAATCGAAATAAACCGTGTTTTACCCTTAAAAACTCACCCCTCCCATTTCCCGAACTCAGATCGCCCGTAATTTATTTTTTCTTTCATTTTTATCATATTATCTTGCGTTTCCAATGAGTTTCATCCTACTATAATTTTCTTCCAATTTGTACTATTTTTTAAGGCTTCTACTCTGGTCTATTAGTTAAAAGAATGTGTCCTGACTAACATACCAGTATATGTTGTTAAGATATAGCCATCACTTTTGGTACTCTATGTGTTTTATACATACGTAGAATGTAGATATTAAACTAATACTTTTGTCGTTGGATTGCCGGGAAAATCTACCTTAAAATATTTCAGAATTCATACCGCTGGATAAATTCTTTTTTTTTTTTTAGCAAAGAAATGAAACGTTTACATTACTTGTGATTGTGAGAATATATAGTTTTAAAAACATAAGACCCTTTAACAGTTTCTTTTTATTCTCATAGTAAAAAGTTTATATTCAACCGTTCTTAACCCATTTTATTTTTTATATACTTGAAAGTACTTTCCAGTAACTTTCAAGGAGAGTGTTACCAGAAAGATATAAGCAAAATTGCCGTTTTGAGGAGTTAAAGTAGCAAAAAATAGCCAATTCTATGCATGATATAGAAAAAATAAAATATTTAGTAGCCACTCTATAAAATTATGTCGCAAGGGTTAGTTGTTATTAGCCACATCAGGCGCCCCTGTTCAGGGATATTAAATTTGGGTTGTATTATACTTGCGTCGCGTAAAATCATAAAGCAATACACAGGTGTAAATTCATTTCATGTAATATTGGCAAACTTGGTTAAATTTTACCTGTTTGCAGTGCCTCATATATTATATTCCATTATAAAAATTACTGTTTTTAAAATCATGATTTCGTTATCTACGTATTGTGTTATTTAATTTATAAACGTATTATTTGTTAAATTTTATGTGTCACATAAAATAGACAATTTAAAATTTTTGGTTTAAAATTGATTATGTATTTTTACTATTTGATACGAAACATCATTTATAATATTTTTTTAATATTACTAATTTTGTACGAAAATCGTATAATTTCTGTATAGTTTTTGAGGCTCATTGGGACGGAATATTATTATTTCCACTTGCAGTATGATGAACTGAGTGTAAATATTGTAGAGCTTTAAAGATTTTGTGAATATACTTAGCTTAAAGAAAATCGTTGAAGCTATCTAAAAAGAAAACACAAACAATCTTAAAATCATTTGAATAAAGCCAGCCGGACACTATGTACGTCGATTTTGACGAAATTCTTTTTATTTAGGCCTCTTAATCATTCCTAGAATATTTAAACCATTCTTTTCTCTATTTTTCTCTTTTTTCCGTTATAAAAAACTATGAGAAGCAAATAAATTTGAAAACAATTTGATTCAGTGACGCCTCTGTAACTAAATGTTTGATTAGCGTATTTTTAATCTAATTTATTATTTTAAATTTTGATAAAAATTTATAAAAACTTTCAATTATAAAAATAGTTTATTTACTATAAAAAATGTTCAGAATCTACATCAAAAGTACAACGGCAATCAATTATCAATTAGGATTTTTTTTAAATTCGATCGTTTTTATGAAAATCAGAATTCATGTTTTTATTTAAGTTTATCACTTTTTTATACTAAAGGATACTGTAACTTCCGTTTGAATAGAGCTACAAAAATCAAACTATATCGTTTAAAAGCTAGTTAAAACTCCAAGGTCGAAACCTAAAACTTTTTCAATTAATTTTTTCCTAAAATTTCAACGCAAATTTTCTTAATAACACTTCCTGTTTTGAATGTTGTCTCATTTCATGAAAATAATTTGCAGACTGTCACTTTTCTAGTAATATATGAGTTGTTGGACTTCCTTTGTTCTTTGTTTAGTAAAAGCGGCTGTAATTATTAAAAATTGTATTGATAACGAAAAAAAAATTTATTTTCAAAATTTATGAAGATTAATCAAGGTATTGTTCAATATTGATAAAAATGAAGTCATTCTCATTAAGATATAGTAACCTAAATTAGCTACTAGACATATTATGCCACTTGTCAGTGACCTATCTAACGTTTGACATTTTATATTGAATTACGCACAAGTTTGATTTAAACAGTGAATAAATTTATTAACCACATTTCGTACAAATCATCGGCGTTCG
The DNA here is from genome assembly GCA_020423425.1 of Chrysopa pallens. Classification (NCBI taxonomy): domain Eukaryota; kingdom Metazoa; phylum Arthropoda; class Insecta; order Neuroptera; family Chrysopidae; genus Chrysopa; species Chrysopa pallens. The sequence goes on from CM035591.1 coordinate 1,891,538, forward strand.
ACAGTTACAGTGGAACATAGCCAACGACTCGGGATTGTGAAAAATGTTTATATTTTTTGAATGTCCATTTAAGCAACGTAAATATAAGTACTTTCCTCAACAAAACATTAATTTGAAATTTTTCTTTTAAATCAAGAATTTAAATATTTTACTTCTACAGGTTTCTGATGTTAATACTGATGTTCGGCGAGCAGCAGTTACTGCATTAGGATTTTTGCTGTTTAGGTATGATCTTCAAAATTATATTTTTTAGAGTTAGTTTAGTTCATAAGTTTAGTTTTTAAGAATATCGTCTCAAGTTTTTTTTTTATTTTTTTTTTTTTTTTTATTTTTTTTTTTTTATCGTAAGGCATGAGATTAATCCATTTAAAATTAAAAATGATTTTAATGTATGCCTTGGTAATGGCATTTGTCAAAAAGTAAATTCAAAACAATGATGAACACTATGGATTTTTCTCCAACAATTTTCTCCTAATATTATTTTTCTCTCCTTAGCTTGGTTTTAAGGTATTTTCGTTGCGAGAGGTAAGTTTATTCTTTTATAACTGTGATAATTGCATAAATTTTTTTTCTATTTTAGTAGATTGTATGGACCATCTGGAAATTTACATTTTCCCATTCGACTCATTTTAATTTACTCATTTTAAATGATTCAAATAATTTTCCTGATTTAAATAGTTCAACCAAGATGAAAATAAAAACACAAAATTATTATTTTATCATTTTGTCTTATTTTTTTTATTTTTCCCACTTCAATATTCAAATAACATAAATTCCTTTTTATTTTGTGTTTGAATACGTAATGGTTCCTGATCCGTGTTCTTGATCTTTATTCTGATTTTTAATTGATGGCAATCGCGCCTGTCCCTCCTTTTAAGCTTTTGTCTTACAAAAGTTTAGAAATAAAAGGAGGGTAAAGTTAATTCGTGCAAAAAGGCACATTTTAAAAATCCTACTTTCCATTTAAGACGAGGCAAGGTCTTCTGAAGTAGACGACTAATCATCTCGCATAGCAGTCAATTTCCTCCAAATCTGAGTTTTGAAGACTATACCGTCTTCCTTCATTGTATCTATACATAAAAATGCCCCTTATTCAGATTTACATTGATTACGTATATGGATGTCATTAGTGTGCTTATTATCTTTTTCGATGCTTCATAGGGTGGTTACTCAAATGGCGATTTGGAAGAAAAAAGTATAATGATAATTTTCATAGATAATATTTTGACTATAATGTTTTCCTATAATAACATTCGTGTTTACGAGAAAAATACCAGAAATTGATTTTTTTTTACTTTTGTCCATGAATCATTTTTTAAGCAGGGGTGGGTGGAATCGATGGGGTCCATTTTATGATATTTGATCGAATGCCGTGAGGTGTGGTATAACTACAATATTTTATATTTCGTTAGCCAGTGCCTACTTAAGTATCTATGTTTGTTCCGCTATAACTTTCCAATGCATTGTCCAATTTTGATCAAGTTTGTTAGACATGTTTGTCACATTTACGAAATTTGCAGTATAGTTTTCGAAAAAATCATCCCTCACTCCCTTTGGGAATGATCTAATATCAAATATTTTTCTATGCAAAGTTTATTTTTGCAATTTATGTGAAATAAAATGACATAAGGGTTAATAAGAAAACTTTAATTGTATTATCTTTTTTTAAGATAGGAAGATGCGATTTTTTTAATTCAACGTAAAATTATAGGAAGACATTAAAAATTACAACTTTTTTCTATGAAATCGGGGTTTTCTACAATCCATGTGAAATGAAATAATCAGGACAAATAGAAAAAATTTATGTGTTTATTTAATCTTGTTTGATGTGTGAGTGGAGTGTTTATCTGTTTTATATATAGAGATAAAATCCTTACAAGAAAATTCAGCTCTTAAAAAATGATGTTATTCAGTTGACAATCTTACAAATATAGGTCATACGCTTCCTGGGCTCACCCACTCTAAAAATTAGTACTTAATCTTTAATTCGGGGAAACCACGAGGTTGGGCTAAGTGATGACTATACATTCGCTCTATGTGCCATGGACTCGAAACGATATCTTGCTATATATATGCAGTTCTATGATATGCAAGAAAAATGGTTGTTGCGACACTGATTTTTGTATACAAATCTTAAAATTATATAGATTTTTCCGAGAATAAATAATTGGCAACAAAATTACAAATTGATAACAAACTAAAATAAAAATCTAGTAGTCTTGATTTGAATTGATTTAGTCATCTTAGGTTTGGTCTACCACTTTTCCTTTTTCCATAAAATCATGATTTCATGATTTTCTTGAACATCATGTCTGTTTTTTTCATTCTTTGGACATGTATTATCCTGCCCGGTTGTTACTTTCACGAAATCAGTTGGCTGTTGATTATACCATAAATTAACAATCCAAAATTAACATTCACGTCAGGAATTTGACACCAAGTATTTCAGTTATTTTAATTGTGGGAATACACACAAACATTCGATCAGATTTCAAATAATAAAAACTATTCAAAATTTATGTATTTAAATATTTGATGAAAATTAATTAAATAAAATATAAATAAAACTAAAAACAATTACAAATATGAATGTTACGATAACAATTTTTCTGGTCTGACCAACAATATTTTATTATCTTATTTACATTAACTAATTTTGTTGATCAGACAATTTATGAAATAATTTAATTTGGAATCCATGAAATCATAATAACATTTGGACATTACACAATAATTTCCCTAATATGCAATACATTGGGCGTGTTTGGCCGAAGTAACTACTTACTATGCTTAGTAAGCCAGTCAGCAAAAAAAGAAATTAAAATCTTACAAGCTTACTATAGCGCTTTTCGGCCAATACAGATTTACTGGCTTAACATAACACAAAATACCGGTTTACGTTATATACCGTACATAACCTCATAGACTGAATATAATTGACAGTAAACTAAATTTAGGAATATGATTTTTAATTTTAATAAATAATTCTATAATACGTAATTATACTTACCAGTTTTTCACTGTCAACTAAATTTTACTTCTAAAATCATTGTATATAAGTGCTTGTGTATCTGAACAATGTCAGATCTGTTCCTGTTCGTTTTGTTTACATCAACAATACGCAAAAATTAAGCCATGCTTACTGCGTTAGCACTTATTTTGTGTCCCGTCCGAAAATTTTGTAAGTATAGTAAGTGACTTACTAAATTTATTAAGTACTTACTTCGACTAAACACGCCAATTGATTCCCAAATTAATTATTTGGGCACGTCAAGTCCTCCATTGAAAGTTTGATTTATATCTTGAATGGTTCTCTGAGTTCGTTGTCGAAATTTAATTTTTGATCTTCCTTCCTGGTATGCTTCAGAGTTCTTACGAAACTGGACTGGAGGTTCAATTTTGTCATTGGAACTCTATGCAAACAATTTTTTGTACTTAATGAACACTTTTCTCTTCTTTTAGGTAGACAACATAATAGTAAAGATAAACACCCACATTTTAAAACCCATAAAATATAATTGACTCCGTTATAATTCCAACAACGAATTTAATTGTATACCAACTCGAACTTGAAATAAATTTTCCCAAAAATTCGACGTGGTTCTACATTTCCTTGTCTAGTTGCTGATCTTGGTTTTGAACGTGGTGGAAATTGACAGTAATTTAATTAAATAATAATGTGTGATTTTCGTTTTGGAAACCGTATCCCAACCAGTTCTTTCTCCGGGTCTAAATATATTAGACCCGGAGGCATCTATTAATACCAAATCCCTAACGAATTGTCAATTAATAAAATTACAAAACAAAACTACATATTTTTTCAAATAATCATTAACGTCCCGAGGCCCAATTACAGTATTTATCGAACCCGCAACTGATTCTTTGAAACCTTTAACATTAGGCGACCTTTTACATAAGTACCAAGTACCAGATATTTCAAAAATCGACAGTCTTGACAGAAGCGGTATTTGTATCATGTTTAAACGTATTGCATCTGTCAATGCTTTCACAAAAAATAATATCCTTTCTGAACTCCAATTAAAAGCCTCTTTTCCCACCCACTGCGTCACCAAAATCGGTTCGCGCAACCCAATGTTTTAACTGCTTTCTCATCGGCCACATAACAATAAACTAAAAATTCTCCTAGGTTCAGTAACTGTTCTGAATCTCATTCTACCAAGCCCCAATCCTGATTAAAAAAATATGTACATTGTAGAAACTCTCACTCCTCTAAATCCAAAGTTTGTCTCGAATACCTGAGGCTAATAAAATATCCATTAAAAGACGTATGGCGACAGAACGCCTCTTATTTAAACAATCATCGGCCTTAGGGCCCATCTCATGTAAACCATACCACCGGCTCGGCTCGCCTTTCACATTTCCTTCCCAACAACCAACAATAATCCCATAAGTATATCAACCCCCAACATTAAAGTTGATATTGGATAGAAAATCAGAATTATTAAAAGAAAACAAAAAAGGCACATAAAGGAAATCTATATATAATTTATCTAAATTTAGAATTGAATTTGTTAAAAAATAGTCAACTAATAATGTTTGCCATCGTTCGATAGATTTTCGAACGGAATCATAGTCCGTCACATAGAACTACCAATAACTTTGTTCCTATGGTTGTTTAGACGTATACATGTTATTCTGGATATGCCTTTTTTGTATAAAAAAACTATTAAAATACGACATTACATCTGATCTTTCATTTTCATCAACCTAATCAAAGATAGTCGCATCATGAACTCATTCCTCTTAACAAAAAAGTTATGCTAATAAAAAATATTAATCCCTCACAACGGCCAACACACACCATGCTTCAATTCAAAATACCTATCTTAGAATTTTATTTTTACGTTTTCGGAGTCATTAATTTATTATGGGGATGCAATAATTGTAGAAGGATGCAATAATTGTATAATTTTTCATATTTGTTCTTATTCAAGGATTTTGAATGGTGGTTATGTACGTATGGATTTGTGTTTTTAGGTTGATTTAAAGACATTTTTGGGTTTTACCAGGTTATAATGAATCACTGCGACATTTAGACATATCCAGAAAGCATAACCTCTACAAATCGCTTGGGGATATTTCAACTAGTACTTCGTTAAGACCAGACTTACCAAGATAATAAATAATACTGAGTAATGTATATAGCAGATTAGCTTCCTACAAATTTTTAATGTTTTTTTATCATTTACGATACAAAATACACAAATTTTACAATACCTGATTTGGACTTTACGCTATTTAGTGTGGACGTTTCTCGACAATCCTCTATCAGTAGTGACTCCTACGAATAATATACTACCGTTTGGACTAATTCATCTGGAAGCATTCTCTAATAATATGATTTTCTTTAGATTTTTGAGATTATATTATAATTTATACCCTAGGTCCTTTATGCCGGAAGCTTACTTATTTTCGCGAACTATTACATTTTGCATAAGACGCTAGCTTGGTGTCAATATATTAGGACTTTTTTTTTAGATTTAAATCGTAAAAGTGTAATCGTGAAAGGTTCTTGTCAAAGAAAGTGCAAGAATCTGTCACCTAAAAATGTATACAATATAAAATAAGATCCTTAACATATAGTTTATATTCCTTTTTTGAATTGAGAAAACTATTTTTTGTTTAAAAACAGTACTAATATGTATGTGTATGAAAATATACAAAAAAATTTACATCATCCAATCATGTAGGTGTTTCAATAACTTATCTAAAACTATCATTAAAACAAAAAAATGTTTATTTGTATTTATCAAAAAAAATTTGGAAAACGGTTGACCCTAAAGGCCATCCCTGAAACTTCCCGCTAATTCCATACCTAAGAACTTGAAATTTAATATATTGCAATGTTTTTGGTTTAAAAATTTTGTTTTTGAGCTTTGAGGTCGAGTCGTTCAAAATTTATAAGTGGTTATATATACATACTTTCACATACACATACACACAGACATAGTGACAACCTCGCAGGAGTAGTCAGGGAAGCTTCCTGTAACCTTAAAACGTCAAGATCTGATGAAAACTCGATTTTTTCAAAACCAATAACTTCACGATTTTTGAAAACCTTCGATTATTTTAAGTTAATAAATAGTAATAATAAACTAGAGTAGAAGCCTTAAAAAATGATAAAAAGTGGAAGAAAATTACATTAGAATGAAACGCATTAGAAAAGGAGGGTAATATGATAAAAATGAAAGGAAAAATAAATTACAGTCGATCCGAGTTCGGGAAGTGGGAGGGGGTGGGTTTTTAAGGGTAAAAAATGGTTTCTCTTGATTTCCGGCAAAACTACAAGTCCTATGGAAAAAAGTTAAATAGCAAAGTTGTAGGTAATAAAAAGATAACAACTTTTGTATTTACAATTTTTTCACATATTATAAAGTAACATATATTTTTAAGTAACGTGAATTTTCGATTGAAAATTAGGCTGTTTTTTCGATATTAATTCAAAATAAGGTGAACAAATAAATATTTTTAATCAAATAAATTACAGCGTATTTGGGACATGTAAGTTTTCACCAAATTTCGTTAAAAAAAAATTGTTTTGTAAAAGATAATAAAAAACCAAAAACTTGGTTTTTTGAATTTTTCACATAAATTTTGAGGTTATGTGAAAAAAGTGTAAATACAAAAGTTTTAGATCTTTTTATTACCTACAGCTTTGCCATTTGACTTTTTCGATAGGACTTCCCTTTTTGCCGGAAATCAAGAAAAACCATTTTTTACCCTTAAAAACCCACCCCCTCCCACTTCCCGAACTCGGATCGACCGTAATTTATTTTTCCTTTCATTTTTATCATATTACCCTCCTTTTCTAATGCGTTTCATTCTAATGTAATTTTCTTCCACTTTTTATCATTTTTTAAGGCTATACTGTAATTTTTTTGGTTTCATCTTATAGTTTTATTGGGACAACAAAAGCGAGAAATGTCGGAGTTATGTTAAACAAACATTTGTTTTCGAATATTTCGTTAACGATATCTCTCGAACGAATGAACCGATTGTTTTTGGAGTTGATCGATAGAGCCGGTTAAAAGTTATTTAAAAAAAAAAACACATTAAAAAAAATTTTTTTTCTTATTTTTTTTGATATTTCTCAAAATCTACTATTTCGAATCGATCCAAATTGCATTCAAAAGTTTGGTCAAGCCCTTTCGAATGGCACCAACCGCGATGATATCAGTCGAGCCGTTTACAAGTTATAAGTGGTTCACATACTTTCACACACACACATACATACAGACATAGTAACAACCTCACAGGGGTAGTCAGGGAAGCTTCCTGTAACCCTAAAACGTCGAGATATGATGAAAACTCGATTTTTTCAAAACGGGGTATAACCAATAACTTCCCTTTTAAGCGAGAAGTTAAAAAAAAAAAAAAAAAACTAAATGATTATTGTAAATTCTTTATTCTCTTTATATAGGTGTAGCTGAATAGTAAAAAAATTCATTAGATTCATTTACTTTTGTATTTAAAAGAAAGAAAAAAGAAAATGATACGGCTTACCTTGTATGAAAAATTTCCAGGTACTACCATTTTATTTTGAGGCACAAGTTGATGGTTACTCTATATAGAATACGAATTTTAGATTTGCCATGTCATATTACTCAAATATGCTCATTAAGAGGAATTGACACAAAACATAAGACCTCTATAATAAAGAAAAACTCTTACGTATGAAATTTGGTAGATACAATCTTGGTATGAAAACGGAGGGCGTATTTTCTTTTTAAAAATTGAATTTTACTTATAATCTCTATAAAGATACTAAGTAGTTACTTAATTTTTGAGTCATCTATTCTAGAGCCATCTCGGGATTTCATGCACAACACTTGCAATGTGGTATTTAAGTCCAATATTATATATAAACCAATATTATTATATATAATTTCTATTCAAAGGACCTTTTTTAATTTTAAGCGCTGATTCCTCCTAGACTATTTCGGAAAAGTATGTTAAAGATAAATGAATATAATAGCACAGAATTTATACAGAAATTAAGGTATATATTTTGTGATAAACACGCATATGATAAAAAGTTAAGAATATCTTTTATATTCAATCTATACAGATGAATATACAGTATGTCCCGCTTAAGTTTATCCTCTCTCCTGTTCTAAGTGTGCTACTCGAAGTGCTCATATGATGCAAGAAATGAAATAGACATCAATTGATGAGCTTTTGTGATGAAATTAGGTATTAATTTATTTTGAAAAATGGTAGTTTTTTCTGTCTTGTAAGACTTCGATTACCCAAATATAAAGTTTCATCAAAATATCTCGTGTAAGGTGACCAAAATTATATACTTTATTTCACTTTCTAAAACAATTTCATCAGTTTTGTTAACAAATAAGTAAAATTAAGAAAAATTATTTAAAAAAAAATGTTGAAATTTTAAGTTTTATAAATATTGAATATTTTTATGAAATTAAACAATAAAGAACACTTAATTGATCGACTTGACCCGCAAATAACTTATATGATCTTCGTATTTTAAAATTCTCTAACAGCTTTATAATTATATTCTAAAAATAGACTATGCTAAGCAATAATTTAAAAGATTGGTAGCATATTTATACATGTCCTAAAAAGTTTTTCTGATGTAAGGTATTTTAAATACTTTTATATTACTCTTTATATATTACTTAAATTTTGTTATCAAACTAATTTGCCCACCGCGATTTAATTTTTTACAATGTTATATTAAGATTTAAAAAAATTGGCATCATGAATAAAACTAATACGATTAGAAATTTTTAAATCCTGGCGAATCTAATCAGGATATTCGATTTTTAAAATATGAAAATATATGCAACACGGTAGTTTGTACAATAACATCAAAAAGTATGGTATTATAAGAATAATTAAGTGTCACTTGATAACAATTAAGTTAGCTTAAATTTATTTACATTATTTAATAAAATATAGAGTGTGAAAATTTGAAGTCAATATATAATATATTATAGAAGTAGTCAATATATTATAGAATAGAGAACATCATATTTATCCAGATTAATGTGAAGAATGTCTAATTTAAGTATGAAATTATTACATGCATTAATACGACTTTTACTCTTTGGCTAACGTAAATATACACACATTGATATAAATGAATAAATAATCATGAAATTTATATAAAACATTAAGAAATTTGAATTATCTTTCAATTTGATGAATGTTAAAACTATTTGAAAAATTAGAAATCCTCAACTCAATAATAATTTATTTGACTTTTAGGTAAATTAATAAATAGAAATAAAATCAGCACTTCTTTCAAATAATTTTTGAAAAGAATATACGCAATAATTTTAAACACCAAATACGAAATACAACACATTTATTCAAAATATCAGTTATGATTAATTAACTTTAAACAAAATATGATAAGCTATGTACTTCAAAGAGGTACAACGATTCGAGTACTGTTATAGATTTATTGTTTAATATTATTGCTATTCTATTTTAAAGTAATTTTAAGCTTTAATAAACATATTTATCGTCATCAGCGACCTCGAAAACCTTATATTGAGTTTCATAAATTCTTTATTATTTTTAGAAATTTTAGAAGAATACTGCACCTATTTTAATAAACAAAGATTTTTTTAATTCCATAATGCAAGAAACTAATAAAAAAAATAATAATAAATAATTATAAAAATAATAATAAATAATAAAAATAATTAATAATGATAATTATAATTATAATAATAATTTACAATAATCATTAATAATATTAATTAACCTCATAATAATAAATAATATCATAATAATTATAATCATAATAATATTTATAATAATAATAATTATTATTATCATTATAATAATTATAAGAATAATAATAATTATAATTTTATATAATCACGATTGGTCCTGACGAAAGGCATTTGGTGATATGGCCAAAGGCAATAACTATTAATAAATTTTTTATTTTAAATTATCTCTTTAAATTTTGTTTCCTTTATTGCTACAAAAAATTTCTAAAAATAATTATAATTATATAAAATTATTATTATATAGTTATAAATTACATTTCGAAGTCAGCACCCGCATCGGGTTAATTTTTTTTGAGCTAACAAAAGGCCGATTTCGAACGAAAAATCGACACAAGGAAATTATTCAAAGAAATTTTTTGTTTAAAATTGAAACTTTATCCATGGCCGGCCCCGGTTATTGTATTAGCAACTGGCAGTTGATAGTTATCTGCAAGATGTTATAGTGTTAATTTTGACAGTTCTACAACGGTTGTGATTTTTAACCTATATTTATTTGATATCTTATTTGATATTACCAACGATAGCTGCTCATAAAAACAATCATTTTTGAACATAAAATTTAAAATTGTACAAAAATTTAACATTTGGGAAAATTCATAGAAAAATATAAATAAGCAATAAGTTTTTAAACAATTAAATACACTAGTATAATAATGTTTTACCCCAGTATTAAAATTAATTTCAGCATTCTGTGCTATAGATACAGATTATTTTATACTTAATGTCTCTAATATATGTTGTTTTTGGAAATTTTTAGAAAAAATGTGCTATAAAAATAGCTTACCAAATTAAGCATTTAAATTAAAAATACCCGCGTATGATAACAGATTAGATGAGATAAATATCAATTGTATTTTTTATCCAAATAAATATAAATATAAATAAAATTTTTATTTAAGTTATTAATTGTCAATGGATTTCTTTTTTTTGAGTTTCCGAATTCCAGTATCTACTCTCTAATATTCTTTGAAAATATTTTTCTTATAAAATTCCAATTTTCTTATAAACTTTTTTCATAGCTGTTACATTTTTTGCCTATTTCAAATTACCAGGGCAGATTTAAATTTTTTAATTGATTAATATTTTCTGAGTTTTAATCATCTAATATTATATCAAAATCAGTTCAAATTATTATGGGTTAAAAAACAAACGATAAACATAAAACCACGGTTGTATGCATAAAACAAATTATAAATATATATATATTATAAATATTATAAATATATTTGAACTATCGTCATCTCAACAATGAACGAATATCTATCTACTAGCTGGTTATTAATAAAATTACTAGCACCGGCTATTATATTCGAAAATTTATTTTGCAGGCGCGGTATTATTAGCTGAAAATATTCTTTGCTGGCTCCGTTTAAAATTACTTTTGAAGTCGGTTTAATTGTTTTGGATATTTTTTAATTTATAAAACATAATTAAAAGAGCAAAAAAATTTATTTAAAAAAATTAGATGGTTACATTATACAAAATTAATTTCTTTTAAACTATTTATTTGTCTGCAATGTCAAATTTTCCTTTACATTTTTCTTCATATTCACTATTTGGGTCGAATTTTTCTCTTAGGTCTTTAACTAAATCCTGTCTTTTTTCTATTAAATGTTTATAAACTTTTTTGATGATTTCTTTTTGTTTATCTGTACATTTTTCACAACAGTTGTTTAAAGCTTCATTGGCGTGTTCTGTAAAACAAAAAATTTAATTATTTATTAAATTTCTTTATTTTCTAGAAGTTTAAAAGTCAGCCTTAAACTTTTTTCAATGATTACTTCTGGTGGAATTCGAAACAAAACTCAACTTTAATTAACTCTCAAATTCTATGACAAAACATAAATACTGTGTAAACAGAACTTTGATTACGTAGAAACAAAATGTTAAGCAAAATTGGAAATTTCAATAATTTCCAATTTATTCCAATTTTATTATTCTTTATTAATTAATTTCAAGTTCACCCCAACAGCTAACTAACGACCCTGCTAAGCAAGCATAAGACAAAAATTTTAAAAATTGGGCTCATCATCATTTTGTTTATCTTCGAAAATCTAAAATGAGGATTACACTTTCTTATTTCTATTTTTCATGTGTTATTGGTGTTTTTTAAGTAAATTTTATATGTAAGTTAACTGTCACGGTGTTGTCACTAAAATAAGTGAAAGTAACAACTAACAAATTTAATTGCTTAGATACTCGGCGTATTGTAAAGTAACAATGTTTTTAACCATTGGAATTCATAAAAGAATCCAAACATTTTACAAAAAATAATTCAAATAAAAATTACTTCTTTAAAGAAAACAAACTTTTTTTTTTTGGTTTTTTTTTCTACTTTTTATGGTAAAAAAATTGGGTCATGAATCCATTGGACTCATAGACCGACTTTGCTCATTAACGAACTTAATCGCACTTTTTATGTTAGAATACGTCACTAAAATTGTAATTCTTATTATCTGTTTTGCTCTTGAGTTATTTTGGTGACGGGAGGACATACGGAAACGGGTTAATTAGGTGATTCTATTAGACCTAAGCCACATAATACAAAAGACACGGTTGTTTGCATTTTCCTCGAAAATCGTGAGGTTATGTTAAAAAATGTTCAGTTTAAAAACTTCCGATCTTTTTATTATCTAAAACTATCCCATTGAATATTTTTTGGTACGACCTGAACTTGTGCTGTAATTTGCATAAATAAATTTTTCACCTTTTCGGTACCACCGCCCCCGCCCCAAATACGGTGCGCAACGCCTCTGCTCACACATTTTGTTTTTACGTTTATTGTACTCCCCCCCCCCACCATTTCTGCCTTCAAAATGATGTTATTATTTTTCATCAGTTTTTTTTGAAAACGATTTTAACATGTAATTTGCATAGAGTAACTAACAAGAGACGCCATAAGCAAGTATTTCCTTCTTTTAATTGAATTGAGCGTTTAATTATGGAAAGCCATATCAATAAAAAAATGATGTGGTGTCGTGGGACACCAGGTAGGAACGAAGTTCCTTCGGTTAATGTAGAATCGACACAAATTGCAAAAAAAATCGTGCTCAATTTTATGTAGGTTTTCTTGATTTTTCTCTTAAATTTTGCTGATTAATTTTTATTTAAGTACAAGAAAGTATTTAGGAAATTCAGTATTTTAGGAAATAATAAATTACTTAAAATAAAAAAAAATCGTAATTCAAATTATCAACTAAATGTTTGTGTATCTATAATGTGAGTATTCGCCATGTGCTTGTCCATGAATTCATGAGTATATACTATGCATTGGCGGGGTAGAGTGGTAATAGAAAGAGAAGCGATGAGAGAACGAAAAGAAAGAGGGAGAAAGAGAAATGTATTATACACTACTTGCTTGTGTATGCGACTTTCGCGCCTGCGCACGTCTAAATTCCACGCTTTTTTTTTCTTACGGTTTTACTATCACATTTTTTTCAGTTCGCTCGCACAGCAAAATCCCTATCCCCTCCAAGCCTGCCGTAAGGAACTTCGTTCCAATAATAACACTAAATATTTAGCAAATTTTCACTTTTTATTTATAAAAATAATTGTAACAATATTGTTTCGGTTATTATAACTATTTTTAAATAATCAAAAATTTTGCTGGTTATATTAACCGAAACAATTATTTTAATAAATAAAAACTGAAAATTTGCTAAATATTTAGTGTTATTATTTATTTCCTTCTTTACTTAATTAGGAATTTTCAGTGACCATATATTGTTTAATTTTAAAGTTTTAAAAGAATAACTGACATCCATAAAATAAGATCCATGTTTGTTGAATCAATTAAATTAATAAAAGAAAATTGTCAAATACCCAATCGTTTAAACAGCCGACGTATGGTTAAGTATTAATGTTTGAATTACTGTATAATTACTAACATTAAACAAAAATCTCTAAGTATTACAATTTAATCTGAAATTGTAATGATTCTAAACAGTTTACGGGAAAATGTTTGTTTTACTCTTTGTGTTTGAACTATTCTTTTATCATTTATGGTTTAAGAGATAAGAGTCAAAGATCCAAAAGACCTAATTAATCATCTGTGCTAATTAAGGCGATGTTCTCGAACTTATGACAGTTGGGTCGAAGAATGACTTTTCAAAGGATTTTAATGAAACTTATCTTGATTGTTCTTTAATTAATAAAATTAGAAGTTTGTCCGATTGAAATTGGCCTGCCCAAGGTTGAGAAAAATGAGATCAAAGTTTTTTATTAACATGGATTCTCATGGAAAAAAGTTATTTTTAATATGATTTTTTTTCACATAAAGTAAAAATTATTCCACAAAACTTAATAAAAATTTATTATATTATAGATAGGAAAATTAGTGAGAAATCTTCTAACAAAAAAGCAATTTAATTCGGAATGAAATTTTATATACATTTATACTATAAATTTCAATCATTTTTTCATTCGAGTGTTTCCGTATGATGATTAATTTGAGTAACAATTTCAATTTTTTCCATTGAAAAACGTGTAGGTGTGGAAATTTAAATTGGAATATGATTTATAAGTTTTAATATTAGAAAAAAATTCCCAACATTTAACAATTTAATTTTTATTTATTTTTTGAGTAATTTTATCCATTTTACGCAGTTCATGTGTTACGGTTTTTATTTGATCGTTATTAATTTACATTTATATAAGTTATGTTTTCAATTAAAAAAAAATATATAATAAAATGCGAATGTGTTTTAAAATGCGAAAATTAATTTTTCGATCTGATCCTGCAATCTTAAAAATCGTAAAATCCAATTTAATCGAATATTCTAAATTGAATATAAATACATCTAATTGAACTACTTTTCAGTACACGTGAAAAAACACAAAAATAAAAACAGTAAATAATAAATTTACTCACTTTTTAATTCTTCACCTTCTGCAGTACATTTTCCAACGCCCTTAACACAAGCAATATAATTATTTAATAATCGATCATTTTGAAGAATGTTATCAATATCGAGATTATCGTATTTACTAGTATATTTTTCGCCATCAGCAAAAGTAATAGATACGAACGCTGCCACCAACACAAACACACCAATAGTAAAATATTTCATATTTCCTTTGGTTTATTGATTGGTTGAATTTCGTAATGAATACAATTTAAGACTTAATAAAATGAAAATTCAGCGCTCCTATTTATATTCTTAAAATCATAGAAGATTAATTGTTAATTAATTGAATAATAATTTGATTTTGCTGATGGTGTAAATTAATTTATCAATTTACACCATCAATCAATTTACACCAATAATTGTTGTTGTTTTTCTTGTCAATCAAAGTTTAAAAATTGGTTTCTGGATTTTTTGAATGTAGGAAATGGTGTATTTGGTTATGGTAATTAAATAAATCAATTGTGGAAAAAAAAATCATATTTAGAAAATTAAGCCATTTAATAGTTTTTCATTTATTTCTTATAATTATCATTTATTTCTTAGAAGATTAATTGTTCTTTAATTGAATAATAATTAGATTTTGATGATGTTGCAAATTTATAAATAAGCAAAAGTAGATTTACATTTTTTTGTTGTTGTTTTCCTTGTCAATCAAAGTTTAAAAATAAGTTTTTGGATTTTTTGCATGTTGGGAATGATGTATCTTTGGTTATAGTTTTTAAACAAATCAATTGTGGAAAAAATCATGTTTAGAAAATTAAGCAATTTAATTGATTTATTTCGTATAATTTGGTATTTAGGTAAATTTTTGTTGAAGCGGTTTTGTTTTTTGGAAACAGGGAATTGAAGAAATTTTTTTAAAAGCTTTAATAATACGCAAAATATGGAACTTTGTATATCCTAATTAGATACAGATAGTGATACATTGTAGTCCCGTCGTTATGTATTATTAACAAAGTATCCCCGTAATATTCCGAAAGACATTGCATGTTTTCAAGAAGTGGATGAAGTTACCATAAACCGTATTTATTATTTATCGAAAGTTCAAACTCGGAGACTGACAAGTTTAATGTATGTAATATATTTGAATAAAATGCAAAATAATTTTAAACTTGGTATCAATACCATCAGAAATAAACCCTAATAATAATAAAAGCCAATCATCCTACTCCTAAAATTTTATATTTGTCTCCTTATCTTGAAGTTTCATCTCGTGTAAACTGTATTTTTAAGTATTCAAATATACAATTATATTCTAGAAAGAATTAGTTCTGATTGTTGATGCTTTTCAAGC
Organism: Chrysopa pallens; assembly: GCA_020423425.1. Classification (NCBI taxonomy): domain Eukaryota; kingdom Metazoa; phylum Arthropoda; class Insecta; order Neuroptera; family Chrysopidae; genus Chrysopa; species Chrysopa pallens. The sequence continues at coordinate 1,907,530 of CM035591.1, forward strand.
GCTTATCGAAGTTTTCTCGGAAAGAATAACACTCTCTTCAGTGCAAATGACAGAAAGCTGACTTTATTTTTTCACATTTTAACATTAAGTTTTTTCATTTTAAGTGATAAATAAGAAGTCATTTACGGGCGCTGAATCTCCGGAAAGTTTATTGTTAGGTTATTCGCTTTATATACAAGTAACGGGATGAACGATCTTCGTTCGTTTAGGTACGTTTATTTAGTGATGACATCGTTTCCCTAGTTATATTTGCTCTGTTAAATATTATTTGACTTTTATCCTAATTTTTATACAAAAGAGCCAGAAATGTTTTGGGCACACGGTAGGGACCATGTCTCATTCACTTCATATTTTGTAACTATTTGGCGATTGTTTTTCAAACTTATATCACGAAAACGAAACATTTTTTGGCAAAATGATGAGTTCTTGAGTGTGTCTTTTCATAAAAAATTTCTCACATAAAACAATCAAGTTTGATATTAATCTAATCATTTCGAAATATGTTTATTTTCAGACTAAATATCGAAATTTTACTAAATAGAAAAATCGTATTATTTAAAATGGGCATGTTTTGGCTTTTATTAATATTAAATCGCTTTTAGTACGAAGCATTTTTCGAAAATATTCTGTGTCCAAAATAATTATAGTCTTTGTCCGATTTATATAAAACTCTCATTTCATCTCTAAATCTTGTCCATAAAAAATAATAAAGATTGGTACGGCAATATTCAAATTCTTATAATATTTAAACTTTTCTTAAGACTATTGGCAGAATGTGGTCTTCTAGGTCCTGGTCAAAAATGTTAATAAATTTATTTATAAATAATTGGACTGATTTTTTATTGTATTTATCTATTTATTTTGTAATATTTTTGTGTTGCTGTTGTTGTGGATAACAAAAAAAATAAATAAACAACAGAAATCGTGGCGAATCTAAGTAGTAGTATCGAAAAATTGTGAGCAGATTTTTTTCTATTTCTTATGGTTTAAGAGTTGGGTCATTGATCCATTGGACTCAACTGGCCAATTTCGCTTCTTCACTAATTTATATTAACTTCTTAGATCTTTGAATATACCATCAAAATTTTAGCTATTGGATTATCCTCATGACAGATAGACTTATTTAGGGATTCATTGAACACATTTAAAAAAATTTTGTTAGTATCTCAAATATATTCAAGGGTTACCAAACTCAGGCTAAATTCAAATTTAAGTGGCGGGTGCTTTGAGCTATTTTCGGTAGAAGTCCTTGACGTTTGGCACAGGCGATCAAATTTAGAATACCATTGTGCCTTTAAGGAATTTGATTTTATCAAATATATAATAATTTGGGCTGGTTGTCAACACCATGGCTCATCAAGGGCTGCCCTGCCATTAAAAAAGAAGATATAAGAATTAGTTCCGTATTCATAGAGCACAATGAATTTAGTAGTGTGTGTGTAGCAAAAAATATCTTTAAAATTTTTACCTGTTTTCTATATAATGGATTTTCAATTAAGTTAACAAAATCAATTATAAGGTATATATAGATACCTAGACATTTTTACATTTCGTTTGTCTGTATTTATTTATCTACGTATGTCCAACCGTAACTTTCGTACATATTGTCCGATTTTGATCAAATTTGGTATAGATATTTATCACATTCAGGAAATTAACTGAATAGTAAAATACCATCTTCTATTTTGGTGAAAATCTTCAAAAACAATATTAGACATATTAATCACTTTCAAAAAATTTGCTGATTTGTTTTTAGGAATATTTCTGCCGTTCCCTTTTTGGAAAATGTCCAAAAATATAAACGAACATACTACAGATGTGCGATTTTTGTATCTAAATAAACCAAATAGGAAAACTTTCAGGGTTTTATTCCTTATTTTTCAAAAAGAAAAAGGGAAAACTTTCTAAAGATACCAAATGTTAACTAGGAGGTGCTACTTTTTACAATCCATGTTAAAATGAAATGATCAAGACAAATAGAAAAAATTTTATTGTTTTTTGACCCCTCATTCCTTTTGTTCAAATAATGAATATGCAGTTTTTTTTTTTTTTTTTTTTTTAATGTGGTTTACAGCCCACTAAACTACAAATCATACAACATATTGAAATTAAAAAATGATACTTATCGGTATGTTTATTTTAACAGCTTCAATTACACTTTACCAAAATTTATTTATAGTTTGTATCAAAACATTTATTCTTTGAATTAATTAAAATTTATTTTATTTTATCTCAAAAAAAAAAAAATAAAATAAAAACTCAATTAAACTACAAATAATACATCATAAGAAGTTAACATTGAAAACTTTTTTATACAGTTGTAGTAAAGTCCAAGAATACAAATTACAATTATTTATTTTAAAACAATTAATCAAAATAAAATTTAACATCGTATACATGTTTCTAATAGTAGTTAGCATTATATCTGCTGCAACTATGCAAACAAATTAAACTAAAAATGAAATAGTAAATTCTAATTCCATTATAATAAACACTAAAACATATGCGAATTAAAAAAAAGTAAGAGCGGAAATGAAAAGAAATGTACATCAGCAACTGAAACACTGAAAGGTAAGTTTTAAATAAAAATTATTAACTTTCCTTATGATTAGTAATATCTGTTAAATAGTCTAAAACTTGCAGATATTTAAAATTACCCAATTTTCATGTTTCGTGCATCTTAGGAGCTGTAATCAGCCATTATTTTACAAATTTTAACTTTGATCACGGAACAGGGTAAAATACGATATAAAGTTTTTTTTTTTTAAGGAAGTACGAGCGCCAGGCGGTGTGGGGATAGGTATCGACTCTAGCGCGGTAAGGGGAACGCAGTAACCATATGATTTTTTTCAATATATAGATATACATTTAACATTGGCTAGTGGCGGCATTTATTTTTCTTTTAATTAATATACTTTAATTAGTCGGGCAAGTGTAAATGTTTTTGAATTAAATTTATCACTAATATATTTACTTTCATCCATAAGTTTTTTAAAAATATTCACCGACAGTTTTACGAGAAAAATACAAAAATGTATCAATGTTTGAAGGTTACCCCATAAGACCAATGTTAAATTGCTCAACTTTAAAGTTAATTATTTATTTAAATGATCGGGCAATCTCCTTCAAATTTTTGGAATTTGTTTAGACATATTTAAACTTTGTATTAAAAAAAATCAAGCCTTTTATCAAAAGTTGCCTTGGTGCTCGTACTTCCTTAACAGACAAATAGATAAACAGGCTAGCAGATGCTAAAAATCGACTTCAGTTACATATACGTGAAGTAAAGATATTTAAGAAATAAAAAAAATTATTTTTAAATATTATCTCTACCATATGAAAGAAGTTTGTAACAAAAGTTATGGCAAATTAAATTTGACTGCAATTTTAAATACACTTTTTGAATTTCTAAAAAGTAAAAGATTTTTCCTTTAGAGTGGTAATAATTTTTTTTTTGTGTAGAAAATTTTTGCCAAAGCAGTGGGTTAAAAAAATAAAATTAAATAATATTTATATAATTCAAATCAGACGTATAGTTCAGGCAAAAATTTTTCGAAAAAAAAAACTGCTTGGAACACAATTTTTGATGTCGTTATTTTTTTTGGACAAGTAAGAAGGTGGATATATCAATATTCACCGCTCATAATCATTGGGCTGGAGAAAGAGGGTACTTTCTAGGTGCCTTTTTTTATAAATGGGATTCGCTGAAATCTCGAAAACTATGCATAGTAGAGAAATAACCATTCTATATAAAATGAAAGCTGGTTAGATTTGCTACAGTCAATCGCGGCTTTCAAGAAACAAGAGGCATCAACATCAGCGCAGACTAAAACATCGGCGATGGGAACTGCATTACCCAAGTTCGTATTCAAGAATAATTGTTTCATTTGTGAAGAGTTCATTCAAGATAAAACTAAGATTTAAAATAAAAATGGAGGGAATATATCCATTTCGCACTCTTTATTGCTATAAAGTATTTATATCTGCAGCTAGCGTAATGAATGATAAGTTTGGGTGAATAAATGATCCTCCGCCTAGCTGGTGATAATGACCTCGATGCAAAACAGGGATTTCATCACAATAACTGTTGTTTGAAAATCAACAAGCCCTTATATGCTCATGAGAAAACAGGAAGGTCCTCATCCGAGTACGTAGCAAAATCTCTGGTTGATATTTATGCCTTCATTTACAATAGTACAAAATACCAGTTACAAAGACTATAATTTCGTATGCAATTACTGGGGGGAGGGAGGAGATCGGTTTGGAAAACTACACAATTACAACTTCAATCCAAGTATGAATCTCGTTTAATAGTTCTTAAAATTACTAACAGAATCGTTGTTCCAATACTGGTTTATTTAAGGTAAACTATTCCTTTTTCACCCATTTCGGAAACATCTGGATTCGGCGTAGTCACGTTCTCAACACAAACAAAACACTCGATGCTAATTTTGACGACTCAACACTCACGATATTATTAACTCACTAAAAATGTTGTATTTTAGCCTGTAGGCTGGCGGAATAATTAGTTTTCAATAAATTTAGTACGATTTTATCTTTCAAAATCGTTGCAGAGATATGAACTTTGCTCTATATATATTAATTATTATTTGAATAAAAAAATCATAATTGTTTAATATGTTTTTTATGTTCGGATTATTAAATATTTTTTATACATTTGACGGAAAATAGATAAAATAGTAAAGTAATATACATTATTCAATGGAATTAAATGTTCTACAAGCCTCTGGTCTGCATTTATTTTTTGAATGCATAGTTATCCGGTCAAAAAGAGCAAAAAATGTGGCTTTCAAGAGCCAATATGGCAAAAACTATACAAGATATGGAATAACTTGACAAACTGAAATGCGTTATAAAGTCAATCGGCTTTAATTTTGTATACAGTGGTCATTTCTCTACGACGCAAAGTTTTAAAACCAAAAAAATGGGACTTTGAAAGTGAATCGGTACCGATCTATTATCGATTAATGATCTACAATTTGTTTAACATTGTATGTACAAAAATATAAAGGAAATATTTCTCTTTTATATACTTTCACCATTTTCGATAAAATGTAAGGCTTAAGAGTTATTCGGTTCAAAACGTTTAAAAAAAAACATATTTTTTAACCTTACCCGACTACGGCAAAACCAAAAGGATAGGTTATGATTTTAGCAGTATATGTAAGGGAGTAAGCACCAAAGCAGCTAAGCTAAACTACCGAACTGATTTTAATGAATGAGTGGTCCGTAGATTGGTTATTAAAGTCTGGGTGCTATAGGCTATGTTGGCAAAAATATTTTTAGTCGTTTGGCGGCATAATGGAATAAACGCTGGTACAAATAATATGTTAAATTTTGCGAATTAGGTTTACTTGCAGTGGACTGTATATTTAAACAAAATGAAAATAAAACAAAAATACTTTGTTTTACTTAAAAAAATGTATTAATTATTTAATTATAAAATAATTACAAATTACAAGAGGCCATGTGCCTTAAAAAAACGTGGGTTATGCCACTTAACAAAAAATCATGTCTTCCCTCTAAGACATGTGGAGTGGGGACATAATCCTCTCAACTCGTATTCATAAAAAACAATCACACCTCTCTTCATAATTAATTACAAAAAATAAACATTTCCAAATAGTGCCAGGTGATGGCATTGAACTCAAAATTTTTACTTGAAATTAAAGATGTCAATAATATAATTATTGACAATCTATATAAAATAAACCAATATGGTGGAGTAAGAACAGAAAAAGTGGAGGTTAAAAACTATTTTTTCTTTGAAATGCGTTTTATTGAGTATCAAATGAAAGAACTCAATTCGTACATTTCAAAAACATATATATTAATTGCACTTATCTAATTCCAAAATATTTCAAAAACATTTATATTAATTGTACTTATCTAATTCCAAAATATTTTCAACTAATATATATATTAGAAAATGATTTTATATTAATCTGTTCTTGCATAACTTCTAAACTAAATATCAAAAATCATCAAATGATTAAGCGTGAGAATTTTTGAAAGTAAAACTTGATGGTACGCTTTGCACTTAAGAGAAAAATAACAAGAGTTTAACGAATAAAAAATTCAAAACTCCCGTATCCATATCACCTACAGTAATTTTAGAACTTTACCATGTTTTCATTGAGCTCCATTTCCATTGAAACTATAATCAATATTTTATAAAATAAAAAAAATTCTAAAAATGTACTCTTCGCATTTATACGTACATTATACTACTACTACAGGTTGCAACTTAAAATAATAAATCATAAAATTTTTCGTTTTTTAATTATACGTTAGTCGTATAATTAATTAACAATTGCAGCAGTAATGATTAAATGATTGAACCATAAATTGCTTCGAATTAATGTTTATGCATACGCAAAGATAATAAGGAGGGTTTTGATTTTTAGCAGTATATGTATGTGTGAATGTAGTATGTATATGAACACATACGCATGGTTACATGTACGTTTATCGTAACATTTAATCTATCGATCGATATATTCTTACGATCCGAAAAACGTAAGCTATATTTTATGACAAAATCAGTGACAGAAGATTTAAAAGTAAGGGTGTCAATATTTTTTTATTTGAAGTTTGTCCTGTTGGGGTACTGAAATGAAAAACCTCTAAATATAGTTAAGAAATGTTTATATAGATCAGAAGTTCCAAAATATTTAAGGAAGTACGAGCACCAAGGCAACTTTTGATAAAAGGCTTGATTTTTTTTTAATACAAAGTTTAAATATGTCTAAACAAATTCCAAAAATTTGAAGGAGATTGCCCGATCATTTAAATAAATAATTAACTTTAAAGTTGAGCAATTTAACATTGGTCTTATGGGGTAACCTTCAAACATTGATACATTTCTGTATTTTTCTCGTAAAACTGTCGGTGAATATTTTTAAAAAACTTATGGATGAAAGTAAATATATTAGTGATAAATTTAATTCAAAAACATTTACACTTGCCCGACTAATTAAAGTGTATTAATTAAAAGAAAAATAAATGCCGCCACTAGCCAATGTTAAATGTATATCTATATATTGAAAAAAATCATATGGTTACTGCGTTCCCCTTACCGCGCCAGAGTCGATACCTATCCCCACCCCGCCTGGCGCTCGTACTTCCTTAAAATAAAGAACTTCGATAAAAAAAGTTAAAAGGAAATAAAACCCAACTACGCATGAATAAAAACGAAATTTTTCTTATATTATTTCACATCGATTGACAAAAAAGTATAGAAAAATATCTTTTTAAAATTACTTATGTTTAATGTAAGGTGATACATATCCTCTGTTTACGTACAACCAAACCGGGAATGATAATGTATTTACACAACGCACAAATTTAACAAGATGTTCATGAATTAAAAATTTCTCAGTGTGAAATACAATCAAATCCTATAGAGTGTTAAGCTATATTCAATTTCATTGACAGCTCTAACGTCCGTTCTACATGCGCAAAAACTTAAGTCTGTTCGACATCCGTTCGCTTCAACACATGTTGAAAATAAGCTCTAATGTAGCAATCTCCATTTATCTCAATGGAAAGCTACAACGAACGTCGATTTCAGCATCCAATGCTACGTTGAAAAAAAACTACAGTGTGGCAGAGCTCTAAGCTGAAAGGTATCTAATCTAATAAAAATAGAATCCACTTGTTTTTTTCTTAAAAATTCGAAGTCAAACATACATACGTACATACGTACAAACTGACATACGCTTATAAAATTAGCCAAACTTGTTTCAAAGATCATATAGACCTATATATTATAATATTTGCACCATATGTGATGAGCCTTGGTATTCATAAAATTCTCTTAGTATGCAGTCCATACAGTTTTAATTACATGTATTTATAATTACACATGTATATTTATTAGCCTAATTTTACCTGAAATTGAAGAATCAAGATAACTAAAAAACGACAAGAGACAGCTAGTTGAACTTTTGGTGTCATATTCTGGATCTTGGAGTGACTCTAAGTTCGTAAATTGGCAAAATCGGTATAATGGGCTAATTAGTTCTATGATCCAACTTAACCATAAAAAAAAGATACTAAACAAACACAAAAAACTTGTATGAACATTTTTCGTATATAATAAGAATGTGTTAATTAGCTTAAACTGTGGCGAATATAAACATTCCGAAAAATGTTCATACATTTTTTTTTTTTAATCATACAATTACCGTTTTGAATCTTTTTTAATGGTTAAGTTGGGTCATGGATCTAATTATCGCATTATACCGATTTTGCTCATTTACGAACTTAGACACACTTTTAAGATCCAGAATATGATACCAAAAGTTCAACTACCTGTCTCTTGTCGTTTTTCAGTTATCTTGATGACGAACGAGAGACTGAGATGGGTTAATACTAATATACTCTGACTTAACCATATATATATATATATATATATATATATATATATATATATATATATATATATATATATATATATATATATATATATATATATATATATATATATATATATATATATATATATATATATATATATATATATTTATAACTGTATAGATATTAGAGTGTTTTATGAATGATAATGATTAAAGTAGTTCAAACATTGATGCTCAATTATATCAAAGAATCAAAAATTTTTTTTATTGAATTTTGCTTATATTTTTTTTTTTAATTTGGATCATAGGAACATTGGCCGAATAGTCTAATTTTGCTCATTCATTAACTCAAACTCTATTTTTTGTCTAGAATACGCCACTAAAATTTCTGCACTCTACCTATTTTGAAGCTATCTTGATGACACCTGTATCAAAATTTACCTAATGTCTTCAATATTTGCTAGCGTTACAAGCTATAGGCCAAAATTAATATACCTATACTGACATATTATACATATTAAATATACAAAACAAATTATAATTAAGGAAATTTATTACTAAACTCCCTTTGTAAATGATTCGAATAAAAATTTACATGTTGTATTGGGATTGATACTCGAATAAAACATTTACATGTTGTATTGGGCACCACAAATTGCAATTTTTTTATCGAAGTCAAGCAAAGATTTTTGTTTAAAATATTGATATAATAATAATTTTATATTATTACTTTTGAAAAAATAAATTTACCTACTCCCAAAAAAGAACTATTTAAAATATGCATTTTTTCACGCCGGGGATAGGATATTACCCCTTAAAGATCTCCCCACGCTGTACGCAAATAGTCGACGAGAATTTTAACTTTACTTATTTTTAGTTGATATTACACTCTAACATCATTATGTTTTAGATTGGCAAGTTGCCTATAAATTACAATTTAACAATTTATACAAAACACAGATAAAACAAATATAGTGTTCTACTTCTTGAATGTTGGTGTATTTGATTTGGAAAATGGTCAAAAAAATTATTTACATTTAAAGAAACAGTATATTAAAGAAAATAAAGGTGGTACATTTGAATTGAATAGCTGTTAATTATAGAAAATTAATTATTAAGTCCTTCCAATTGTGATTTACATTTTTCTGCATGTTCACCAGTTGGATCATATTGTTGTTTAAGTTCAGCAAGCACTTCTGGTTTATTGGTTTGTAAATGTTTGTAAATTTTCTTGAACATTTCCTTTTGTTTATCGGTACATTTTGCACAGCAATTATCAAGAGCTTCTTTACTGTGTTCTAGAAAATAAAAATTATTTATTTCAAAATTTTCAAAATCCGAACGATGTAGGAAAATTTTTTCTAAATATTCAACTATTTGGGAACATTCGGAGAATATTTAAGAGCAATACTAAAATTGTACATCATTGGACATAAGGTTCGTGTAATAAAATATTTGTACAATGATATATGGTATAGATTTAATAAAATAAATTGGTCTACTCAAATATTGGCATGTGTGACGCATGCTGTGAAATACCACAGATTTTGATTAAATGTAGCATTGCAATAATGACTAATTTTCTTAACAAATTTGTAACACCAATAACAACGGCAAATATGCTTAAAAAAATGATTATTACAAAGACAGAACTGTGCAAATTGTGTGATCATACAGAGGTAAGGTCATCTCATTTTATGCAGAAATATGAGTGTTCTAAGATTCTTATTCGAAAAAAATTTTCCTTCACAACTTTCAACCATTTTCCGGTATAATGGAGTGTAAAATGTAACTCTCCTTCAAGCCCATTTAGTTTTAAATAAAACAATTTTAGGGTGTACGGGGACTGGTTGATTATCACTAAAGTCCCTTCCTAGGCACTAACTATGCCATTCACAAAAACTCTTTGGCTCAATTTAGGCGGATTGAGGGTGCGCAAACCCTAGAAACTATCAAAATGATATTTTATTCGTAAAATGAGCAAAAAAAAAAAAAAAAACATACAAATTTTCAAACCCTGAATATGAAGGAACTATACAGATGTGCGAAGCTAAGAAATGATATTTTATTAGTTAAAAGAGTAGAAATACGGTTGAAAGGTTAACAACTTAAAAAACACACATCTCCTTTACACTAATTTAATCTACATTCAAATTTTCTAAAATATAGAAAATGGTGTATCAGTTTATTATTAGTAAATATTATTATGTTAGTTGAACTATTGGCATTCAAATAAGTAAAAGAAAGATACTGATAATCTTAAATAGCTTCGACTTTATAAAGCTATTGCCCCGATGTATATCAATAAATGAAATGTAATTTTTGGCAAGGATTAATTTCCAATAAAAATTTTTTACAAAGAACAGAAGTAAAACGTTAATCTTAGAACTAGGAAATTTCAGGCATAATAAATTAAATTTTCCAATTTTGACATAATTGACTAATACTGTACTGTTATAGTACAGCTGCAGGTTATTCTTTAAATTGAGAAACTATTTTATGAAATTAATCCTACTGGCCTTAATAATTATTTAAAAGTATTTAAGTTAAAATTTAACAAATTTTGCCCACATATATTACAAGGCTTGTTTTAAGAGAGCTGGTAAATCCTTGCTATAGCAGACTTTTGCATTAGCATATATCATTGAAGTTATAGCAAAACTTATAAATTTACTCACTTTTTAATGCTTCACCATCTGGAGTACACTTTCCTTTCCCAGCAACGCAATCCATATAATTCTTCAATAAACGATCGTTTGCGAGAATAGAGTCAACATCAATATTATCAAATTTACTTGTATATTTATCTTCTTCAGCATAAACCCCAATTGCGGCAAAAGCTACAATTACGAATACGGCAAGAGTCACAGATTTCATTTTTGGCTTAAATATGCTTGTTCTTGATTCGCTTATTAAACAATTGAAATGTTTCTGATATCGTCTAATGTTTTGTATTCATATTTATACCCAAAAAATGCTAAAATAGAAATATAATTTTGTAGGAAGCTTGGGTTATTATTTTGAGAGGAACATTTTTTTAATTCATTTTTTATTTGTTTATACACAATTATAATTTGATACAATAAACCTTTGTAAATCACTAAAATAATAAACTTTTGTAGGCAAACTTTGATCCACTCCAACCATAAAAACAAACTTTTCATTCGCATCTTGTGGTAAAATGCTAAGTGAACGCTTATTTTTGAAATCAGTCTCGTGAAATCAAATCGTGAAACTAAACCGAAACATATCCATCAAGAGCAACGCAATCATTCCAGTGCACTGCGTTCTGCATCATCGGTGTCTCTCTCTCTATATATATATGTATATATAAGAGTAAAAAAGAGTAAAAGTAGTATAACCACAGTAGAAACTTATTTTAGAGAATTCGATATTTTTAAGAATGACTTAACTATTACAGAAGCTATAAATTCTCTGCTTCATTTAATCTATGACTCCCGTCTGTTTGTCAGTATATATATATATATATATATATATATATATATATATATATATATATATATATATAATAAGGTTAAGTCAGAGTATATTAGTATTTACCCATTTCAGTGTCCCGTTCGTCATCAAGATAACTAAAAAACGACAAGAGACAGCTAGTTGAACTTTTGGTGTCATATTCTGGATCTTGGAGTGACTCTAAGTTCGTAAATTGGCAAAATCGGTATAATGGGCTAATTAGTTCTATGATCCAACTTAACCATAAAAAAAAGATACTAAACAAACACAAAAAACTTGTATGAACATTTTTCGTATATAATAAGAATGTGTTAATTAGCTTAAACTGTGGCGAATATAAACATTCCGAAAAATGTTCATACATTTTTTTTTTTAATCATACAATTACCGTTTTGAATCTTTTTTAATGGTTAAGTTGGGTCATGGATCTAATTATCGCATTATACCGATTTTGCTCATTTACGAACTTAGACACACTTTTAAGATCCAGAATATGATACCAAAAGTTCAACTACCTGTCTCTTGTCGTTTTTCAGTTATCTTGATGACGAACGAGAGACTGAGATGGGTTAATACTAATATACTCTGACTTAACCATATATATATATATATATATATATATATATATATATATATATATATATATATATATATATATATATATATATATATATATATATATATATATATATATATATATATATATATTTATAACTGTATAGAATAAACCCAACTACGCATGAATAAAAACGAAATTTTTCTTATATTATTTCACATCGATTGACAAAAAAGTATAGAAAAATATCTTTTTAAAATTACTTATGTTTAATGTAAGGTGATACATATCCTCTGTTTACGTACAACCAAACCGGGAATGATAATGTATTTACACAACGCACAAATTTAACAAGATGTTCATGAATTAAAAATTTCTCAGTGTGAAATACAATCAAATCCTATAGAGTGTTAAGCTATATTCAATTTCATTGACAGCTCTAACGTCCGTTCTACATGCGCAAAAACTTAAGTCTGTTCGACATCCGTTCGCTTCAACACATGTTGAAAATAAGCTCTAATGTAGCAATCTCCATTTATCTCAATGGAAAGCTACAACGAACGTCGATTTCAGCATCCAATGCTACGTTGAAAAAAAACTACAGTGTGGCAGAGCTCTAAGCTGAAAGGTATCTAATCTAATAATTATAATAGTTTAAAAAAACTAAAAAAACACGCATGCATGCGTAGTTCGCGCACTAGCTCTATCTTTATTACTCTCATGCAAAGGATCCGTTCAGATGCGTTCTGCAGCCAACTTCAGAGAGTTACCTACAGACAAACAAACATACGAGTGAAGCTAATAAAAGCGTGTTAATAAAAATAGAATCCACTTGTTTTTTTCTTAAAAATTCGAAGTCAAACATACATACGTACATACGTACAAACTGACATACGCTTATAAAATTAGCCAAACTTGTTTCAAAGATCATATAGACCTATATATTATAATATTTGCACCATATGTGATGAGCCTTGGTATTCATAAAATTCTCTTAGTATGCAGTCCATACAGTTTTAATTACATGTATTTATAATTACACATGTATATTTATTAGCCTAATTTTACCTGAAATTGAAGAATCAAGATAACTAAAAAACGACAAGAGACAGCTAGTTGAACTTTTGGTGTCATATTCTGGATCTTGGAGTGACTCTAAGTTCGTAAATTGGCAAAATCGGTATAATGGGCTAATTAGTTCTATGATCCAACTTAACCATAAAAAAAGATACTAAACAAACACAAAAAACTTGTATGAACATTTTTCGTATATAATAAGAATGTGTTAATTAGCTTAAACTGTGGCGAATATAAACATTCCGAAAAATGTTCATACATTTTTTTTTTAATCATACAATTACCGTTTTGAATCTTTTTTAATGGTTAAGTTGGGTCATGGATCTAATTATCGCATTATACCGATTTTGCTCATTTACGAACTTAGACACACTTTTAAGATCCAGAATATGATACCAAAAGTTCAACTACCTGTCTCTTGTCGTTTTTCAGTTATCTTGATGACGAACGAGAGACTGAGATGGGTTAATACTAATATACTCTGACTTAACCATATATATATATATATATATATATATATATATATATATATATATATATATATATATATATATATATATATATATTTATAACTGTATAGATATTGGAGTGTTTTATGAATGATAATGATTAAAGTAGTTCAAACATTGATGCTCAATTATATCGAATATCTTAAAAATTAACTCTGTTTTTAGTTACCTTAACTTGTTTTATTTGTTTAATGTGATTAGAATAGATACAGATTATAGCCACTGTACAATTACTATATTTCTACAGTTCATTTTGTAAACATAAAATAATAATAAGAATCAGTATTTAATAGTATAAGATGTATTGGCTTAATTTTATAAAATAAGTCTAAAGTTCATTTCTGTTTATTTACTCTGGTATTGAAATGAATGAAATTAATATTGACGCTTGAAAAGTGTTATAAGAAAATCAGTTTATAAACTCTTGCAGAACGTCATTACTGCCATAATGAAGAAATGTTGTATCTATTGCAATGTTGCTACAACAATTAGGAGAAGTATACCTTGAGAAAGAGGTTTTTCCCTTTTTGCTATCCACAAATAATAAATATGTCTAGAAATTTTTTAGGTTGAGCATTTAACTGAGTAATACTATAGGTGAAAGTTCTTATGTATTTGACAACGTTGCTTACGAATGTAAAATTACATACGATAGTTGTCGCATCATGATGGAATTCTTACGATTTCAGTATTTGATTATGCATATCTTACACAGTGCGATTTCGTACATGTAATTTTCTTATGGAAAGTAATCTCTATCCGTATACGACACAACAGTTGCAACAATACCATATATGTGATAAAAGTATAGCATGTATTCAAAAATATAAATATTGCAGGATATTATAAGCATTTACTTAATACTCGCTACTCTTCGTTCTATTTCTTTAAAGCATATGTATGTATTTAAAAAAATTTATGATCTGCTTTATAAGATGCACCTATTAAGCCTGTTCTATATGGTTCAGGACATGAATCTAACCTTTTTTTTTGTATATAAACAAGCATTGACAAGTTTTTATTTTTAAATATTAAAAATAACATTATTTAACTCTCTATCTTTGTCATAAACATTGATTTATATGACTGTATAAACAAGAATAAAAAAAGTTGCCCATATGATTTTAAGAAAGAAGGATTTTCATAACGATTTTTTTATCACAAGCATGATTTCAAATCACGAAAATCACGTCGTGTGCGACTATACATTGTTTTCCATAAGCAAATCATATGTATGATATCGCCGATTTCACACAAATCGCGTCGTGTGCGATGTGCCTAAGATTGATGTGGTGTTTCAATCAAGGTGGTAAATTAAAATAAATTATTATTTTATTTGTTTAAATATCTCAATCGTCTTTAATGTTTATATTAAAAATTGACTTTTTTTTTTAAATTATTTCAAGATAGAAATTTTTATCATGCCACATATTGTATCATTTTTTTTTTAATGACATTTTTACTAACTTCCAAATTATTTATATTGTTAATTAATATGGTTTTTTCTACTATTAAAATTTTATTAATTAGTTATAAAAACTACGACATTTGCATTACTCAGTATATTTGACAAAAAAATATTATGTCAAGATAAAAAGGTATTTAATTAATTTATTAACAGGTATATCGCTTATTGTCATAATTTTTGTTTTTGTTTACAGTATTATAATTATAAAATAAAATCATAAATAAAGATGTATAAGAGTTGAATGTTCAACGTACCCAACCCATGTATTGGTTTACCTAAAGTATACATTCTTGAAAAGTTTTCCAAAGAGGAAAAAGTATTGCAAGTTTTAGCTTAGGGTTGTTGAATAACTCAGCATGAACATTTTTGGTTGGTGTAACGACTGCTTCTTTCGGAGATTTTGTCTTTACAAAAATCACTTACATTTCACTATAACATTTGATAAATTCAATAATTATGAGTTTCTGCCTACGTGCCTTAGTGATGATTGTCTATAACAGTGACATCTTACGGCATTCTAATAACTTACTTATAAGGAACATTATTAAAATGGCCCCGAAAATAAACCTATAATGTCATAATTACGAAAGACATTTTCATGTTCCCAGGTCACCAAAGTTTTTATCGGGACATTTCACAAAAATATATGAGTCAGTGCTCCTGTGTGTGCGTGTATGTGTGTACGTATGTGCGTTTGTATGTCGAATGTTTGCAACACAGGTAACAAATTTTGAATTGTTCACTGTAGATAGGACTGCCTATGTGGATTCGTAACGATTACATTTTGGCGAAAATCGGTCATTTGAGTCCCAAGAATACATGACCCAAATTTTGAACTATATGAGATAAAAGAAAATATTTGAAATATTCTTTTACAAGGTGGTTAGTTTTCGCCACAATTCCAACTGAAATACAGCTTATTAACACATCATTTAAGGTAATAGTAGGTTTTAAACACCTTATTTTTCATGAAACTTTCTTATAAAGTATTTTTTTAAGAAACGACTTTTATCAGCTGCACCGATTAAGAGTTGTTTTTCGCCTTATTTTACGCCCGTCACATTAATACGTTACGATTAGGTAGATAGTTGAGTCTGCCGTTGCGTTTGAAAGGAAAGATGTCGACTTACGGCTGTAAAGAAAGTAAGAAAGTACGGCTGTATTTACCGTTGCAGAGTAATAGTATAAAACCCTCCAATGGTATATTATCCGGTCATTTTAGACATAAAAATAGTGATCAAATAAAGAAAATTCCGACAGAGCCAAATCTTTGTAGAGACCTTAGGTTTACCACAAGGAATAAAGTGTCAAAAGTCCCCATCAGTCCCATGTGAGCTTAGGGACTTATTCGGGGCCCAACGGGGCCCAAGGTCAAAATTTTAGGTTTTTTGGATTTTTCTCGAAAACAATAAGTTTTATCGAAAAAGTACCTCGGAGCAAAGTTGTAGATCTTAAAATTCTCTATAAAAATGGTACCCATGATTTTTTCTCTAAGACCCACTATTTCCCAGATATTGCGCTTGTAAGAATCAAGTTCTACATAATATGCATATAGTATGTTCGATAATCATATCTGTTGAAGTTCCACAACTGAGTTTATCAGAACGTCGAACAGTGAAAAATCCTTCAGTAAACCTTCGATAAACACTAGGATCAATTACCTCGTCTAATTGAAGCATATCCTGCAAGTATAAGTGCGCAGACTTAGCGTAAGGTAAATGCCCCGATGCATGGAAATAAGGAAGCATTTCTTTAACGCAGTTCAAATGAGCTTGCCAATCTTCCATACGTTCAGCTCTTATAAATTCTTTTGCAATGGACACCATCCGAAAATACTGTACCCATAATTGTGCAGTTGGTCCTCGTTTCTGATATTCCATTAACTTTGTATTAAATAAATCAAGTAAAAGTTCAGATATTTCCTTATCATTTTCAATGTCATAATATAAAAGAGTTTTATCGAGGATATTTTCCACTGTAATTATAAGATCTGCATCCATAAAATCATCAATAGCTAGTTCTTTTAATATTGTTAATGCTAAAGTGAGCTGAAGTAACGTGTGGGCTCGAACTGCCCTCGCGTAAGCATGGCAATTAAGCATTTTCTCTAAAGACTTAGGAGCATAAATCTCAGAAAGCACTTCTTTTAAACCACTTCCTTGCATAATATAACCTATAGCGCCGAAAAATGACATTAACAAATGAAATCCTCCCAGTCTCACTATAATCTTTGATAATTCCGATTCTTCAGGTGCAGCAGATACAATTTCGCGAGCTTTCGCAAACAGAGGTTGATCAAAAGTAATTATGCAAACTGTATGGTTGTGACGTTTAGCATCTTCTAAAGCACAAAGTAAAGTTGTGTATATCGTATTGTAATTACTTGCAGGCTGTTGAACAAATGGCAGAAATGAAATTTTAGATTTTGAAAAGTCTACAATATTGCTAGTCACGTGTTCAATATAACCATTCCAACCAGGTAAAGGAAAAGCTTTGCATTTTCCATAGAACCATATCACATCAACTTTTTTTAGAAAAGATACTTTTGTTTCATTTTCGTATTCAAAATTTCGCACATTTATTTTGCTATATCCTACTACGCCAGTATTTTGATAAACCTGTATAGGTACATGAGCCTTGGCTGCAAAATCTTTAGCTGAAAGGACTTCAGTTACTCGCGGCATCTGCTGTTCTAGTAATACTGAATCTTTGGGAGTTACAATTTGTATAATACCCATGATATGAAGCGTCTTATTACCGTCCAAAGTATTTACATTGATATCAGCATTATCTGCAACATATTGAACAAATGTGCCAGTTTCTGGTGATAAAATGTGAGGTGGGCGACTGAAAACTGCTGTTGCTTCATACTTCATTGTTTCACTGTAAGATGCGCATAAACCAAACGATGAGAAAATTTGTATAAGCCGTTTTGAACCAAACCGCCGATGGAAAAAAACTGAAAGACCCAGCTGTAATTTGGACTTGAAGGATCTAGGCCGAACAGCAGTTATGCTATGACTAATATTTGTGCAAACTAACTTTAAATGATCCAAATTATGACGCTTATTTTTAAGAATGATTTGTCCCAAAAAAAAGATAATGATTCGGGAATATCGTTATTTATATCTTCAAACATTCTACCCGGTGGCGGGTACATAGTATTATCAAACACACAAGATTGAATATCTTCTCGAATAATTTCTGCCGCAGCTTTTAAAGTTTTCCACCTTTTTTCCTTTTCATTCAAGTTTTTGTTATCAGACCAGGCTTGACTTAAAATGTCTTGGTAATTGTCTACAAAACAAATAAATGTTAATTTTCCAGGCTTCTCTGTAATAATAATTCTACTACCATACTTTAATTTCAATCGTATTTTTATAATCCCGTTTTCTAAAGCTACATTTTGGCAAACATTCTTCAGTTCATCTAACGAAAACTGGCAGTCATCGTTACTTTCGATGAAATTGAAAATTTCCTCCATTGCAGAGTTTATAGCCTCACTTTGAGGACGGCCAATTTTAACGCCAGTATTAGGTCTCAGGAAGGATTTGTAACAACTGTCATGGTATTTAGCGTCAGCAGCAACTAAATCATACTGAAAATTAATACGCGCAAAGACAGCTTTTGACACATCATCAGAACGATCTTTAGCTAATTTTAAAATGGAATCTTTGAATGTAAGTGTAGAAACTTTATGAATTTTTCGGCGATAAATTTTCACTTTCTTCTTTTCTGCTTCTTCATCCGCTTCTTCGCCACAAAATAAGCAGTGGTTTTTAAAACAAAAGCTGGATTCACTTATTCGAGCTCTAGTATGAGGTGGACTTACTTTTGAAGTACTGGCCTGTTCTTCCTCACGTTGTCTTTTTGATGCAGAGATTGAAGTTTTCCGGGTGTATGATTTTCTGCAATCCACGTGAATTGTAACAGATTTTTGACTTCTTAAATAATCAGCAAACTCATCACTTCTCGCGACGCTTGCATCGATTAAAGTTGGCATTCCACGACTGACCACAACAGTTTCATCTTCAGTCAAAAGTTTATTACAAATAAAGCAAAATTGTGACATTTTTTGTTAAATATTAATCAGCACTAACTTCAATAGTAGACGCTTGTAATAAATACGTATAGTCACTCGAACTGCTCGTTCAACACTAAAAGAAGCAGGTATACGTGAACGACACCACATGGACAAAAGAATAGGCAGATGATTTTCAAGGCCAGATGTTATTCAAGTAGAGGGAATTCGGTAAGGGACCGGCGGTCATTTTAGAGTAAATTTTCTTAGAATAGTATAATGTATACATAGAGGAGACACGAGTAGGCATTTTTGCTTGCTTGAGTACCTAAATATGTATATACGTGGCATATGTGTGCATACTATGTAGAACATGATTCTTACAAGCGCAATATCTGGGAAATAGTGGGTCTTAGAGAAAAAATCATGGGAACCATTTTTATAGAAAATTTTAAGATCTACAACTTTGCTCTGAGGTACTTTTTCGATAAAACTTATTGTTTTCGAGAAAAATCCAAAAAAACTAAAATTTTGACCTTGGGCCCCGAATAAGTCCCTAAGCTCACATGGGACTGATGGGGACTTTTGACACTTTATTCCTTGTGGTAAACCTAAGGTCTCTACGAAGATTTAGCTCTGTCGGAATTTTCTTTATTTCAAATGTCTAAAATGACCGGACTAATACTGGATTACTTTGTTTCCTTCCGTAAAATGACAGTCTAAGCAAATAACAGTTGCGTTTTTTCTAATCAAACGCGGTTGGCTACTATGATTGGTACGTTTTGAACGCCTCATCTATGTCGTTCGTTACACTGGTCAAATTTGGTAAAATAATATTGTTATTTTAATTTTACCTATTAGTATACTTTACTTATTTTTCTGTTCTTGATTAATATTGAAGCAGTAATTGATTTTATAATCAAGCAATTATTTGTTTTTTGTAACTAAGTAATACCGAGCAAATGTAAAACGTCAATTTTATTCAAATTTTTTGTTTTTTGTAACCATGTAAACACAACAATAATTGATATTAGAGGAGGATCTGCTTTTAATACTTCCCGTTTCAGTGAGCTAAAAATAATGAGAAATTCATATTTATATGAAGATAATAATAAACTGTTGTACAAGCTTTTTACTGAGTTTTAGTATTAGAAATACAATTTTTTGTACATAGTTTTGGCAATGATTGTTTTCTTAGTATTCATAAATATTGATATGTAATTATTGGTTTAATCAAGCTTACTTAGTATTCATAAATATTGATATGTAATTATTTTTTAAAATAGCATCAATGGAATAATTTGATATAAAGAACAACGCGTGTAAACAGATCTTTAAATTCTTTAAAATTGTATTTGTTAATTTCAATATCAAATTCATGTAAAATTTCCAAATGACCAACTGTGAATACCATATCAATTACAAAAAAATGTGTATAAAAAAATACGACAGAGCAATTCTAAGAATTTTTTTAAGTTTTATCAAATTTGGGAATGTTATGAGGATATTTTACATATTTCACCCGAATTAAATCCATCGATATCAGAAGTATTTGATTTTTGTTAAACATTGATTATAAATGTTTGGTACACACTGAAGTAGAGCTGAATAAGATGGCTCCATTTTACAAACAACTCATCTATCAAATTCTAATTAACAGATGAAATTTCTACGTTCACTCCTGATTTAGCTCTACTGTTCCTGAAATTCAAAATTAAGGACGAATTAAAAATCATTACGAGAAATATCATCTTACTACCACAGAAAAGTTGAATCATATTTGTTATTCTACTTATCAAAATGAAAAACTAGAGTCAATATTACATTGAAATTCAATGCATGTGCAGTCAGGCACAGTTGATTCTGATGCTTTGACTCCGGTTTATTTTTTTTATCTCTATGTTTTATCAAGATTTTTGAACATCCCGTTGCTTATTTTCCCTCCTTTTCTTTTAACATGTAGTTTTTTTTTTTTTTTTTTTTTTTTAATTATTAATGAGAACTCTAGGATTTTTCGAATACATTTCGATTTTATCCCCAATTTCCTAGATCACATTATTTTGTATTTTATAAATACGTATTTCGACTACAAAGTAGTCATCATCATTATGAATTAGCTAATTGTAATGATTCTCTGAGGAGGTATTACTCGTTGCTAATTTGGTTACAGTTTGCACTCGTTTACTTTGTGGTCGAATTACGTATTTATAAAATACAAAATAATTTGATCTAGGAAATTGGGGAAAAAATCGAAATTTATTTGTAGTGTGTCTGTCGAAAAAATCCTACATCGAATTTTAACCCTTTTCCCATTATAAATCGAACAGATAATTTGCAGGCAGACTCGTTGCGACGATAAAAATGATATATCTAATTTTTGTTTAGTAAAATGAAAGGAAGTAAACAAACTTTTTATGGATTTTATGGATTAATTTTTTTAATTTTTTGAAAAAAATTTCTATTCCATTTTTGTGCTGTAAAGGCGTCAATTAAAGTATCTAGTAAAAAATCATTGTCAAGATTATATGATAAATGCATTTTATCATGTAACATTTTTTTTTACTACAAGTTGGATATGATTTGTTGGATATCATGCCTAACATTATTTGCAACGAAATAATTACATTAATAGGTTCAATACTAATAATAAATAAAATATAATAATTCAAAAAAATTAAATAATCTACAAACAGAAACAAAATATTATTCGGATAAATTAAAATTAAATTTAAAATTTCATTCCAGTGCACACGATGCCAGAATATCGTATACATATTTGACCACCATTTTACTAAATTTTCCACATTTAAAATTTCATTCAAATTGTACAGAACGCATTCGAACTATTTATTATCCAAATACTAAACCACATTGAAGACATATTCGTGCAGCATTGCGCGGAAGTTCTGTTTCCATTATAAACAAGGTATATTGTATTCGATCATTTTCAACTATTGCTCTTTATGATCTTAACCAAAAAATTTTAAAATCCATCGTTTAATGTTCGGAATCTATGCAAAGACTAGAAAAAAATACAGAATCAAAATTTTATGGTCTAAATATCATTTATTCGTTCAACGAAATAGGAAATTCTTCATTTTGAGATGTTAGGATAATAAAGTTGATAAATTATTTAAAATAACACTTAAATTTCAAGTGAGAACTGGTCTATCTATGTGTTCAATACTATTTTTCCAAAAAGAATATTGAACCAACGTCTTACAAAATTTTTTGTTTGTTTTTGTTTTTGATCCAGACCAATATACAAATATTATACATAGCATTTTTTATTACAATAAGATACATGACAAAAAAAATAACATTAGGAGGTCGTCGCTCATTTACGAGGCTCTACAGTCTCGTACTTTATAATGGTTTCATCAAATTTCACATAATTTGACACATAATTTGAACTATTTACATTATCTTATATATTTAAATGAGCAATTCTATATAATTCTGTATATATATATATATATATATATATATATATATATATATATATATATATATATATATATATATATATATATATATATATATATATATATATATATATATATATATATATATATATATATATATATATATATATATATATATATATATATATATATATATATATATATATATATATATATAATTGGAATCTCGGAATCCGCTCCAACGATTTTCATGTAATTTACTATATAGATAGGGGGTTTCGGGGGCGATAAATCGATCTAGCTAGGAATCATTTTTTGAAACGGAAACGGAAGATAATATAATAAAAAAGAAAGGAAAAATAAATTACGGGTGATCTGAGTTCGGGAAGTAGGGGCGGGGGTGAGTTTTTAAGGGTAAAATTCGGTTTATCGGAATTTCCGGCAAAACTATAAGTCCTATGGAAAATAGTTAAAAAGCAAAGTTGTAGGTAATATAAAGATCTACAGCATTTGTATTTACACTTTTTTCACATAACCTCAAAATTATTTGAAAATTAAAATAACCAAGTTTTAGGTATTTTATTTTTTTTCTACGAAATTTGGTGAAAACTTACCTTTTTATGTTCCAAATACACTATAATTTTTTTGTTTTAAAATATTTATTTTTTCATCTTATTTTGAATAAATATCGAAAAAGCACCGAATTTTCAATCGAAAAATTTTGAGGATATGTGAAAAAAGTGTTAATACAAAAGTTGTAGATCTTTTTATTACCTACAACTTTGCCATTTAACTTTTTTCCACAGGACTTGTACTTTTGCCAGAAATCGAAATAAACCGTATTTTACCCTTAAAAAATCACCCCTTCCACACTTCCCGAACTCAGATCGCCCGTAATTTATTTTTCCTTTCATTTTTATCATATTATCTTGCGTTACCAATGGGTTTCATCCTACTATAATTTTCTTCAACTTTTTATCAGTTTTTAAGGCTTCTACTCTGGTCTATATGTATATGTAACAATTAATTTAATATATCCCACTTTTATATTAATATTTTACAATTTAACAATTATAAAATAAATTGCGACAATTGTTTTATCTCCATTTGATACATTTTCAAACTGTTTGAAACTCTCGCATTCATAGACCACATTGAATTAAGATAGACCCCAAATAGTGTGTGTGTTGCAAACAATATCGTTTAAATTTTTATCTGTAATTATATAACGAATTTCCATAAAGTAAACCTGAACACAATCAACATTATTTATCTTAAATTTTGAAGGAAAGTGTATATAAGTGAATATAGCGCTATGGGCATCGATAGGACCTCTTACCGTAAAATGACCTTTATATATAATCGCTTTGCAGAAGAACATGTATGATGTCATTTATGCAAATCTTCATTGATTAATTAACAATTTGGAACGTCGATATTTAGGCTATTTTTTAAGATGTTTTTAAATAATTCATGTTTGTAAAGTAAAGACGCTTCAATTTGATGTTATAAAAAAAATTTGTGAATCTTCCCTATTTGCTTCGAAACAAACATTAATTTTCCAGTTTAAATACATCTAATTCATACCTTAATTTTGATAACTATACATACTGGATAAAAAAGACAGTGTTGTGACTTAAAAATAAAGATAGTGGGACAAGCCTATAGCTGCCTTTTTGAGAAGTACTTACTATGCTCACATAGGCCTGGTGATATTAGAGGGCTACTGGCCTAAAAACCTCCCCAAACATAGCCAGTTGCATCATATTCATTCATGGATCGACAGTCTACTCGATAAACCCCCTCGTTATTAACATTTTGTAAACTGCCATCACCGGGTTCAAACCCCTAACAAATCCTCAGTCCAAATAGTGAAATATAAGTATATGTCACACGCCTTATACCACACCGCCACTTGATTGGTTAACTTACAACTAGATCAATAATGATCTCAATTACTAGGAAAAGGAAAAGTTTTTATATTTGGTTTTCCCCCAATTTTGCGAAATTTATTTATTTATAACGTTTTAATTTTGTAAATAATCCAGCAGACGAACAAATGTGTAAGGCTACAAAATACGTGCTACGTGAAAGTACAACAATTCCACCGCTAAAATATCAGAATAAAACCTTATATTCAACGCAAAATAAAATCGAAGGTTTTGCAGATCATTTTCAAAATATTTTTACTCCAAACGACAAATCTAGAGACATATCAATTCCAAACTGCAAATTATCTCTTCCTCTTAAAGTAGAAACAACATCACCAACGGAAATAAAATTATATATAAAAAGCACAGCAAATAAAAAATCTCCCGGAGAGGATGGTATAACCAACAAATTTTTAAAACATCTCCCTAAAAAAGCAATAGCGCAGCTTACCTCTATAATCAACGCGTGCTTAGCAGTTGGTTATTTTTCTGAAAACTGGAAACACGCAAACATTATAGTACTGCACAAACCTGGCAACAATAAACGGGAAATCGAAAGTTATCGACCGATCAACTTACTAAATGGAATGTCAAAACTCTTGGAGAAAGTCATCCATCATCGTCTTAAAAATTTTTTAGATAGTCAAAGCACCCTTCCGGATATACAATTTGGGTTCAGAGAAAAAACATCAACATGCCATCAATTACTACGTTTAGTAAAAACTATAGAAAGTGGCTTTGAAAAGAAAAAATATACCGTAGCTACGTTTCTAGATATAACTCAAGCATTTGACAGAATTTGGCATCCAGGATTATTAAATAAATTACTGAAAATTCAAACTCCATCATATATAAATCGAATAATAACATCATTCATTCAAAATAGAATATTCTCAATATCAATGAATAATTGCGGGTCAACTACAAGACCCATAAAAGCTGGCGTATAACAAGGATCTATATTAGGTCCATCCTTATTCAACATTTACGTTTATAATATTCCCAATATAAGCCCTTCATCAGATATAGGCATGTATGCATATGACACAGTTGTCTTAACGCAAAATCTTGATCTAGGCATACACAACCAACAAAGAGCACTGAACATATTACACAATTATTTTAAGACCTGGAATATAAAACTAAATCCACAAAAGTGTGAAGCAAAAATATTCACTCTCAAACGTGGAACAACTCAAAAAAATTAAAAAATTGATAACCTTAACTTAAATTGGAACAATGCAAGTGTTAAATATCTTTGAATATTGCTCAATAAGCGTTTAAATTGAAACGATCACATAAACGCTAAAATTAAACAAGCAAATATCCGTACCATTAAATTATATCCTCTCCTAAATAAAAAATCCAGACTACGAAATGAATGTTCTCTTCTCTTTTATAAGTCCCTCACACGACCCTTGTTTACCTACGCTTGTCCCGTGTGGAGAAACATCTCTAAAACACAATTAAATAGACTCAACAGGTTATTACAAAAATTTTACACGAATTTACAAAATTGTCGCCATGCAGCCAAGTATAATTTGGATACTATTCCCCCAGGCAAAAACTTAAAAGAAAACTCCCTCAACAGTTTAAAAAAAATAATAATAATAATTATAATAATGATGATAAAAAAAAAAGAAAAAAATAATAATTTGATTAATAATTTAATTACATTAAACACACTGTATGGGACAGTAAAATAATAATTATATTTTTGTCAACACTTGAATATTTGTGCAATGTATACAGCCAGCTGTGTTGTTTTTCTAAAGTAGACAATATTTTCAGCTATACAGTCATCTTCCTTTTTAAGTAACATTTGGTGAACACATGTTTACCCTTGAAAAAGGGCAAGTTTCCTTTTTATGTAACATTTGGTGAACACATGTTTACCTTTGAAAAAGGTTTTATTTTATTATTTCGGAGAAAGATAGTTTAAAGTGCTCAAGCATCCTGTCATAAAAACTAGGTACATGGTGTGTTGCATACCCTAATAAACACTAAATGTTACACGATGTAAAAAAGGACAACTGTAGAAATATAGTAGTAAGTAGTAAGTTCTCTCTGATCCTTGATGGTGTTAAGACATACTTCTGAAAACTCTATTTGAATAAAAAAATATCTTCCAATGAATAAAGTATTCAATTATTTAAAATAATACATCATCACATATCCATAATCCCAACAATTGATAACAAATTTAATAATTATTTTTTGAATTATTAATGCAAAAGTCTTAAATTTTTAATTTAATTTAAAATAAATTGGGTTTAGAATTTATTTTAATTAAATATGATTATAAAATATATGCGTTCGTATTACATTTTTCATTCCTTTGAACCTTTAACCAGAAAACAATTAAAAACAAAATCTGTGTATTTAATAAAATTCAATATAACAAAAATGCCTTTACAAAACTATATGCTGCCATGTGTAAAGTAAAAATATATTGTGTATGCAAATTATATTGCATTTAAGACAAAAGAGTAGTTTCACAAAAAATAACGTACAAAAATGACTTGTTTCAATGACGAACGATATTTTTGACTGATGAACGTGAATTAATATAATTTAAAATAGTGAAAATAAAATATATACGTGTCATTGAATAGTTGTGATAAAAAAAATAAATTGACACCCTTAGTGACGAATTAATTTTTTTAAACGAGTCCTAATAATGAATGAAAAACGTTTCGACTTTGGAGCTTTGGACTTTAACACTACAAACATTATTCAACGGCAAATTGCCAACGAAATTATTTTTTATGTCACATTAATATATACAATATATGTTTGCATTTATAATATTCGTAAAAAAAATTTATAAAAATAAACTAAAAAAGAATTATGATTGAAAAAATTGGGACACTAAATTTTTAAATAAAATTTTTGTTAACATAAAAAATGTATCGTTTAACATCATTTGGGTATAATCAATCACCAACAATTCGATATGAACGATTATGGAATATTTTAATACCGATAACACGATTTTGGGGTGTAGCCACGTCCGTTGGTAGGTTGCGTGAAATTTTCTCCTTTATGTATTCAAAAAGTATTTATTTGTGAATTTTATTTTGAAGTGTTATTAGGTGTTGGTGTCGAACACGCAGTGCATAAACACTTAATGGGTATTTTTTTCATGTGAGTGAAATTTTCTATGATTTTTTATTAATTTTTGTATTCATAAATAAACAAATTTGATTTAGATTTGCCGCCTTAGGAATATTTTTTTTAGAAATTGTATGGGCAATTACTTTGTTTTTACGTTTGTTTTTATTCAACAAGTAAGTTTCTTTCACCTAAGTTTGAGGTTTCTTTGCATGATTTTTAAAAAAATACATTCAAACTTATAATAAACATGGTTAATCTAGCATACAGTGACACATAAGATACGAAAACTATCCTAATAAAGAAAATGCCTTTGGTTGCCGTTAGCTTAGAGCAAAGTTCCCAAAACCCATCATTTTATTTAATGTAATACGAATTAAAAAAGTTCTTTAAATTTTTACATTAAAATTAATATTTTTGAAGGTATGAATTTTTTAATTTTTGAAAAATCCTGAATTTGGTTATATTTGACCCATTAAAAATATATAAGAAAATTACGAATAATTAAACAATTTCCTTTTTATCACGAATAACTTTTTCTTGAAAAAGTTCTTTAGAACAACGTTTGCTTAGAATTATATTGTCTATTGATACCTGAAATTTTTCTAAATTACCAACACCCTAGTTTGGGTGGATTTCACTCCTAGGGAACAATATGCGCAAAATTTTATGAATTTGTTTTTTACATTTTATATATATTTTTTTATGGAAAACCAATTATATATATATATAAATATATATATATATATATATATATATATATATATATATATATATATATATATATATATATATATATAATTGGTTTTCCATAAAAAAATATATATAAAATGTATATATAAAACTGTTTAAATTGTTTTTTAAATCTATTTCTAGCAATTTTTTCACTTGGAAACACACAAACTTAATATATGAGCAGAAATATGTATATACAGAATGTTGTTTGATTTTTTCATCTAAATTCTAGTAAATACTAATATAACAACAATACGAAGAACATTATCCGAAGGTATATATATATATGTTGTTCGTTCGCAGAATGTAGTGGCGCTATTCGTATCTCTAGCGCCACTGCAAAGCGAACAACATCTTAATTTAATGTAACAATAAAATTCAGATCATTCTGCATTTACTAGAGTTTAGAATAAGACGGTACGCTTTCTAGCTCTCCAAACACTGTAAAATAATTTGTTTTTTCATTTGAAATCGCCCTAACCCCATGTTTAATTAGGGGTTTACTAAATTGAAACGAATTTTGATATTCCAATGAAATTGTCGAATTAATCGCAAAAAATCAAGATTAAAAGTTTGCCTATCTTTGAAGATATTATGGAAAATACAATAATTTCCGGATAATTGAGAAAGTAAACAAATTATCTATATTTCCAATGATTCCAAAGGACCTTCTTACATCAAAATTTTTCTGAAGGGTTATAAGCTTCGTGACGTCAAAGTATTAATATAACATAAGTCTCCATTTATAATTCGTTAAGAACTTTGAATTTTTTTAAATGTGTGAGGAAATAAAATTTAATTCGAAACTGCTGTTTTTGTCAAATCATTTCTAGTTGATGTAGTTGATTAGAATTGTAATATATTTCAAGTCAAAATAGTGAGGGTGAACTCAAAAAAAAAAAGGAACACCAGTGTCAAAGATGGGGACTGGATAAAAAAATCATGAAATTCGTATGAAATAATTTATAGGTGAATTCTTAAAACCAGATATTAATCCCACTTTTTTGCATACATGAGCATATTGAATTTTATGAACCGTTAAAATAATGGCAAACCTAAATTTCTTAACTGAGTATTCGAAAATGATTAGTTAAAATAATTAACCAGTTATAATTGATAATCATTTATAACACCATAAGTTTCATCATGTAAATATTCTGATTTTTTCGTATTATTATGAATCAAATCTTACACTAACAATTAAACGCAACACAACATATTTATAAAACTGTATACTGCCGAACAGTGAATCAAGTTTTACTTGTAACCATATTATTTCTGAAATTGTTAAGTGTTTTCAGGAAACAAATCAACAGGAAGACGTGATTGTCAGTAATACAAACAATAACGCTCCATGATACCACACTCTTAAAATACATGATTTCTTATTCATAGAACTTTTTATGGTTTTCAAACATATGTGATTATAGGCGTTTTAGTTATAATGTAGTCTCTAATAAAGCCTTCTGTACTTCTTACTCATCACTGTTCACTGTTGGACATGAAACACAAAATTATTTTATAATTAAAAATCAAAGATATTTATTATTTAACTTGGTTGAATGCCTATGTTAAATATTTAACATAAAGTATAGTTTAAAAAAATAATTTGGCATTACAATTGTATAGTATGCCCAAGGATCTGGTGGAAAAATTTTGAAAATAATTTTTTTTACTGTCATACACAAATTAGTTTTTTAAATACACACTATTTGGATGTCCGTTTAAAGTATCACTGGCAGACAATACACGCATTAGATAAATGCTTTTCAACTGTTTTACATGTTTTGTTAGTACTTTGGATAATTTAATGGAAAATACTTAAATAAGGTTCACTGTAGAACGTGATTCATTCGTCAATTAACCCTACACTTATTTACTACTTCAATTAGAATATTTATGTGATTACATGACCTTCGCAGTATAAAATTGTTATTTGATTATTTTTTAAATAACTATGATTAATTTTATTTAATAATCCTTACTTTGGAATAATAAAACATTAAATTATTAAAATTATAATGAAGATTTGTGTTTGATAGACATACATCCAAAACACAACACGTCGTATATTATAACCTTCACTGATATTTATTTCCGTCAATCGGAGAGTTTAAATTCAGTAGGTGCATTGTTATACTCAACATATATAGAAAATGTAGTACATTCCTAAAGCCGATCATTTTAGTGTCAGGTGATCTGGAAAGGTTTAACATAAATGAAAGAGAGTAAATGCCACGACCCTTCAATCAGATCTTTGATTTTGTGTTCTGATATTACTATTTGGGCGTTAACGTCATTTTTTATTGTGTTGTTTAACAAATATTATTAATTATATCAATATGCTTATGAAAGTGTTGACTGCGTGTTCAACGTAATTTTTCACTTTGTTGAATATTAAATAATGTATGAAAAGGCTTAAAATTGTCGAAAAAATCTTTATATGAATATAAAGCCTATCTATAAAAAGGTCCGATTAAATCGTGATCATTTCCGATTCATTACAATTGAATTTCAATAGACTAGCAAGGAAGGTAACTGCGTCAACATGCTTACTTGTTCTTTTCTGTTTGTCAGAATTTCTACCGTTCTTGTCTTACACATTGCTTCAATAGATGCTTAATATTCTACCTTTGTATACAGGTAAAATTAGTTTTCTTTAAATACCATGAAAATTGTGAAATAAATATCATTTAAAATTTTACTTTCGAAGTATTAACAAGTCTTTCAATCGTAATTTATATATTTCGATTATAATAAAATTAATACTCATATTTATTTATATGATTAATTACAAAGCACATCAAGGGTTTTTAAATTTTTTATTTTCATTTAGGAGTAAAATATATTTTTCTCCTAATAATTATTATTTGAAAGTACGATAAAATACTGATCATATTTTTCTAATTGATTTGTTTGATGGCAGTCTAAAAAATGAGCAAATGAGATTTATTTTCTATTTTTGTATTTCAGAATAGTGTTTGCAAATTCCACAGTTTACAATATTTAGAAAATAAAAACATAACCTACAAAAATGACTTTTGTTATAATTTAAATGCTATTAAACACGATTTTTTTATCACTTCGAAATTAAAATTTAAAATGTTAACGATTTTACTTTGTAAATAATATTTTTTTTGTTTATAAAATTTAGTTGTATTTTTGTTTATAAAATTTTAAATAGTAATAAAACAATGTATAAGGTAATAACATTAGAAACAGATAAAACAAACACGTATATTATACCTGACTACATACTTTGTCAATCTATACAATTTAATTAGGCTTTTGTTATAAGGACTAATACTGAACCAATGATTCTCATAATGATTTACATGTTATCTATAAATGAGAGTAGAAGCACTTGGTTATATATTCTGATCAGAAAATTTGATATTACTCTAAGCATGTATTTGATATTCTACACCTAAGAATTCTACATAAGACACCATGGTCTAAGAGTTGGTTGCAAAAAAACCTGGCCTATCGAATTACCGGATGAAGTGTTTTTTAAATGATAATAGTCACTGTAATTATTAAGAAAATCGCCACGGCAAAAATGATGCATTAAATCGGTATATTTTTTCTAAGGGTACATTTTTCGTCCAGTAACTGCACCAATCTAGTTACCGCTTGAAGCTCATTTCAAAATTTAGTTTTAATTTACAAAAAATATATAAAAATGCATCGTCAAATCTGATGCTAGCCCCATGACACCCCAAATTAAATTTTTTTTTTTTTTTTAATTTCTGGCTTCAGAGTTGCGTTTCTGCATTTATCGAGTTACCGCTTCAAACTATAATCAAAGTTTAACCTTTTTTCATTACCTTTTGCTGGAATCCAAACTATCGGCTCTGTTAATAGTTTAACACATTAGTGTAGCTTTTGCTTCCCTTTTAATTAATCTTAATCCTAATATTCCAATTAATTATTTTTTTCTATATAAAGCCTATTTTAAATTTAATTAGTTTTTTTTCTATTTTTTTTCATATTAGCCTGTCCTAAATGTTTTTCGCATTATGTTTTGAATATTAATCTCTAAAAATATATTTTACAGAGATATTGATGAAAATGGCTTGGGTGTGCGATGCTGGTATAAAGTTTTATGGATATCATCATGGAAAAAATCCATAATATATTTACCATTAGCATTATTACCATTAATTTATCCACACAAATTATGGTTATCGTATTTGGTTGGAATTCAATTAATAATATTAGGAATTTTACATTTTATATTATCTTGTAATAAATATCGTTCTACGAAACCGGAATTACTTCGACAAGCGATTTATTACAGTGATTTTGATATTCATGATCGGTATGTTTTAATTATAGTTATAACAGGTAAGGGTAGAGGTTCAAATTTACGAATGGTACAAAACTATTTGGCACGAAGTTTTAAAAATTTTTCTCAAGTTAGTTATTTGAGTGCATAAACACTTTGTTTAATGTCTAATATCCCGGTAGTATTTTAATAACATTTAAATACACTTCAATGTACAAGTACAAGGAATGGTCAATCCAAATACCAACCGAAGATTTCTCTACGAAGAAGGTGTTTGAAGTCAAAACAAACTATGACAAAAACCTGAAGTCAAAAGTCTACCGACTTGATGTATTGAAGTGTATTATTTAACTTCAAGCATAAGTATAAAAGACGAAGAAAATAAACTTTGATAACAAATCGAACAAAAAAGTAGATAACTGATATAGTTTATCTCTGAAAGATTATCTTCTTCGCATTTTAAGTGGAACCTACGCTTTTAAGTCACCGCCTAGATTAGAAGAGTCCAGTTATCATTCAAAGCCACTTTTTTTTCTATTTTCTCGATAGGAAAAAGACAATTTCTCAGAAGACAAAAGCTCTAAACTAGAAATCAACTCTTACCAAATTTCAATCTTTATCCACCCCTTAATTTTAAGGTTAATTTCTAAAGTTTGATACCACGTAATGTACTAAACTCAAATTAATCAATTCAATAGAGATAAAATTACACGATTTCAAAGAATCGACGCATGAGTACCGGAAACTATTCTACACCAATTTTTTCATGGTATAAATGCATTGATGTTATAAATGCATTTATACAGGGAGCAAATTGGTGTCATATTATTTAAACAATCCCAAGCAATGGTTATTTTCAAACGGGGCAAATTTTTTTTATTATCTGATGACATACGAATAAAAATATGACATTTAACGAAAAAGTAAATTATTCCAGATATGAATTTTTTAAGTTTACAAAAATTCCTAATTATGGATATAATTGACCCACTAGAAATTTATAAAGAAAAAGAATAAAATATAAATGATGTTTTTCATACTCTATATACAATACTTAATAATATCCTTTAGCGAGAATAATAAAATTTCATTTTTATATCTGTTTTTAAACTATTTATTACTCACATTATATTATTTATTACAGATTATTACGTTATATTATTTATTATTTATTATTATTCGGACTTACTCGCTGTCACGTTTTGAATCATTGTTTTTTACTCATCCTAAAAACTGTTACTAATTTTAATCAAATTTGTAAAGAGCTATATTATTAATTAAAAATTTGTCTCGTTTGAAAAAAAATAATTCTTTGCAATTGTTTAAACAATTTTGGATTTAAAAAAATGGCACCGGTTTGCTTCATAGTAACTTGCATTTCAAAATTGGGGTGGAATAGTTTTAATTACTCATGCGCCGAATTATACTAGACTAACACTGTGTTATGAAAAAATATATTCCAAATTGTTTGTATCTTCACAGATTTGAAGAAGTTTTCGAAAATACGTTACTTGAAGTTATCGAACATGATCGTCGATCATTATCGGAGGATATTCGAAATGATGATACATTAATAGATGTAAATCTTTGATTTTTTATTTATTTTTATGCTGTAATTATAATTGTAAATAATTTTAATTTATACATGAAATATTTTTTACAAGAACATTAAAATTATTTTCATTAAAATTTCACCCTACATTTTCGTTGTTCAAGTCCCAAATTGCTTAAAGAATACTCCTTCACATAAACAATTTAATATATACGGGATACATGAAATGTTTCCATTACTTTCCATATTTTACTTTAAGTTTTTATTTTAAGTTTTTAACGGATATGTATTTTATACCTGATGCTAATTTTTAATATAGAATTTGCAAAAAAATTTGACAAATTTTTTAGTTTGATCTGGAAAATCGATATTTAAGACAGTGAAAAACACCGGTTACTCTGTCGGATACTAGCGGGTTATTCTAAAAAATAACCATTCGAAAATCTAATTTATATTATTTATTATTAAAATATAAAATGGTTCCATTTTAGCCAAAAAAAATATTTTCTGGTTGACTTTGACGACAATTAACCAATTGTTTTATGATTATAATTAAGTTTTTATGATTATGTTTAATTCCGTAATTTGTTCATAGGTGTACTTAATTCGTTTTGTAAGAGTAGTATCTATTTTCTATGTATGCCAAAAATCCTTACATGTATTTTGAATTTCAAATTTAGATTTTGGTTTCGATGGAAATGATGCTAATAGGATTTGTAACATACTCCAAATGAGAACTTAATAAAAACAACTGCCCCCGTAAGCAATATAAGCTACATTATTGTTAAATTTCATTAAAATTCATTTAGTAGTTTATTCGTAAAAGAGTAACAAACATCCATACATATATACTTTCGCGTTTATAAGAGTATATAGGATATGATAGGATTAAACACTTTATATAATTACGAAACACTCCATCCATTACCACTTTTTGCCTATGGTGTTTAAATATTGGTAGTACGAATTAGTTCTTAATTATACCGATAGAGTCTTCGTTAGCATGAATGTCCAATGATTAAAATGCTTTGTTGTGTAGGAATAAACTATAGCAACTGATCTGAAGCAGGGTTTAAGCTAGAACAAGAGTTATCTCAGAAAGAACAAGAGAAGAATGACATTTTGTGATGTGCTGAATTTTTTATGAAAAATGGATATGATTTTATTTTATGATTTTATCGATTTATTAAAGATGTTGCCGAAAAAAATTTTTTTTCACTAGTATAAAAGGAGGATCTATGCCTAGTGCAGTCCAAACTTTACAAGCCATTAAACATACTTCTGTGTCTCAATTTATGTCTAATATAAATCAGCTATATGAATGACAATGATGAATTTTTATTAGACTTCTGCCAAAATAAAAAGAAAATTTATCAAAAAAAAATCATCAACTGCAGTTAATCACATTTTGTATATATTGCCCATAAATTCACTTCACCATATGCTGCTAATAACATATATTACATAACCGGTAGTACGAAAAAATTTATTATTGCACACGTTTGCCGAATTTGTATACAATTTTTTACTTTCTAAAACAACAGTAGTTTTATCATAAAAGCAAAACTATATGCTTATGGAACAAAAGAAGGCCTAATAGTGTTTAGAAACACTATTACCTATTTTCATTGCGAATATTATTTTCCTATGTATAAAATCTGTATCCTAACAAATTATAACAGATATTTGTTTGAATGTTAAATAGAGAACATACATATTTAGTTTCCAAAATACTGCAATGCTAAGAAAAATATCATTAAATTTTTTTTTGTGTCCGTTTTTTTTTGCATAAAAAACTTTTCTGAAAATGTTAAGGACAAAATGTTTTCGAAAATGTATCTTCCAAGCGTAAATAAAACTAAAGCATAAAAATCTATTAATGAAAATGACACCATTTTGTCAATTACATTACTTTGATTATTCTCCAAAAAGTACAATAAAAATTTATTTTATTTTAGTATGAATCTGAATGAAACAAATAAAATTTTGTGATTAAATTGGCTGTGATTATGCTGCAAAGAGTACAATAAGAATTTATTTAATTTAGTACTTATGTTTTATTTTATTATTAGATAATTTATTTTGTTGATTTCTTATACTGTATTAATAAAAAGTATATAAATAATACGTACACAAAATTTGATTGTATCAAAAGATATTTAATGCAATCCAAAATATGATCTTAATTGGACAAATTAAATATTATGTGTCAAAAAATTAATTATTATATGGATTACATAAAAAGAAAAATAGTATGTAAATACGTAAAAGTATAAAACTAAAATAAACTCTAATATCAAACAATTAACAATTTTTTATTATTATGGTGTTTTGATTATTTGTAAAATGATTATTTGATTATAGGTGGTAATGATGGGTGTGCAGGTTATTCAGCTTGGTTTATGTGTCTTTAATTTATGTCTTGAAAGTTGATATATGTTTTCCGGTGTTTGTCATATTTGCCGTTAGTATGCTTTTCTGTATCGGTTGTTTTAAAAATTTTGTTGCGTTATGTCTAACGAAGTCTGCAATTTTTTGGCAGAACAGCAGTTTTTCGTTTTGTCGTCAGTGCACTGTAGGTACCTTCATCAATAGATAAAGGGCTCTTATCACCCCATGGCCCTTATTTACAAGATTATCCACATGTGGCCTGTGGGCATGCCTTTATATAATTACTCACCTAGATATTTTACCTTGCCTTTAGTTGCGGTACACATCCCGTTCACCTTAATCGGTTTGTGTTATTTTGGTGTTTGTATACTTTTTGGTGAATAGGATGTGTTCGGTCTTGGTGTTAGTGATTTTAATTTTCCAGTTTTGTGTATAGGCAAGGCATAGGCAATCATATCCAGGTGTATTTGTACCTGTTTTGTTGCAACCTGTGCATTGAATGAATGCGCATATATTGCCTTGTCGGTGGCATATACGGCAAGGTTTGTTTTGGTGAATTTGGATATGTCGTTTATGTGCAGGCTGAATAGGGTTGATCCCTGAGGCTCTCCAAACTTTATTTCTCTTATTTTTGATTGGGAGTTGTTAATGTTTACTTAAAATTGACGGTGCTTCAGGTAACTAGTCATCAGTCTGCTGAACTGTATTGGTATTTTAGTATTGATTAGCTTATATATTAATAAGGCCATCTCTCTACTGTGTTGAAGGCTTTTTCGATGTCTATGAGGGCCATAGACGTGACATTGGGCTTGTTAAAGTTTTATATTGTGTCATTCACTATTCACGATACTTGAATTTCGGTTCCATGGTTGTCCTTGAAACCAAATGATTCATCTATGATATTATTTTTGCATATATGAGCATTCAGTCTGGATAGAATGACTTTTACTGCTATTTTTGACAACGATCTCAGCAGACTGGGTCTGTAATTTTCCGAGTTTGTGGGGTCTTTATTAGGTTTTGGTACAGGGACCACTGTTGTAGTTTTCCAGGCCATAGGGTAATATTCCTGCCTTATCATTGTATTGATTAAAATAGGTAAATTGCACTAACGCCTTTTTTGAGTAGTTTTTAATTACTCGATTAGTTACGTTGTCTTGTCCAGGGACTTTATTATTGGGGAGTTTTCGTGTTAATTGTTTTATATCTTGTGGAGCTGTTAGTTTTATGGAAAACTTGGCATTCGTGGTGCCAGTTTGTTGTTTAATTTTTTGTTTCATGTCATTTTTGAGGGATGATTGTCCGTTATTTTTTGGAATAACTTCAATTAAATCACCAATGAGACTAGTTTTTAAATATCTGTCATATATGATTGTTTTTTTCCTAGAGTTGGAATATTTTTAATTTTGTTTTTGAATGATTTGGTAATTCACTATAAGATTTTGTCGCCTGGTTTTATGTCTTTTAAAATTTTTTCCCATTGTTGCTTTATTTTATGTCTAGTTGACCTGTTGAGTCTGTTTATGCCGTTTCGTAGTGTATTGTTGTTGAGGATTAATTTTGAGTTTTTAATTATTACATTTTTGTATGTTTATTTTTTGCGATAGTTGTGTCATTTTAATAGAATTATCAATATCCGCGGGTGTTTGAAGTTTATTGTTTATCTTAATGTATTTGTCAAGCGTTTGTCTGTATTTGTCCCACTCTGTGTCTTTAAATGAGTTAATATTGGTGTATTGTTTTTGTATTGATTGAGTAGTGTTAGTTTTATAGGTGTGTGTTCTAACGTCAATTCTGTGTGTACTATTGGTCTAGTTACATTGTTTACATTTTTGTTTACTACTATGTCTATGTATGTAGATTTTGTATGATTACTTGGATAGTCAATCGGTTTGTCTGTGCATTGTACTATTAAATTATTTGATATTGTGTGTTTGTAGATTGTTTGTCCGTTAGTATTTGTTATATTAATATTCCAGGTGGTATTTCATACGTTCAGGTCACCTATAATTAATGACCTTGACCCTACGCCCGTGAGTGTTTATAGGACCAATTGGGTAATCTTATTATTAAAGCTGTTGCATACCGCAGTAATATATATATTATTTTTTTATTCTACTGTAAAATATTCAATGGAGGAATAGTTGTTTATTTTTACTTATTTGTATGGGATGTTATTTTTTATAAACATTACAACACCGCCTCCGTGTGCAGTGCGGTCGTGTCTTAATATTGTACTGTTTTTTAATTTAATTGTTGTGGCAGGTTTCAGTTTTGTTTCTTTTAGGGTAATTATACCAATGGCATGCTTATCTATGTAATGTTCTAAGTTATAGTAAGACATGCTTCAGGCCACAAGCATTCCATAATCTTATGGGGGGGGGGGTGTTGGAATGTAGGGTTAAATTTTATTATTATAAAACTGTTTAATGTTACAAATTTGTCTAGTTCATAGTAACATATTAGTAGCTCAGAGTTGACTTCTTTAACTGGTTTAATCATTTTATTAATATCTTTCTAGTCACACAAAATAATTATTTTCTATTCATTTTATTACCTTATATGAATTTATTGAAAAGATCACGTATCGACGACGTTTCCAAAAATTGCTGAATTGCAATAAATAAATATATAAGCGAACGATTGATTCGTGAATCTAAAATCAGATCTAATTTACAAGTAATTAAGTAATCATTATTAAATTACATTATTGTAATATTCTTGAATATTGATTGTTGAATATAAAGTAATAATTAATAGTGGAAACTATTTAAGTGTTATTATTTCAACTGGATTTCAAGTAAAAATTCCAATAATTTATAAATTATCAAAATATACTAATATCCTAGTTATAACAAGGGAATATACTTAACTGTAATGTTGGATTTGTTGTTGTTGTTGCTGCTGCTGCCGCTGATGTTGTTGTTGTTGCTTTAGTATTTATGTATGGTTTTGATGGTGATATTGTTGATTTTGCTGATGTTGGTAGCAGAATTGTTTCCATGGGTTTCTTTTGGGTAGTGGTGCAGAGATGAAGTGTGGTTTATTTACTGCTTATTGGTTTTTTCTTTTGCTGTATTTTTCTAATGTACACAGTGCACTCTTTGATATAATGTTTACCGCTACAATTTGTACATTTAATTTTATGGCTGTTTATAGGGTCGTTTTTAAGTACATTTGGGAACTCACCCGCCCAGTGATTTTCTGAACATTTTAGACAAACTGTGGTTAAATGGAAATTAGCATGTGTCGTGCTTTCATTGCTGACATCTTCTACATTAAATAATTAATTGCACATTACGCCTCCTTTGCCATGTGACTTTTGTACGGAATAGACCCTCGGAATAGAGTTCCTTTTAGTTTGAATATTTTATGTACTTGGATTGTGTATTGTTTTGTTTTTCAATGTCTTCTTTGTTGTCATTTATATGTGTGATACCGTCCATTTCCTTTAGTATAACCACGTGGTAGCGCTCTTCTTTGGGAGTGTATGTTAGTTATTCTATTTCTTCGTTTTCTTCAAGGAGTTGCAAGTAGTTTTTATATTCTTCACTGTCATAAATGTATAAATTTGTAATATTATTTGTATATTGTATATTAATGTGAAATCCTCTTTTTACGCATTTTTCGACTGACTCGACTGTGTTTTTTTATTTTTGGTGTTCTGTATCTTCTTCATATTCTGCCTTGTCATCACTAATTTCCGATTGTTGTGGGTGGATTGGAATGAAATGAATCTTCATTGTTGAATTTGATGAGGATGGACCCCCGAAAATATTTGAGAGGTCTATTTTGAGTTGTTTATCGATAAACATTGGTGTTGGGATATTCTTAATATTTTTGCCTGGTACACACTATACTTGTACACCCTGTAATTGTACCCCCATACCTACACACTCTGTACTTGTGTACCTGCGGCGGACACCTTATGCTTGTAAAACTTGTACTTGCACTCCTTGTAATTGTTTTTGAACACTATGTATTGTAGCGCCTTGTACTTGGGTACCTATTTCTTCTTGAAATGCCCTTGGTATGTCTTGGAATTTGGCTACCGAAATCGTAGGTGTTTGTATGATAGGTATGCTGTCATTTTGTTGCGGCAAATTAATTTCACTTTCGGTTATATTGTTAATTTTTTCACTTATAATATCTGTTAACGTAGTAGTATTCATTACATTTAATCAATCAAATTTCCACCATTCTGGAAGAAAAATGTGAGTTTATGGTTTACTCATGTGGAATCACAGTTCATCAATGCACATATAACGAATGAAACGACAAAATTTCACCACGTGATAGCAGCAATCGAAAGTAAAATATTAAACGAAGTCAGCGATCAACATTGCTACACCCAATGAAACAACTAACTGGAACTCAACTTAATGAAGATTTTCTACTATCATTATTCCTACAACGAATGCCATCAAATATTCGATCGGTATAGCAACAAGCTATCCGAACAAATAAACGCGTTAACCATGCAAATTAACGAATTAAAATCAAAACAAAACAAATTAAGATCTCGTAGCCGATCTCGAAGCCGAGAAAATAACAATGAAATATATTCATTTCAAAACTCAAATATTATGCAAAGTTTTAAACAAATATCAACCCCCTACACGTTAATACAAAAGTGTGCAACCACAACTAAATAAAACTGATTTCGTGTTTGTACATTTCGAAGGTGTGCGGAAACCACTACAACGCCACGATAAATATTTCACAATCGAAAATAAAAACAAACATGAAATTCAGTATCAACAGGCTGAAACCAGCATATCTTCTGAAAGCACCCAAAACTAATCATCAAAAACAACACGTTCTGGTTGTAAAGTGCATTTTCCTCAAAAATATTGAAATATAATTAAAATATTATATTATATATCAATTTTCTATTCAAATGTAAAATCATTGTTTATTTTGTTTTTTTTTTGTATTTTTTTCTTTTGTAACGGTTCGTGTGTCATTTGCACTGAAGTGGGAGTAATGTAGTGGCAACGTGCCCTTATAATCAAAATAAGTCAAAAATATAATGTCAGATGGCACCACCATCCAAAGCGTCAACTTTA
Source organism: Chrysopa pallens (assembly GCA_020423425.1). Taxonomy (NCBI): domain Eukaryota; kingdom Metazoa; phylum Arthropoda; class Insecta; order Neuroptera; family Chrysopidae; genus Chrysopa; species Chrysopa pallens. The sequence continues at coordinate 1,949,524 of CM035591.1, forward strand.
AAACGTAATTTCATTGGTTGACCAATTCGTTGACACATCGATAAACTTCGTGCAAACCACACGAACGCATATTTTTATGTACAGGAATTCAATTTGGTTACACTACAATTGGTGAATCGCGACGTGATAAATCTATAAACTCTACAATTCCTTTACTAGCATGTAATATCTAATCATTTTTCATTTTCTGATTAAAAAAATCAAGCAATTGTCATCGTCATTTATAAGCTCTAGTTACAAACTTTATAGTCAAATTAATATACTCTGATATATTCTATATATGTCGAATATAATAATAATAATATTACATAAGATCAAAACGTTTAAGGATAATTGGAGATTAAAGGGATATTCAATTTACTAAGAGCTTGTGGGAGATTTAGGTAACGATTTTTCGATATGGCTGTAATTTTTGTTCAGTGTTGAATCATAGTATACGAAGTACAGAAACTACATTCTGGTAAAAATAAACCCTGCACGTCGCCATTTATGCATTTGAAAGTGGTAAGAATTGAGTTAGATCAAAACGGTAAGTTTATAGTAAAATGTACACTTTTCAGCAGGTAATCTACCTACAGTATTTTAATCTAACGCGCTCGATTAAATCAAACTAGCGACCTTTTCGTTTTAATATTTATACCAGGGTAGAAGTCTTAAAAAATGGTAAAAAGTAGAAGAAAATTATAGTAGGATGAAACCCATTGGAAACGCAAGATAATATGATAAAAATGGAAGGAAAAATAAATTACGCGCGATTAGATTTCGGGAAATAGAAGGAGGTGAGCATTTAAGGGTAAAATTCGGTTTATCTGAATATCCGCCAAAACTACAAGCTAGTAAAATGTACACTTTTCAGCACGTAATCAACCTACAGTATTTTAATCTGACGAGCTCCTATGGAAAAAAGTTAAATGGCAATGTTCTAGGTAATAAAAAGATCTACAGCTTTTGTATTCACACTTTTTTACATACATTTTGAGGAAAGAACCAAGTTTTTGGTTTTTTATTTTTTTGTTCGAATATGCGGTAATTTTTTTTAAATTTAAATATTTATTTATTCACCTAATTTTGTCTTATAGACCAGAGTAAAAGCCTTAAAAAATGATAAAAAGAGGAAGAAAATTATAGTAGGATGAAACTCATTAGAAACGTAAGATAATATGATAAAAATGAAAGAAAAAATAAATTACGGGCGATCTGAGTTCAGGAAGTAGGAGGGGGTGAGTTTTTAAGGGTAAAACACGATTTATTTCAATTTCCGGTAAAACTACAAGTCCTATGGAAAAAGTAAAATGGCAAAGTTGTAGGTAATAAAAAGATTGTATTTACAAAAACTTTTAAACTTTTGTATTTACACTTTTTTCACATAACCACAAAATTTTTCGATGGAAAATTAGGGTGCTTTTTCGATATTTATTCAACATAAGATGAAAAAATAAATTTTTAAATAAAAAAAATTACAGTTATTTGGAACATAAAAAGGTATGTTTTCGGGGAAAAAAATTTTTTTTTTTTTTAATAAAAATAAAAATCTAAAATCTTGGTTATTTGAATTTTCACATAAATTTTGAGGTTATGTGAAAAAAGTGTAAATACAAAAGCTGTAGATCTTTTTATTACCTACAACTTTGCCATTTAACTTTTTTCCTGTGGGCTTGTAGTTTTGCCGGAAATTCAGATAAACCTAATTTTACCCTTAAACATTTCCCCCCTAATTTCCGAACTCAGATCGCCCGTAATTTATTTTTCCTTTCATTTTTATCATTTTATCTTCCGTTTCTAATTAATTACATTCTACTATAATTTTTTTTTTTATTTCTTCTGTAAAAATTATCTATCCTGGTAAATAAATATCGAAAAAACAGACTAATTTTCAATCGAAAATCTCACGTCAAAATTTCGACTGTTTCAAAAAAGTTGGTTGGTTTTTTTTTCGTTGAAATCTCTACTTTCCAATAGTGTAATATATACACTACAGTGGTAAATTTTCTTAGAAAATGCAAAAAACGAAATAAGCATTTTTTTTTTAAATTTTTTACCCTGGACTAATTCTGGTCGACTAGTCAACGCTAAAGCTACGATGTAGAGGAGATACCTACACTAGCAGACCCGGCCACGCGTTGCTGTGGCTATTATTTTTGTTATATTACATTGTAGTAAACAATTTAAGAGGAACGGTAGTAGAACATCAGTCACGGGGACCAACATGCTTTTTACATAGATACCAGTTGTAAAAAAATATGGCTACCTCCATGACAGATTTTCTACTACCGTAACCCCTTAGTAAAATGAACTTATTATCTGGGAACGAATTCGGAAATGTTAAAGCTTGTATAAAAATCGACTGGATTTGAACGGGAAGGACTTTGAACACGATTGATTTAAATTTTCTTACAATTGATATTAAGCAAAAATCAATACAAAAGAATTAATTTATTATTATTTTTATTCAATTTTGTAACAAATGAGTATATTTATTATTATTTTTATTCAATTTTGTAACAAAGTTGTTAGTAAAGAACATGTGACACTTATATATATAATATATGAATTAGGTAGGTAGAGCAGATAGTCTTAAATCTTTAACAATAATATTTATTATTTTGAATTATAAATACTTTTAATTTCAATTTAATTTAGCACTAATCGGTGTACAATATTTTTGGTTAACCTGCCTTTAGCTAACACAAATAGATTCGACGGTTTCCCTACACGTGAACATGCAACATATAGTTGCCCATGAGAAAAACATAGATTTTCTAAATCCAAACCACAAATGGACATTGTTTGGCATTGAGACTTATTTATAGACATGGCAAAAGCTAAACGAATTGGAAACTGTGGCCTTCTAAAGGGTATGGTAGAATCCTGACGGTATCATTGGAATACGTGACAGCAGGACCACTTCTCCTTTAAAGGTCGTCGGTTATATTGATGAATTGTAGCTTATTAATTAAAGCGTTAGTACTTTTAACTTAACACCATTTATTGGATACTCAATCAAATCAACTGACTACTTTATACAGTGCCATCTATTCGATACTTACTAAATCAAGACAACTGACTTGAACTGATTATACCGCCATCTGTTAGAATCTTGTCGAACTATGTATCTTTGTTAGATTTAGACTACCATCTGTTAAAATATTATCGAACTATATCTCTTTCATAAAAAACAATTAATTCGCAATAAATTAAAATTGCAATCTCAAATTAAGAAATAAACTATCCTATCTCTTAAGTTGGAGCATTGCACTTATTTAAAAAAAAAAAAAAAAAAAAAACGTTCGAATTGGTTCAGTAGTTTCGGAGTCCATCGCGATCAAACAATGTGACATGTAATTTATATATATTAAGATATATAAATTATAAGTTCCAAAATTACTTAGTTATATATTATAAAACTTTATTTATTTAATGTTATAAATTTTAAGTACATTTAGTTTTACAATAATTAGATTTATTCAATAAGCGAACATGTAAAAACTTATGAATATAGAAGACATCAAATAATTTTGAGTGTTGGCTTATACACCCTTTCTAAAAAAAGTGTCGTGTGCAAAAATGATGCAGTTTGTTTTTCTTTTAGTTATTCTGATAAACAATATTATTGGAATGAAATTGAAGTTAATTAAATGAAGTTATGTATGACCTACAGGTGATAACTTTAATTATTAAGATTATTAAATTTGTTTCTATATGAATATAATGTTTTCTATATGAATATGAATAAAATGAATTTTTATTAATTGAAGATCTTCTGTATTTTGTAGAGTATCAAATTTTAATGTGTCGAACGTTGTATCATTTGATATTTGTTTTATTTCCATATCATTATATATTATTTGTTCTAATTTGAAATTCGATGTTTGTTTTAAAATGTTTCCATAGATTACTCTATTTATGGTTAGTTGACATCTGTTATATGTAATGTATAAGTTTTCTTGGAAGTTTGTAATATATTTTCCGCATGAATGGCTAATATTTATTTTCTGGATGATGTAAACTATTATATGTATGTAGCGATTTTTATCTTTACTCAATTTAAAATACTAATCAAATGTAATTTCATTGTAAAAAAAGTCGCTACATACCAATCCACTTCGACACTGTTCAAATTATCGCGACACTGTTGTATTTTTTTTATTATTCAGTAGAGATGTGCGTGCGCATTTCATTTTAAAGTAATATATCACTTACTTGGTTGAGATATAAAAAAAAAGCTCTTGTCTTCACATCTGTCCAAGTGGTAACAACCAAGTTCAGCACACGCAGTCGATACTTGAAACTTTTTAATCAAGAATACAACATCGCATCCACTCGTATTGGTTTGAACGTAATATGCAAATTGTAACTATGTTTATTAAGATTTTTCATGATAGAAGAACATAGGTATGTAGGTTGAAGTCAAATCGTAATTTTTCTTCTTTTAATTAATTTATTTTTTTTATATTTCTAATTCGTTTAAAGGTTATTACCTTTATTCTTTAAGGAACTTATTTACTGTACATTTCTGATCTATTCATGTCTACCACGTGTCGTTCAAAAAGGGACCACGTGTTGTTTAGAATTGGTAATACTAGTATTTCATTCTTTCTTTGGAGTGATAAATTGTTTATATTTTTTTATTTATTATATTTCAAATTTATTTAATGTAAAGGCGATATTGATCCCTTTACCGTACTTATTGTTACATTCGTTGTTATTTAATTGTGTATATAGTTTTGTTAGATAAATTGTTTATATATTTTTTTATTTATTATATTTCAAATTTATTTAATGTAAAGGCGATATTGATCCCTTTACCGTACTTGTTGTTACATTCGTTTGTTATTTAATTGTGTACAGATTTTTGTTAGATTAAAATTGGTTATACGTTGATCGGTGTTATATTTTTTATCTCAATCTTAAATGTAGCCTTTTACCCTTTAAAAAATTGGGTTTTCAATAGAACAGCTGGGTCTTCTTGGTAAGAAGATAGTGATACGGCGAAGCTAACTGGGGGTCAACGCGTTCTGTAACCGTTGATTTGGGCCTAACATAACACCAAAGCACGCAAGCGCCATTATCGCATTTATTTTACTACATCATTAAATTTTTATATTATTCTTTTCTACATCCTTTTAATATTCATTTTTCTACATCGTTCATTATTTATTTAATTCATCAATCTTTCATTTAATTACATGTCTTTATTTTAAGTTAACTGCATATCATACTAAAATATTCATATCTATCTAGTAGTTTTTTTTCTATTTTTGCTACATGTACAGTTTTGATTTTTTCAACGAACGTTGTTTCTAAAATATAGTGTAGAACGCATTTGGCTAGTTCGTTTTGGATTATTTTTATTTCACATTCATTAGTACTGCTGTTTTGTAATTGTAAATGTAACTGATCGTATGAATAAACATTGCTTGGTGTTATACAGGAGATAATTTGTTTTAAGTGTTATGACTGTATTTTGGATAGGTAGGGGTCTTCTAGTTTATAGGTATATTAATTTATGTAGTGATCAATAGTAAGTACTGTGGTTCCATAGTAGAATATGAAATAGAAATTTTTCAATATATATTATTTGATTCTGCCGAAACAACCTTTATCAGAAAAATGTAAAAGTTTTTATAAGATTTTCTAAAAATAATATTTTATGGTTGTAGCAACCTTAAACTATACAGAATAAAAATTTTCTACATACGTTTAGTTAAAAAAATTTATATTTTTACAAATATATATTATATAAATATGCATTCATATAAAGAATACTAAAAAAATCTGCAAAATTAAGAAATTTCTCTTAGAATGGTGTAAATTATTTTTTGTTTTCATCGTGCTTTGACGTATTTTGTCCGTAAACTGTAGAAATTTTACACTGAGGGCTGACAAAAATTATTTCATTCAATCTTAAAGAAGTTGAATTCCGATTTAAAAAGTTTTTATCGGAATTAAAATGAAGTTATTTATAGGGTTTATAGGAAATTATGAATGTTTTAATTAGAACGAGTAGGAAATTGAATTTATTGATGATTAACCTCTCAATTAACATTTTTTCCTTTATGAGAACCTCAACAATACTTTAGCCATCTTTTTAGTTTTTCACAATTATGAGCTATTATGGTAAAGTGTGGAATTTGCAAAAATTATTCTGATGTATATCCGTGCTCAATGATAAAATTTGCCACAAAATTGATTTTTAATATGAAATTATTGCTCTTGAATAAGACTTGTGAACACTTCAAAAGTAAAATTTTAAACGATAATACTTTAAGGTTTACCGTGGTATTTTTTTATAAACTTTGCGGTTATAAATTTAGAATACTAACCGTGTATTAAAGCTATGTGTAACACAAGGACAACGGAAAATCTGACAAACAGAAAAGAACAAATATACATGTTGACGCTGCTACTTCGCTAGGTTATAGTCTATAGTAATTAAATCGATAAAAAGTTTTTTAATACACCCTCCTTATGATAATTAAAAAATTAAAAACAGTAATCTGTAAAATTAAACTATTCTTAATAATTTCCTATTATTCAATCGCAAAATAATTATTGAAAGATTATACGGTTGGTTCGGAAGAAAAACTGTTGAGTAGCCATTTACAAATCCAGTTTTCTGAATTTATATCGAAAGAAACTAAATTAATAAACCTTTTCAAGAAATTATAACAATTCAAAAAAATAATTAATAAGTTAATTTCATGTAAAGTAATTTAGTTGGATCTGCAGATTTTTTATTATTTATCGTAGGTCAATTGTGATTTTTCGTTTATAAAAGTATATTGGCCATAAATTAAATTTTTATTTCTTTTCGGACCAGTCATTAATCAAAATGTTTTATTAATAAACGTATCTAATCTGATAATAAAATCAAATTATTAGTTTTACAAATGCACTTCGATGCACAATGTAAACTGACCTAACTATAGCGGTCAATAAAATAAGGATGCACACAAAGTTCAATATCACAGGGAATTTAAGAATGTCTTTATTAAAAGGAAATATAACATACAAATTTATCTATTTTTAAAAATCACTTTTTTTTATTAAATATCTGCGACTTACTAAAAGCTAACGTTGTACTTGGTGTAAAATGTTCGAAAATAATAATCTAAAAGAGATAAATTCATAATTTAAAAGTAAATAAATACAATTTATAAAATACAAGCGCCTCGTGAATTTTGAAACTTTGGCATCCAAACACGGGAATACCCGTAGGTAGAATATAAACCTCAGCACTATACATGAAGATATTCCTAAGCTCTCTTAATGTCCGCAATTATGACTTATCTTTAAGAAATGACAATGTAGGTGTGTAGGAATACACACATATACAGCGTCTGAGTTGAACCCATAACGGACGCATCACTTTCTTTTACTACCGTATACTTTTACTAGGAACATTAATTAATTATTAATATTTTTTTATAAACAAACTAAACGAGAAACAAACATAAAAATGTATACAGTATTTGGCATGGTTGAATATGATTAGTTGAATTTTTTCACCTAATATGAATATTTTTAGGGAAATATTTCGAATAGAAGTTGTAGAGCTTCAAATGTGTCGTGAATATAATTAGCTTCAAGATAATCGTTAGAAATTTCCATTTTCGAAAAAGTAATAGCCATGAAAATAACTAGAATAAAGTGGCACCCGGTAGAAAAATTTTGAGAAAATGCATTGTGATTTCATCATTTGATGATTGTAGCAGCCGTTTTGGTTCAGAAGATTATATAACCACAGACAGACAGACCTATTTCTAAAAACCATTTTTTTAAAATAAAAACGTAAATTTTTGTAATAACTCGATTTCGAAAATTTGACTCGGCAACATTATTTCCTTTTACTGTTGTATGGTAAAAAATACTAAAAATTGAAACACAAAAAACGAAACCCTTAATTTTCATAAACTTGACACACGATACACCATGAAAGATTCAATTTTTTTAGAACTCGAAATTCACATGTAATTTTTTATTATTACAATTCTTTAATATTGACCAGAAGATTCTTAACTAGAGCGTTAGATCTAAACCAATAATGTATTAAAAGTCTATCTCAGAGGGTATAGGATTAATTTAGACAAGTGATTCAAAGCTCGTTATGTTTCCTCATTAAATAAACACAATTAATTTATAATCTCAGTTTCCGCAAATATTTCTTGAACTTACAGAGTCTTGTGTTGTTCTCCACCAATATCTGCTGCCTATTGTGTTTAATGCTGACACGGATTTTGATTTTTTTAAAACCAAAATTCTATTAGAATTATTGTTTTCTAACTTTAGAATTATATTTCCATCAGATTTTCTAATAAGTTTGCCATCATATTTTTTAAATATTGTCTTATTCTATTTTTAAATGCTTTTTTCTACTACCAGTTAAGGCAAAAGTTTCATGATGTGTCAGAAGCACGCCACGCGTCGTTTTTAACGTCAATTGGAGCAACAAATTATTTTAAATAGAGCTAACATATGGTCTTAAATTTCAATGTAAGCTACAGCTCTATTGAAGATATTTTGATGTTTTTTGTTGTTTTAAGCCTTGTGGTACGACTAAAGGTACTAAGGTACTGTAGTTACCTTTAGAAGTTTGGTTGAAACGTCGAAGTAAATTATAATTTAAGACTGTCCTCAATATCTCAAAAAGAATCTCCGTCTAACAAAGCCTATATCGATAAAAGTATTGAATCGCATCGCAAAATAATTTTAGAATACCGAAAATAGTTTAATTTTTAGTAAAAAGAGATAAAATTTTGAAAAACGAGGGTTTTATAACATTTATCCAAGAACTTAGTGCTTACAATTAAGTAAGCATTATCAAAATTTAATACTGGGTGCGAAAGTTTTGATATTGCAAGACACTTGTAAGAAAATCGCTAAACAATCTTACCTCATTTTCGCCAGATTTTAACAATGGAGCAGGTAAATATAAGAAATATTGAGGACCAAGAATACTGTAACGACCCAACACGAAACCATTCACAATAACAATTCCTTTTACCCAATCACGTAAATCAATAAATGTATCAGCAACAACATTATCAACTTTGAGAATTGTTTTGAATAAAGCTGGACCAGAAATTTTGTTTTCTGATTTATTGAAATTGTAAAAACTCTTCCATGATTTTAAACTAAATAGGAAAAAAATTGTTTAATTTAATTTAAATTTTTTAATATAATAAAAATATTTACGAGTTTGTCCAACTTGATCGGAATTCTAACGGATAGATGGTCCATTTCTTCAATGGCGAATTATTTAATAGTACTTCACCTTGCCACAATCCTTTATGTTGGTTGAATTGATTTAATGCCCCAAAATTATTTCTACCCCAATTTTCTACAATTAATTCTAATGTTGCATTTTCATAACCATCTGAACCTAAATTTAATTCGCCATCTCTAAAAATGGAAAATTACAGCTTAAATATTCGAGCTAAAAGTTAATTCCAGTTAAAGAATTCGATTCATTTTTAACCGAGTTAAAAAAATACATGATTTTCAATTAACTTGATATTTAAGCCTGCGGCTAAAAGTTAATTGCGTTCATAAAAGTAAGAAAGGTCTTAGATTCAACATCAACAACAGTTAATGTCCTTTACATCTAAAGATTAGATTTAAACCTTTAGTTTGTTTTTTTAAATATTGACTCGTTTGAAAGGTTACTCAAGTTCATTAGTTCATTACTGATAAAATATAGAAGCACACATTAAATGAGAACGTTGTTCCTTATAATAACTCGAAAATCGAAAGAAACTCGTTTCAGATTGAATAAATAATTCTACTCAGTTGATTATGATCCAATGTCTATAAACTAAATGAATTAATAATCTAACTAGGTTTTAATCTGAATTTTTAAGAACGTCTTTTAATACTATTCAATTTTTATATTATAATTGCTAAAACATATTTTAAGTAATTCTGACATTTTATAATGGAGATAAATAATATTAATATAACTTTTACAGTATAATTCATCTCGCTGCAACGTTGTCAGCTCTCCACTCAATAAATGTGGCGATAAAGAAGTGTATGTTAAGATCTCATAGCGACAGTAGCGAAAATATTAACCACTCAGCTGATCATTTTTATTTATTTCTTGTCGGTTCGTATGTGTATTTTTTATAAAAATACTTCCTAAAAATTGTACTTTATCTAATTTTCTTGGAAAAAAATAGATAGATTTACACATTGGAACCCAAGTGTAAATACGAAATGGCATTATTAAATTAAAGACATTTTAACACCACTTGTTTCATTGAAAAACAGTAAGAATTGAAAACATTATACATCTGTCGAGAATTAAACCCGGGACCATCCTATTGAAAGTCGGATGTGCTACCAACTACACCACAGTTGCTTATTAGTCAACTACAGAAATTTTTTTATATGTGCTATATTTTCAATCTCACTATTTTATATATATGTATCAAACTTTTAAATCAATTAAACAATCAACTATTATCTCAATCCTTGAGATAATAGTACTAGTAATAGAACTTTTGTAAAAAATCCATTTTATTAATTAATTTCAAAACTTTATAATAAACAATATTAATAAAATAATTTCAGTGTTTACATGAATTTCTTATCTTTTATCTAAATTGTGCCTTGCAGCGCCGAGATTGTATGGTTCGGTCAAATAATTGAGAAATTAAGACAAAAAGTTATATACAAAATAATATAAAGCGGCCCCTAGATGCTTAATATGAACATCAATATATTGTGCAATAATATTAGTAGTGCAACGCACATGATACAATGTTATTGCACTATAATTAGTTCCAACTGACACATCTGCATTCAACATTTGAAATAATAAAAGATCGCGAATAATGATACCATTTCATTACTATTAGCCAAAAAAATAAGCGTAGATGGATGGAGGAATAAACTTTGGTCCGGGAACTATCAGGGTGAGCTTCGTGCGGAATCTAAAAATTTTTTTAAATTTGATATAAATTATTTATAACGAAAAAAAATTTTTTGTTATAAAACTTAAACATGATATTTCCTATCAATACAAATAAAAATTATTTTTTTAAAGCCTAATTGTCAATTATTATAATTAATATAAATAGAAACGAATTTTTTTCATTTTGAGTGCGATTGTTAAATTAACTATCCGACTGGTAATTTGATGGCCCCGGATTTGACTCCCGGCAGATTTGTAGTGTTTTTCATTTCTTATTATAATATCTTTCAATAAAATACTATAATAAACGTTTATCTATTGAGATATAATGTGTACAACAAAAGTAATTATGTAAAAGAATTCTTTCTATAAAGTGAGTTAGGTTCCCTAAATTTTTTTCAGGTTTTCAGTCAATTCTATACAGTTTATTCAAAATATATAATTTAATAATCTATCTAACTTTCATAGCTTTGAAACAACGTTCTTTACCACGAAGAAAAACAGAAAATATTTTACTTTTTTTTCCAATAACCAAATCCTTTTAATTGTTTAGCTTTAAGCAATGGTTCTGTAATTAGTTTGCCATTAATTAAAACTATTAAAGTATCGCATACACGCCCTTCAATTTTCAATATTGAATTTGGTTTTATATTTAAATTGTTTTTCTGATAGACAATGTATCCATAACTTTGTCCTGAATTATTATTTATCGGTAAATCTTCCATAGAAATTACATTTTCATTGGAAATGCCATCAATCTGAAAAATTTTTGAAAAATTTATTATTTTGGAAATAAAAATCTAACTATTAATGCAAATAATAATTTTAAATACGGTTTTAAAAAATGTCTGAATAATGAAACATCTGAGAATAATGAAATTGTAATACTTATGTACCACTGAATTTTTCTATAGTTATAAATTTTCCAGGTAAAATATTTGCCTGAGGATATCCAACGAGATAGAGTGCACGAAGATAAACAAAGGATAAATTTCTCTAGGGATTAAAATTAATAACATATTTTTCTCCAAATTATGACCTAAAAGTTATGTTGTTAATTATGTTCTAAAAGACGGAAAAAAGGAACTAAAAATTTCACGGGTAATTATTCGGTCAGTGAATAGTTTATTAAGAGAAAATCGCAGAGTGCTATTAAATTAGAAGGAGAAAATGGGAGAGAACGGTGAAAACACAACCTTGTAAGTTTTTAAATATTTTTTATACTGCCAAAAATGTTGAAACAAAAACTCAAAATTACGAAATTTATTGTTTTTTCTGCCTATAACTGTGTTTTGGTCAGAGATAGGTATAGGAAAAAACAATTATTGGTTAAAAATTAACCAAACTATAGTCACTAAAATATATATTTTTTTTCATGAATGCTTTTTGAAATTATGTTACCTATAGCGCGGAAACAAAGTATTTTTGTTTTTTTTATTGGAACGAAGTTCCTTACGGCAGGCTTGGAGGGGATAGGGATTTTGCTGTGTGAGCGAACTGAAAAAAATGTGATAGTAAAACCGTAAGAAAAAAAAAGCGTGGAATTTAGACGTGCGCAGGCGCGAGTCGCATACACAAGCAAAAGCAAAGTAGTGTATAATACATTTCTCTTTCTCCCTCTTTCTTTTCGTTCTCTCATCGCTTCTCTTTCTATTACCACTCTACCCCGCCAATGCATAGTATATACTCATGAATTCATGGACAAGCACATGGCGAATACTCACATTATAGATACACAAACATTTAGTTGATAATTTGAATTACGATGTTTTTTTATTTTAAGTAATTTATTATTTCCTAAATACTTTCTTGTACCTAAATAAAAATTAATCAGCAAAATTTAAGAGAAAAATCAAGAAAACCTACAAAAAATTGAGCACGATTTTTTTTGCAATTTGTGTCGATTCTACATTAGCCGAAGGAACTTTGTTCCTACCTGGTGTCCCACGACACCACATCATTTTTTTTTTTTGGGAAAACGCTAATAGTATAAAAGTTGTAGTTTTGTTTAATAAACATAAAACAAGCTATTTTTATTTGATTTGATTATATCAAATTATTTCTAGACTGATTGTTTTTAAAAAATAAACACGTTTTAGACTCCAGGCGTTTTTACGAAAAATTCGTCGTTTTCGTGCTATAAGCGATTTTTTTGCTTTTGTACTACACAGTTTATAATAATATAATATATGTTTAAAAATTTACATAATTTAATTAGGTTTATCTAGGATATAAAATAATTTTTCTAGGAAAAAGAAGCATTTTTGGATTATTAGATAAAATTTCGTAGTTTTTTGATTATATTTAGTGTAATGTTATTTAGGATGTTTCATTATAGTTTAACAGGTTCGGTATATTTCTTGTGGTGTGCGATTCATTAAATGTGAGTTATTTGAGTATAATCGTTTACGAGTTCGAAAAAAAGCCACCAAAATAAAATTGCTATATTCGAAACTTTGAGTTTTTTCTTTTTTTTTCAACATTTTTCACATAAACAACATATTTTAAACTTTTAGAATAAGCCATCTTAATGCTAAATTCAATTATTTCACAAAAGGTTCATGTGAAGAATGCCTAAGTTTTGAATCAAAGTTTATGCTTAAGTTTTTGCTTCGTTTGCGAGATATATACGGAACCCTGATTATTTTTTTACACTTTGGGCTCAGAACTATAAAAATTCAATATTTTGCATTTGATAGAATTATTATTTATAATAATTTAGTACTTGGACTACCGAACTTCGCTCGGTACCAATTTTATAGTAATAATACCTATTCTCTAGTTATTTTGTATGTTAAATATTATTTGATATCTCATCCTAATTTTTAGAATCGAAAATAATAAATTTTCAAAAAATTTATACATAAATAAAAAAATAAAAATTATAACTCATGAACTTTGTAAAAAATTATTTTTTACTGAAACCGGTAAAATTAAAGCCGGTTTTAGTATGTGTTCTTATAGCAGCAACAGAAAAATACATCATCTGTGGAAATTTCAAATGTCTAACTATCATGGTTCATGAGATACAGTCTAGTGACTGACAAATAGACAGGCAGACAGTCAGCGGTGTCTTAGTAATAGCGTCCCGTTTTACCTTTTGAGTACGGTACCATAAAAAGTTGAAATGTCAATAATTATATTGTACATAATGTATATTAGTTAAATTTTTGAAAAGTTTTAGAAAATTTGATTGGACGGACGCACAGAAAACAGTTAAATCTTAGTGGTGCCCTTGGTTAGCGCTGATTTAGTATTTTAAATAATTCAATATTTAATGCTATTTGGCAATAAACTAATACAAACATAATATAGTACAGAATTCAAGCTAATGTTGACGCCACTGTACAAGCATACAACATAATATCATTGGTCAATCAGATCATCGTTTTTGTTCGTTGCAATTCGTAGCTGACGTAAAAAGATTCGCGCCAACAAACAAGAACGAATCAATATTATTCTTCAACATGTATCTCCAACAGTGTTACCAACACTACCAACTTTTAGGTAGATCTACTAACTTTAAACATTTTTTTCAAACCTACTACCCTGGATGATAAATCTACCAACTTTCTTTATTTCTTAAGAATTTTATTTTATTTTTGCAAAAATGATATATTAATGTCTTTACTCCTTTGTCACAATTAAATTGTTGAATTTTTTTTACTGCTCGATAAATTTTTGAATTTAAACAGAATGGAAAGATGGCGTTGTTGTGCTTTTGTTGTATTAAACAAAAGTTAGTATTTGAAATCAAAAGTCAATGAAGTGTATTGAAGTGATTGTAATCTTAGAAAAAAAAAAAACATAAATAATAAATTATTTATTTAAATATTTGTTTATTTATTCAAATATTTATATTTAAGTTAAATATTGATAATATTTAATTATTATAAAAAATTTATATTTTATTATTTGTTTGACAAACATAAAAGTTTTCAATAAATAGTTCAAATAATAATTTCAAATTGAATTGCGTTATTTAGTCTATGATTTGATTTTTTCTAATTGGTTTTTTTTAAATAGTCAGCAAAATAAGTTATTTTTCTCTAAAAAGTGAATTGTGAGTATTATATCTTAGTGCAGAATCTTTATAAATTTTGAAAAAAAAAAGTTAGTAGATCTACCTACTTTTCGATTTATGTGGGGTTGGAAACTACCAACTTTTAAAGCTATAAAACAGTATTTGAAAAAATTCGAGTTGGTAACAGTGTTGCCAATGTCCGGGTAATTACCCAATATTCGGGTAATTCGACGTTGAATGGGTAAATGGTGGGTAATTGGACTCAGGCGGGTAAAGTCGGGTAATGGTTTATTATTAAAATTACATTTTGTTAAAACGTTGAATAAATATTTTTTATGTATAATTTAAATTCACATTTTCCCGCTTGCTCTCATAACTTGAACTTGCGCATTACCGGAACATAAAGAGTGTTTCACAAGATCAATTGGCCAATCAACTTTTATCTTATATAGAACGATATTTTACACAGTTACTTAAAAAAATCCCTTAACAATGTTAAACATAAATAATAAAAAATCTGAATTATTGAACGATAAATAATAACAATAACGATAAATAATAAAAAATCTGAATTATTATTAATATTATTATGATAACGATTATCATTATTAAGTATATCGTCTAATGCTTATTATTTAATTTGTATGGCTTAAATATGTACTAAATACTTAAAAATGTTATGTTTTAAAAATTTATAAAAAAAAAATAATTTAATAAATTTTATTAATAATTAATTATTGTGTACTTTTTATTTTAAATACTTCAAGATTTAATATTTAGTTTTAAATTTACCGCGCTTTTAGCAGTTGGTAACACTACCTTTCAGCGTGCCGGGTAAAAATGGGTAATGGGACTTTATGGAGTGGGTAATTTTAACTTGAGCCATCGGCAACACTGGTTGGTAACACTGATCTCGAATTGACTGCACACTTCAACATACAGAACAAACATCATAAAATATCTGTGCAATCATTTTCCATTTTGATATTTGAAATAGTTAAAACGTTTAATAATATTAATTATTAAAATATGTAGGTGAAAATTAAATAAAAGTTACTTTAAATTAAAATCTTTTGAATTTATTTAATTGAATTTATTTTTTATACACCTACATCTTCTTAAGGAAGTACGAGCGCCAGGCGGGTATCGACTCTAGCGCGGTAAGGGGAACGCAGTAACCATATGATTTTTTTCAATATATAGATATACATTTAACATTGGCTAGTGGCGGCATTTATTTTTCTTTTAATTAATACACTTTAATTAGTCGGGCAAGTGTAAATGTTTTTGAATTAAATTTATCACTAATATATTTACTTTCATCCATAAGTTTTTTAAAAATATTCACCGACAGTTTTACGAGAAAAATACAGAAATGTATCAATGTTTGAAGGTTACCCCATAAGACCAATGTTAAATTGCTCAACTTTAAAGTTAATTATTTATTTAAATGATCGGGCAATCTCCTTCAAATTTTTGGAATTTGTTTAGACATATTTAAACTTTGTATTAAAAAAAAATCAAGCCTTTTATCAAAAGTTGCCTTGGTGCTCGTACTTCCTTAAGTGGTGTTTAACTAAACATAGTACACACAATTATATTATAAACAATTCTTTTCGGTTGAATTAGAGATCGATTGGGTATTTGGATATACAAAATGGCCCATGCACATAAAAATAGGTCATAAATAGTAATTTTTTCATAAGGCACTATTCAAATTCTTAAACAAATTTTAACTTTTTTTCTATGCCAATCGATTATAAACATTTGTGATAACTTGGATTTCGTTTGTAACTAATTAGCATAGGATGAATTTGATGGCTAATTTAGGCAACTCGATTAGTCAAGATGATTTTAAAATTGAATGTAACTTAGACATCTCTATACACAGTCGATCGGAAATGATTTCTAAATATTACAAATTTATTTGTCATTACGAAACTTTTCTGAAAATTTTAAAAAATAAAACAAAAATTTATAACTAAACAAGTGTGAGTTTTTA
Source organism: Chrysopa pallens (assembly GCA_020423425.1). NCBI lineage: Eukaryota > Metazoa > Arthropoda > Insecta > Neuroptera > Chrysopidae > Chrysopa > Chrysopa pallens. The sequence continues at coordinate 1,966,465 of CM035591.1, forward strand.
CGCTAAATAAGTATCTTTGCGTTATATTGTTTTTCCTTTTAAAATTTGGTTCCAAAAAAACCTTATTACCACAGAAAAAATAGTAAACTTATGATTCCGTTCAATAAATTGCCATATGTTAATCATTTGATAATTTTACTTGCAAAGTTTATTGGGAATTTTGAAAATTTGTAGTTTTATAGACTTTGATGTGCTATTTCCGGATATCTATTTATTAACCTCGTATTTTTGCCATTCGTGTCGCCATATTGGGAAATAAGTCAAAACATTTTTTTAGAGAGCTATTTAATAAAGAACTATTTTCGCGAACAAATAACACAAAAATACTTGTCAAATGTAATGAAATTTGCACAATCTTGACATGAAAACGGCATGTCTTAGAGTTTTGCTTGAAAAAAATATTTAATTCATTATTTAGAAATGTTTTTTCGCGAAAAAGCTCTTCGACTTGCCTTCCGTTTTTCAAGGTTGTGCATAACAATTTTTTAACATTTGGATAATTTTATGAGTTATTTTTTCGCGAAAAAATGCTATGATATATTTATGTTTTTAAATTTTAATACCTTTCATAAAAATGTTAAAAAAAATTTCTAGTAGATGCATGTTTTAATGACTACAGGGCACTATTTGGATAATTTTTTAAAATCTTTTTATAGTGTTTAAGAAATATAAATTTTTGTGTGCACTATATAGTATAATTTCCATAGCATAAATTCAAAATGATTATAACAATACAAAAGCAAGGAACTTGTAATTGGAATTGATGGGGTATTAGTTTACTTTTTTAATTCATTAGATACTATTCATATTTATTGAATTTTTTTATTTAAGATTTAAACCATGAGACATTTGTCACTTGTAAATTTATTTAAACCAGAGGACCAAATCCTCTATCTCAGAAGGGTTAAAACAGTTTTTTGACAATATCTCCTTTCTGACTCATTTTACAATAAAAACAGATAATATTAATTAAAATGGAGAAAATTTTTTATAATTTATGTAATAACAGTTTTTCCTGTGAAATCAATAGTTTTAGAACAAGCGTTTCAAAGTCTACTTTAATAGCGTTTTAGCCAAAAACTCATTTTATATAAAGTGGCGCGCTTTTTAATCGTAGTAGATGCGAGGTACCTAAATAGAAATTCGAAAAGAGCACATTAAAATCAATAAAAATACCAATTTTTAAAATTTTCTGAAAATTTTCTTGGAAACCTGTTTTTTTGAGCACAAAATTATGGTATAAATATTCATTTATTAAATAAAATATAATAATTTAGGATTTTTATATCCCTAAAAAATAAGACACGAGATGGCAATATACTTCATTTGCTTAATTCGCTAGCATTATACAATTATATTAAGTTTTTTTTATTTTAAATTTCTTAAAAGCTACATAGTTACTAGGAAATTGAGTACCAGGAAATCAATATCATAATCAATTAAGAAAACATGTAAGCTAATCGGAATCTAAATTAACCATCGAATTTCTCCTAAAAGTAGTCACAAACGAAATTCAAATTCTCACTAATGTTCATAAACGAGCCACAAACAATTGTCATAAGAGAAAAGTAAATATTTCAAATTTTTGGATTTTTTAAAAATTTATTTTATAATGACAAATCGGGATTGCGATTTTTAAACTTATATGATAATCTTACCATTTTCAATACTGTTGGAAATTCCAAAACTTCTGTGATTTCTAATGTTTTATAAGCAATTTTTGGAGTTTCTGGAGGACGTGATGGTAAAACTGTTTTTTCTGGGTTATACTGATCCACAAGTTCAACAACTACCTCATACTTTTCAGTATAATCCCCAGCTTCTGTTAGTGGAGCATCATAATCTAGCAAAATACAATCAACTTTTTCCTGTTATATACATTAATTACTTATCAATACAAAAATAAAATTAATGACACACGGTATCTGTATACTAATTATACAAATCAGATAGATTGATAGACACTTCATAAACGTAACACATTTAAGCAGTTGATTCATGTCAAACAGCTTTGGTTTTTGAGGATATTGGTTTTTGAATTATACACTATTCATCCGTTTGGATAGGGTGTACGGAGTATAGGGTAGTTCAATGACACTGAATTTTCTATTGTAGTCATAAATATATAAAAATAGATTCAATCCATAATAAAACGCAAAATAAAATAAAAATTCATTCAGAAATAAAAAAGGCAAAAGTTCTCATATATTTTTATTTTCTCTTTCATGCAAAATAGAATACGACGCAGTTGCTAAAGATCGGTATAAACACTACATATAAAACTAGCAGCTCTCTGAGTTATGGACCCCACGCGAAAATAAATCATAAACCTTTCTTAATTACAAAAAGGAGGAGGGAGCAGTTCAAAAAATTTGCATTAAACAAATTTGGTATTTTAAGAAATTTTTCCACAAAAAGAGTGGGTACAGCAAAAAAATTTGTTTTCCTAAGTCTCCTCGATTACTTCAAAATGGATTCAAAAAGCGCATCTTCCTAGCTTGTATGGTAAAAGCTTGATATTTTTCATTGTTTTACCTAAAACAGCGTGGAATGATATAAACAAATTAAATTTTTTCTTATTTCCGGAGATAGGTTGGTTAAGAAAATCAGTTTAAGACTATTTTTAATTAAGTTAATAAGATTTCATCGCCATAGTACCAAAATAATAACTACTCATTACTCACGCTGTAATTAGTTATTATAATACTACAATATATTATTATTAAACATTCCATTAATTACAAATTTTATGTCAATGATGTTTGAATATTGATAGTTCTCAATATTTCTTAAATATACCGATAGTTAGAGTTTTCGTTTGCCTGTATGTCCAACAGAACACTCCAACATACGGTTGCATACCTTTTACTATTCAAGCCTATAGGGTTGCTATTAAATAATTTATATTCAAAATTAAAACAATGTTATTGCGAATCAAGTACCCTGGTGGAAATAATAATTCTGCAAAAATATGTGAAAGTGTTTAAAAAACTTATAAACATTTGTGGAATCACTTCAAAGACTTTAAAATGCTTTATTTCTCTGTGAAACTCTGTGTAAGGATTTAAAAGTATTTTACAGTCTGGTTAGTGAGAATTTGAACAACGTTAAACATCTTTAGCAGAGTTTTGCAGACTTTTAAAAACTTTCACAAAATTTAAAAAAGTTCATGACTTATAAACATTCTTTTACATTTTTGAAGAATTTAAAATAAAAAAATTATTTTATTAATTTTTTTTTCACTATTAAATAGGTACGATTTAATTGTAATAAACTATTGTATGATAAGAGATACAGTAGATGACAGTACATGAAACATCAGAGGAAAGAACGTCTTGTGCTAAGTTAGATGGGCTGTGATTACATTGTATATTGTGTAGTAACAATGTTTGTTTAATTTTAACAAAACGTTCGTATCTTATTTGGAAATGTGGTTTTATTTTATAATGTTCGCTAGATTATAAATTAAAATTAGGATTCTACCTTCAATTTACAATCCCACATCTTCAAAAAGATGCATTAATCGTGATAATTTGCAGATTCATTCCTCATAGTAAAAACTGAAAAAGTTGTTCGAAATAATGAAAAATGTTGATTTGATTCGTTTATTTATTCAGTAAAATTATATTATCATTCATCATTAAAAAAAAAAAATTTTTCATTAGTTTTCCATGACACCTTGAACAAATTGAAAAATATTGTTTTTCTTTTAAGTATTTATAGCACAGTGTGTGTATATGCATATTTATTTTTGATAAATTTTTCCACTGAAAATAACTATTAATAAGGTATTTGGATGAATTTCATATTTTTTCAAACAGATGAATTTCTCAAAGAAAATAATTTGTATTTCAACTGATTAATATTTTCACAGATTCTAAAGAGACTTTCTTTAGTCTTACTTATTAACAATGGATATCTAGATTCCTTTTGATATCCTACGCTACCCGGACATAGTATCAAGTATATTGGAAATTCATTCATATCTCCGTTAATCATAATTATATTTTATAATAATTAAGTTTATTATAATTAATAATAGATTGATAGTCAATTGTCAATATTTATCAAATACTAATGATATGAAGATGTGAGCAGAATGAGAGCATAAAAATTACAGAAAATAGAGAAATTCATAAAAATCATAAAAAATAGATTGACAGATAGGGAAAGTGTGGATTTGAATGTATATCTCAAAATACAATCGTTTATTACAGTTAAATCGTACATTATTAAAAAAAAAAAAAAATTTTTTTTAAAATATGAAACAGTGTCTATAAGAGTTATGAACTCTTTTAAATTCTGGGAAAGTCTGTAAAACTCTGCCAAAGTGTTTCACGTTGTTCAAATGCTCATAAACTAAACTCTAAAATACTTTTAAATACTTACACAGAGTTTCAAAGAGAAATAAAGACTTTTAAAGTCTTTGAAATGATAGATGAACAGATTAATGTACAAAATAATTAAAATATCATAATAAATTTTAAATATAGTGAAACTGTTTTAGAATATAAGTTTCTGAAATCTAATGCTTTACTGGATCAAGATTCGAGAACTCCCAAGAGTACTTTATTTTTTGAAGGACAAAATGTGGGACATATTTATATGTATACTGAATGCCACTGTATCTGCTGAGTTGGTTAGAGTGCCGATTAGAGTACGATGGTTAGAGTACTTGGAGATAAAGGTAAGAGATAATAGAACTAACTTAGCTTAAATTCTGATACTTTTTTTTTTCATATATATAAAATATTATTAAAAAATAATATTGAACATTTTTAGACGCTTTTCACCGACCATAACTTCCGCCAGATGCTTTTAAGCTTCAAAAAAGAAAAAATTGATCTGAACTTAACCTTAACTTTCAGCGAGATAAATCGTAAGGTTCAAATATTTTGCCAGATACCAAAAACCAACCATTAGTATCAGTGTGAGGGTATTATGCTCCTGCTTTAGAGCAAGTGAATTATATTTTCCTAGTGATTTCTTCCTTTTACGAGCAATAATACCGCGTCATTTAAACTGCAATGAATGTAAACAAGTTTTTAATAATAACTTGATGTTGTTTCTCAGCGATCTCCAGTAGATTATTTAATAAAAGTCCAAAAATAAATAATGGAAATTTATTTGACAATCTTTGAATACAGTTTTTCTTAAGTATTGTAAATCTTCCTTTCACACTTTCTGACTTGCTAGATTTTGTGAATCAAAATCTCTTACAATAATATCTCGATTTACAACAGAAAATTTATAACAATTTGATAACTATTGAGCACACATTCGATTCATACAATTTTTACACTTTCTGTCCTTTCTATCAATTTGTACTACTGACATAATTTTGTTAATCAATTGTTGCCTAGTAACATTTTTAAGTTTCGCCTACTTATTTCTAGAGTAAACAAAAGTAACTGAAAATAATAATACGATAGTGAATCTGAATTAATTCATCTCAACACTCCTCCTGAATTAATTCACTTTTTAAATAGATAAAAGTTTTCTTTGATAATGGTTTGGTCAGAATATCAGCTAGCTGCTTATCACTTCTGATCGGGTTTGGAATTACTGTTTTGCCAATGTTCTGCTGAATGAACTTTCTCGAGATGTCGATGTGCTTCTTTCCTTTGAAAGTTTTCCCCTCTCTTTGTAATAAACACATGGATCATCATCAGTGCTTGTCAGTCCGATGCTCTCGAATTCTCCATTTGCTTCCTCGTTCCATATTTTCGGTGCTTGCTTTAGTCCATATATGGCCTTGAAGAGACAACATACCTTGTCAGTTCCGTCCTCAAAACCCTGTGGCTGGGTCATGAACAGAACTTGATTTAACTTGCCATATAGGAACGCTGTGTTGACGTCGAACGTAACTACTTTCATCTTCTTCGAGGCAGCATGGCTCAGGATGAGCCTGATTGAGGCGTGTCGAGCGACTGGGCTAAATGTCTCCTGGTAGTCCAGTCCCTCTCTCTGCTCAAAGCCTCGAGCGACAAGTCTTGCCTTCAGCTTACCGTCGGCTTTCTCTCTCAGTACCCACTTGCACGAGATAGGCTTCACGTCTTTCGGACATTTCTCCAACTTCCATGTCTTCATTTTCACTTGAGAATCGTACTCCTCCTGCATCGCCTTCCGCCAGTTTGGGTCTTTCAGTGCATCTTCCGTCGAGATTTCCTGGACTTCGTCAATCATTGCACAGTGTGCAACATTTCCTCCTCTTAGGTAGCCGGTGATGTAATCGGCGTATCTCTTCGGTTGTTATAGCGTGTTACGATCTCTCAACGTTCTGCCCGGTGAAGTGTCTCTCCTTTCTGGTTCGCCTCCTTGCTTGCTGCCCTTGTCTTGCTCTTCTGGCTTCTCCTTTTCCTCATTCTCCGATTCGTCGTCTGTCAGTTCTGGTTCTCCTTCTCTTCTTGCCTCGTGTGTCACCTCTGTTCCCAGCTCTCTTGCGACCTCTTTCTCTTGGAATATAACGTTGTCTGAGCTCACTATTTCCCCAGTGTCCTGGAAATAGACTCTGTAACAGGGTGAGTTCCACTCGTACCCCACCAGGATTCCCTTCCTGGATTTTTCATCCAACTTTCCAGTCTTGTGCTTGTGCTTCAGCACATAACATTCACATCCGAATGCTCTCAGTTTGTTTATATCCATTTGTCTTCCGAACCAAAGTTGAGCTGGTGTCTTTCCTTCTACTGTGCTGGTTCCTGTCTGGTTCAGGGTAAATGTGGCGTAGTTTGCAGCTTCAGCCCACAGTCTCTTGCTTAGTCCGTTCATGTGTATTGCTGTGCGGGTAGCCTCAACTACGGTGCGCATCTCCCTCTCAACTCTTCCGTTTTGCTCCGGTGTATGCGTATTCGTAAAAGTGTGGAAAATGCCTCTCTCTTTCAACATCCTGTCTGTGCGACTGTTCTTTATTTCCTTTCCATTGTCTGACCTAAGACACTTGATTCGCCTTCCGAGTTGATTCTCCACCAAGTTGATGTAGTCCTCGAGTCTGTCCGGTGCCTCATCCTTCGTCTTTAAGAAGTAGATTGTGCGATAATGAGTGTAATCATCCTTAAAAAGTAAGAAATACTTCGCATTCGACAAGGATGGTACATTCATTTCGCCCAAATCTACGTGCACCAGGTCTAGCGGGTGCTCTGCTGTCTTCGGGTTAGTCGGATGAGACGTCCGATGTTGCTTGCCGTAGGCACAGCCTGTGCATACGTAGTTGTTCCAGTCGTCTATGTATTTCGTTCCTTGACTCTTGAGAATGTTCCTTACGTATTTGACATTTTGATGTGCCAGCCGTTCGTGCCAGGTCTTGATGGATGTGATGAGCGAGCATTGTGTGTCCTTCTCCCTCCTCAACAGCATCTTGAACAGGTTTCCTTCCCTTTCTGCCATGACAACAACTTCTCCGGTCTCAAAGTTCACAAACTTTGATGTTTTGCTGTCAGCTTCCTGTTGAAATCCTTTGTCAAGAATCTGGCCTACTGAAACAAGGTTGAAACCAAGGTTGGGTACATACAAAACTCCTTTCAGTATCACTTCATTCCAATATCTCCCGTTGTACGCCTCTAATTGCACATCTCCGACACCAACGCCATCTAGTTTGGTTCCATCGCCGATCATGACCGAGACTGGTTTATCCAATTTGACGTAATCGGTAAACCATTCACGCATTGCAGACATGTGTTGACTGGCGCCGCAGTCCTGAAACCAACTTTCTTGTTTATCTTCCTTCTTGCAGCTCAGCAGTGCAGCGGTGACGTTGACGAGTGCATATGGCGGTGCCTTGTTTTGGTTCTTGTCGACTTTGGCATGACATTCTTTCGCAAAGTGGCCTTTCTTTCCGCAGCTGTTGCATGCGTAATTTCTCTTGCAATACTCCAAGTATTTCGCACACGGCTTGCCTGTACATTGTTTCATAAAGTGTCCTTTGTTTCCGCATTTGTGGCAGATGAGTGATTTTGTTTGTTGTCCTTGTTTCTTGTATTGTGGTTTGTATTGTTTTGAAACTAGAGCATTTTGTACATTTCCCTCAGGTCCATTCCCAGCATCCTTCAGTCTTTCATCTTCCAACCTGAGTCTTTCTATCAACCTGTCGACAGTCTGTTGGTCTCCCGGAACGTTGTCCCATGAAGTCCTGAAATGTGCGAGCTTAGTTGGCAGTACACACAAAATCCTCGACATGATCCACTTGTCACTCAGTGGGTCACCTGCGCTTCTCAGTTCATCAGCAATTATCACCATGTCCATGCAGTTTTCCGCCGCTGTTTTTGTGTCGTTGTATGTATAGGTAAAGAATTTCACTCGTAGAGCCTCTGCAGTGGCGTACGTTTTGGTCCCATACATTGTCACGATCCTGTCCAGCATCTGGCGCGACGTTTCACAGCTTGCGAGTTTCGTTGCAATGTGACTATTAACATTCAAGGCTATGAGTGACTGAGCCTCAATGTCAAGCTTAACCCATTCTTTCACTGCTGGATCATTTGATCCACCTGTTGGTTTAACTTTTGTGCCTATTGCTATACCATAAATGTCTTTGGTTTTGAGTGCTAAATTAAGTTTCAATCGCCATGACATATAATTAACAACGCCTTGTGAGTCCTCACTCAAAATCTCTAACTTGGACTTGACTGTGTCCATTTTCAATTACAACTTTCAAATTCAAAAATTTTAACTTGACTTTTGAATTTAACTTGACTGAATTTGCGTTAAATTTGGCTTTCAAATTGTTTTTCACAATTTTCTGACGACTTTTCTTACAATTTTATCTTACTGACAATTCTTACTATTATATCTGACAATTTTATCTGACGATTTTATCTGGAGATTTTATCTGACAATTTTTCTTCACAACACTTTGACAATAACTTTTTAACAGACTTGCGTGCTCGATTTTGCGCCGAATTGTTGTTTAACGTGTGCCGGTAAGGTTTGAGGTTAGGTTGCTTTCGCTGGTCTGTCTGTGGCACTTTCTGCGTCTTCTACTGGAAATCCTGACTTGCAGCGACTTCTGGGCCCATAACCTGTTGTTTCTCAGCGATCTCCAGTAGATTATTTAATAAAAGTCCAAAAATAAATAATGGAAATTTATTTGACAATCTTTGAATACAGTTTTTCTTAAGTATTGTAAATCTTCCTTTCACACTTTCTGACTTGCTAGATTTTGTGAATCAAAATCTCTTACAATAATATCTCGATTTACAACAGAAAATTTATAACAATTTGATAACTATTGAGCACACATTCGATTCATACAATTTTTACACTTTCTGTCCTTTCTATCAATTTGTACTACTGACATAATTTTGTTAATCAATTGTTGCCTACTAACATTTTTAAGTTTCGCCTACTTATTTCTAGAGTAAACAAAAGTAACTGAAAATAATAATACGATAGTGAATCTGAATTAATTCATCTCAACACTTGATAATGTATTTAAAAATACAACTTAATATTTATTATAGCAACTGTAAGTTATATTAAAATTTTTAAAGTATAGTTTAAATACTACATTTTTGTTTCAATAGTTTTCCGTTTCCAATTTATCTCACTCACTCCAAAGCACAAGCATAGTATCCATACTGAGGTTTGCTTTTGGTGTCTGGGGCGATGAGTGGCACTTGCGATTTGTCTGGCTGAACAAATATATATTTGAAAGTTTCGTAAGTAACATGTATAAAAAAACAAGTGTCAGATTATAAATTTTAGTTCAAATGTGTTTTTTTTTTTTTTTTTTAAGTTTTAAAGCGTCTAGCAAAATTATGGTCGGCGGTTAGCGTGAGGCAATGATCAATATAATTTTGTAATAATATTTTATGGAATATATATGAAAATAAATTATCAGATGTTTAAGCTAAGTTGGTCCTATTTTTGCTCACGTTTATCTCCTGGTATTTGTAAATCGGTACTCTAACCAACTAATCAGATATGCAGGTATTCAGTTTGCATATGAACACTACACGATGCTTCAAATTTTGTCTTTTAGAAAATAAAGTATGCCTGGGAGCTCTGAGATCTTACTCTATAAGAAAAACATTTAGACAAAATATCGCTACGAATACAACAAAAATTAAATTTTCTTAGACTAATAATTACAATGTTATGAATATTCTCATATAATTTTGATAGCGCATTTTAGACTTTTTAAGTGAGTTTAAGTTCGTAATTGAATTTAGTTAATTGATACATACGTGATTAAAATACATATTACCCAATAAAATTTTCATAACTGTTTTGACTAAATCTGGTCATAAGTATTTTAACCATTTGGGCATATCTGTATCTAAAGAATTATGAATGAATTAATTACCATAACTAGTTGTATCTGGTTGAAGCCCGCCGTTATCAGTATAACCATTTTCCATATTTGCACCATTAAGAAATCCGAAACTAGTGCCACCATGGAACATATACATACTTACTGATGCTGGATACGATATAATATCAAGAAAAACTTCTCTAAAAGCTATAATCAGAGATTCGATTTTAATATTTATTAAAGATTTAATGGGCTGGAATAATTACTCTTTGTGGATACTTTCTGATGACTCTCACTCCAATGATCAAACCAACCAGTCCAATACTCCATTGTCATAAGAGGTCTATTCGGTTGTATTTTACGCAAATTATCCAAACTTTTAATTGCATTCCCATTCATATTAATAGTTTGAAGTACCTCTAAAAATATATTTAGTTGAGGATTAAAAGAATTAATTTAATTATTTTACAGTTTTTACCTCCTGGTAAAGTTCCTATTTCAGCACTGAAGGGACCATCAGAAGTCACCAATAATTCCACGATTCCATTATCTTTTAATAAATTTTTTAATTGGCGTAAATAAAGTTTATCATTGTATCCCGTACTTCCGTATTCGTTTTCAACCTTTTAAAACGATTTACATAATAAGTTGAAAATAATATTGTCAGATCCCGAAAAAATAAGACGAAACAATTTTTTAAAATTTACAAGATTCTAGTCTCATATATGTATTATGCTTGATGCATATTGTAGTGGGTGTGTCGCGAACGCTGCGACATGACACAGCGTGATTTTTTCTAACATACATAAATGAATGGGTCAGCGTAAATTGACGACACGACCCTACGCAGGGCTACTGGTCAGGTATAACAGACGTGTGGCATAGTATTCGAGAAACAGTTTATCACAGAATTTCACAGTTTCTCGTTGCACGTCTCATGAGTCTGTCAATACTAAGCTAATAAACAAAAACAAAACACAAAAAAAAAGCTTGTGTCTACTGAGCGAAAGAGCTGCGTGGTAATATGCGTTTCCCAACACGCACCGCAATATCCGCCAAGTCTAAGAATCATTCTTCACTCATTTGTTTATCGAATGAAGTTTATTTTTTATCAAATGCTATTCACAATTGATTTAAGAATTTAAGACTGGGATAAGAATCTTTTTCAAAACAGCGAACAGTTATTGTTGAATTTTTCAGTTTGTACAGTTTTGTGTCATCATAAATTTTGAAATGAACAAACAAAGCACAATCTTTAAAGTTTATCAACTTAATAGTTTGATATAAATAAATAAAACATTTAATGTGGGCAAATTATTACATATTATAACATTTAACATGGAACATTATAGGTTTTTTAACTCAAAATACTACGTGGAACATTTTTTCTAGAGTTGGCCATGTTAGAGAAAATCCGAATTTTATATTTTTTGGGTATATCACGTATTTATACTAAATGATTCTGTACTACGCACCTGACTGTACAGTCAGTACTAGAATTATAAAGAAAATATATAATATAAAATTTATTTATAGTTATTTTCAATCGGCTACAGATGATTTACGAATTCTACCAAATTTTATGTGTGCCATCTGTTTTTTTAATCTGATATCCATTTGTCGTCTACTTTCTCCATAGCAATAAATTCCTAACTGTTGTTTGTTGTTAATTAACAACACTGTCGAATTTATTACTTGGAATGTCAAAATTGCTCGTAGAAATAAATAGGACAACATAGACAAGGACAAAATAGACAACATATTGGTATAAGATTCAAAGAACACATGCCAGGCATACAATTTATTGTAAGGTATACTGAAGATGGCTACTTAGTAGTCGAAATACGTATTTATAAAATATAAAATTTTTTGATATACGAAATTAGGAAAAAATATTTATTCAATATTTATTCGAAAAATTCTAGAGTTCTCTTTTATAATATTTTTATACATCCTTATAAATTATACAAATACACTTTTTTCTGACAAAACGACAGTTTTCAATAATTAAAACCGATTTTTTTCATAAAAGAACAAAGCCATCTAAATTAATGATATATTTCTAGACAGGTAATTGTCTACACATGTTTTTCATGTAATGGATCATCTTTCAAAACTAAAAGTGCAATTGAGAAATTTTAAGTCGTTGGAATTTTAATTGTTGCTCTAGGTATGAAATTTAATCAGTTTTCCAACCATACAAATTTATATTTTGCAGCTCTAATCAAACGGAAGTTACAGGATATGTAAGTATAAAAAACGTGATAAGCGAAAAAAAAATAGAAAACTTGAATTTTCTCTAAGAAAATGGTGATTAGAAAGAAATAAGAAATTATACATGATATTTTTTGTTATATTTGAGATGTAGAAACAGTTTCTTTAGTTTGTCCACTTTGTCCGAAGAATATGAAAAATTTGAACTCAAAATTATTGGGGTTTTCACTCATAATTTTTATATCTCTGTGGTTTTCTCTGAACAATTCGGTTATATAAAAAGATGCTTTTGTTATATAAACTAGAATAACTAACTCAAATGCTATCAACGTTCTGAAAATTACTGTAGAAATTATTCATTCAAGAAAATTTTCGGTGTCAGATGAAATTAATGACAGATACCTGATGGAATAAATGTCTAGCCTGTAGTATTATTTATTACCATATCAATAACACGCCACAGTATTTAAAAATATGAATTTGATAATAAATGTTCTGGATATATAAAAGTATAAACTTACTTGTACAGCAATAATTGGACCATCCTTTGTAAATTGTAATGCAGCTAACAAAGGTATCAAAACATTGAAGAAGCGAGTCACATGACTCATAAATTTTGAATCTGACGTGCGTACTTTAATATTTTTATCGCGTAAAAGCCAACTGTAAACAAAAAAAAAAAATATATATAATTTTTTTTCTCGTCGCAAACGCGTGTTTATAATATGATTTTTCTGTACGACATTTATAAAGTGACTATATGTTTTTGATAGATACCTCTACAAGCTCTATTAATAAAGACAGTCTGTAATGCAATATACATTGTAATTTTCGCGGATATTAACTAAAAAATAAATAAATAAATACTAATAATTTTATTTCCAGATAAACTTACTTCGTGGAAAATGTTATACATGGATATAGTGAAATAAATGATCCATACTGATATTAATGTTATTTAATTAATAACCGTTTATTATTTAATTTGTTCACTTACTGCTTTCGTCGGTAATAATTTTTTTTCAAGATAATATTTCTTTCTTAATGATACAATATAATTTTCCTGATGCAAAGTCATTTTCTCATGAACAAAGTCCTGAATCAAAGTCATTGATAGCTAGATAAGTTTTAATATAACCCAAATATTTCATTTGGAATCTTTTCATTAACAGTTTTTTAATATTTTTTAACTTTTCATCATCTTTGCAACAAATTACCAAATCACCGACAAAGTCAAGTAGATATTAAAATCCTCTCCAAAAACATATAAGCAGTTATCATTTCCACTTCTCTTGAAATTTAAGTATCTCAAATATTCTTCAAAACACTCATATCACGCTCTCGGACTCTCTCTATGACCATACAATGTTTTATCCAGTTTTAATACTCTATCAGTTCCATTTTCGAAAACTTGAGTTTGCTTTACATATACTTCCGATTTAACTTATGCCATTTAGAAGCTGTTTCAACATCAATTTGTATTATGATTGAATTATTATTAAAACAGAATGACAATAAAATTTTTCAATTTGCATTATCGCAACAGGTGAATAAATATCATCAACCATTTCGTTTAGTTGAAATCCCCTTACAACCAATCTTGCTTTTAGATATCATCAGCTTTTATAAACCCATGTAAGATCTAATATTTTTTTGTTATTCGGTTTTTCGACATATATCCAGGTTTTGTTTTTATTTAAACACCCCATTTCTCTATTCATCGCTTCTTTTCCATCTTTCAGGACTTTTACTACTCATCGCTTTCGTATAGGAAATAGTATTACTTGCGTCTACATAATTTACATAGATAATATTATTACAAACAAAATCGTTTTCATAATATCTAGCTGGTTTTTTCTTGTAACCATTATTACTACAATCATTTGAACTTTGATTACCATTTCGATTTTCGTTATCATTTACATTGAAATGATCATTTAGACGAATTTTTTTAAAATTTTCATTATTGTCTCCTGACTCAAGATCAATGCACGACGTGTCCTCTTCAACTATATCAACATGTCTAGCAGCAATTATTTATTATTTATCAAAACTCTATACCCCATATATTCATAACCTAGTAAAATACCAGGATTTGCTTTTTTATCCCTTTTTGATTGTCTTTTTTGTTCAGGTATTCTTACGAAAAGCCTACTATCATATAATTTTAAATATTCTACATTCGGTTTTATACCAATCATTATTTCATAAGGATTTTAATTTTTGTCAATTGTATTTATTGTAATACTATTTTTCAAATAAGTCGCTGTTTTATAAATTTCTGACCAAAATCCCATTCATATTTATTCATAACATACCAAACTATAAAGCATTAATAGACGGCCTAGACAATATTACCAAAGAAAAATATACTACAGCGTTATAAAGCAATCAAACTTACAAAATTTATCTTGAATCAATTGACGACTTTCGGGAGGTAACCACTTTTTTCGACACAATGAAGGTCAAATACCATTCTTTCTGTTCACCGGATAAAAAATATTATTCCGATATACTAAGAAACGTATCATACAATTTAAAAGGTGAAAGCATAAAGGAAGATCTCAAGAAAACATATTCCGTTACAAGAGTAACAACGTTACTAAATAAATAAAAACATCCAACACCTATATGCGCTGTCGAGCTTGACATAAATGGGAAATAAAACAGCAGAGTTATACCACAATGCACCTAGTGTCAAATATATGGTCACATACACAATTTTTATAAGTTGGACGCTCGTTGTGTTAAATGTCTTGAATCACATCACTGTGTTATTTTTCTACAAAGCAGACAATATTTTATTATAATAATGTAAATAGTTGTGTAAACTTACATGAAATTTGGTGAATCCATTATAAATAGACCGAGGAGTCTCGTAAATAAGTGACGACCTGTTAACGTTAATTTTTTTTGTCATGTATCTTATGTTATTTTAATCAAAAATGCCATGTATAATATTTGTATATTGGTCTGGCAAATAATAAAATGATAAAAAAAAACTTCAAACTAAGATTTTAATACATGAACCTGAGCCGCTTGACGGAAATCATCAATAAAAGTTAAAACATATCGTTCTCTCATTTTCTCTCGTTCTTTCATTTTTAAATGGTCATATTATTTTTAGTTGTCACATTTGCTTCTGGTTTTACAATTTTGGTCGTGTATTATTCATATAGAATACTACATTTTCTTTGAATGCTACTGCAAATACATTTGCCGTTGGATTATAAATTTTGCAATTATTTCCTTTTGATATAATACAATTTTGTTTTTACAAGTAACTTTACTATAACTAATACAATTTTTATTCATTTATTTTATAAAAGACATTTGACATCTTATTCCTTATCATTTGACCAAAAACATTGAACTAATGTATTATGCTGCCTATTTTAGTAGCTTATAATATACGACAATCAGCAATTTTGACATTCACAGGTGTTTTAGAAACAATTATTCATAAAAACATTCATCATTGATAATATGGTCTGAACATACGCTATCTACTAACCATTCTACTATATCATCGGAATCATTGCCTATAGATTCATATGATTCAATCTCTGTACAGAAACTACTTGAGCTGCCATCTTCTATTCTTTGATAGTAACCTTGCTTCCAAACACTATCAAGACGATGTTGATTAGAGCTTCGACTTCCTAGACCGTTGCCACGGATATGCTAATTTTTTTAGCGGGACCGCTTGATTTATTTATTTGCTGATTTATGCCACCTCCGGCCTTCCATGACATGGTAATCGGATATTGAGCTTGTAAATTTCCATATTTTCCACACTTGAAACAATTTTGATCTTGTTTTTTCTCAGTCTCGAATACACTTGCATCATTCTTGTCGCTACCTCTTTTTTTATTTTGTTCAAATCTTTTCATTTTGCTTTTCACATACTCGACAGTTTGATCGCTATCTTTCAGAACATCAACGAGATCGCCATCATAGCTCAACGAACTTGGGGGAATTTTAATCATGTAACTTAATTTTTCTTTTTTCCGAAACTGTAGCACCAGCACTTTTTAACTCATTAATTAACTTTTTTAATTCAGTAAAAAATGTAGCTGTATCCTTAAAATTTTATCTAGGTCTTTCTAATTTGTTTCTCAGACATATTTGGAGAGTAGTCGATTGTTTCAAATACATCTCATCGAATTTCCGTATGATGTCGTAGGCCGTTTCTTAGCCTATAACAAATTGTAGTTGATCATTCGAAATTCCACTGCATATTATATTTATTGCTTTCAGATTCATTTCATTTCATTCTTCCTCTCTGTCCACCAGCATACGCCTATTTGCAACATCTACACATTTCTTCATTTTCAGGATCATTGTAATTCTTTTCTTTCAGCACTCATAGTCTTTTCCATCAAAAATAGGAGTTTTTATTTCATTTGACATTTTTATATACGAGTTTTTATTTTTCCCCACAAAACTAGTACTTCATTTTTTCCAAAGAAGGTTTTCAACTTTTCCTTCTTTTCCAAAGAAGGTATTAATGACGAATTCTTATTTACGTATTTGCAATCTTTGAACTTTTAAAGTACCATTTTTAATTTTTATCCTTTCAATTTTTGTTAATTTTATTGTGTTTTGCACTGTTGATTATAATTTCCCATGAAAATTTTGCTTTGCTGTTGGAGTTTTTGATTTTATCGTCGTTGAACAGTTTTTTTGCGTTTATTACAACATTTTTGAATATTTTCCAATATTTTTTAAATAATTTTCTAGGAACGTATATACACCATTATTTTGTTTCGCAGCACAAAACCAACGTGCAACGATCGCCGCACATTGCTCATCCAACACTTTGTATCACTCGATGTTTTGATAATAATAGTTAAGCATGGTTTACATTTTGGGCAACCAGGTGATCTTTTTATTTCATTAGGAACATTTATAAAACAATATAAGGTAAACGTCATAAAAGGAATTGAAGCTTGTTTTAGATTTTTCTGTTAGTTAAAATTTACTAACATTATAGGTTGTTTATAGGTCGATTTTCAATAATTTTTGCGTGAAGGGTACCATGATCACTCAAGTGATTTTTAACTGTTTAGTGTGTATAAATGATGCATCATGTTTATTAACAATAGTATTAGCTAGGCAGGAAAATTTTATACTTGATTTCCGGGTATGTGCATTTATTAAGCACTGCATATTGATCATTTCCATTATGTTTTGGAATTTTACCAAGGTTACAATTAAAGTTAATAAGTTAATATCACTGTTTTGAAGTTTATCATGTTAAATATGTCATAAGTTAGCGTTT
This sequence comes from Chrysopa pallens, assembly GCA_020423425.1. Classification (NCBI taxonomy): domain Eukaryota; kingdom Metazoa; phylum Arthropoda; class Insecta; order Neuroptera; family Chrysopidae; genus Chrysopa; species Chrysopa pallens. Next base: position 1,984,209 of record CM035591.1, read on the forward strand.
CGTACAAGTTCTTTAAAAAATATCTGCATATTACAAACAGGAGATCTATAAATACATAGTATAATTAAATGCAGTACGGGTAAAATTACACCTGCACACTCAAAATTTTAGTCTTCATTCAAGATTTTAATTTTAGTATTTAGGTTTTCATAATTTGAAGTATTTTTATAAATAAATGCACACACCCCCATGAGCTGCACTAATTTTTGAGTAGCATGAAGCCAACTTGTTGCCTTAAAACAAGCCAATTATATTTGTCACACTATCCTTGTTAGTCGTAGGGCATTTTTTAACTATTTCAATTTTTATTCGTGAAAGTCTGCAGGTCCTGCTTTCCGAAAAGATATCTTTTGATTAAAGTCCTTTACTTTAAATGTCATCTATAATAAATTCGTAATTTTCAAGTTTTTAATTTAAGTGGCTTTTTATATCATCCGGAGTTGTATCTGAATGACATCGTCCAAGAAATACCCATACTTTGGATTTTACACATTGCTGTGGCATTGTGATATATAATGAGTTAAAGTTAGCTATGGAATGAGTGTATGAATATGAATTGAGTTCAAGTGAGCGATGAAATGAGAGCGTGCATGGATGTCGGATGACGTGACGAGATGAACAGAGGGATTTTTGGTTAGTTTTTTTATATGTGACGTTTGAAGTATTAAATGGATTTTATTTTCGTGTGTTTCGTTTTTTATATGTGGCGTTTGAAGAATTAAAAGGATTTTATTTACTTTTGTGTAATTTACGTTCAGGAAACAACACCCATTTAAAAGCTTTGTTATTTTTTGTTTATTTTTTTTTCTTTTATATATTACGGTTTTGAAACCATCTCCATCTACACCAATTTGCTGCCTGTTTTCAGAATTTGTTAATAATGTTGTATTACCTAAGTTGCTAAAAACATTCAAATCATTGACTTAACTGTTGTTATTAACACTTAATAATACATTAGCGTATGATGTTTTATTAACTGAGTTGGGTATGATATTAAAATCCACATTTCTTACGCCAATTTCATGATTATATTAATGGAATTTGTTTCAAATGATGTTTCGAAGTTTTTTTTTTGTTAGATTTTCTTTCATTACGATTTTTTTTCCAGATTTTTCATATTTTTTGCTAAAAGCTTATTTTTTACATCCAATTCTTGAATGTGTAACTTTTCATTTTCCTGTTTTAGAAAGATTTGCGGATAATTAACGGGTTCAAGCGCTGTTGCCCATAAACCGTTTACTGAGTAGTCCTTATTTTCAGAGGGTTTTAAACCATTTTCGCCTGTCAATAATCTAATAGATTCAGAGGTTATGCTGCATTTATTACATATACAATTTTACTTAGTATCTTATATGCTTTTCTTGCGTTATTTTTCGGAAACACACTCACATTCATGCAATTTATGTGGAAACAACAAAAACATGTTGCACATTCCAAAAACTCATAATATCTCCTATTTATCACTTTTTTACATAGAGCACATTCCATTCCACGTCCACCCATGTCGACGATTTTTACAAAAAATTATTCCAATGTTATGAAGTTGGTATTCACAATTTGATATGAAAACGGGGGATATGTCAAAGAGTTTTTCGCGAAAAAAGGATTCTAAAATAAAAATGAAAATTTTGTTTTATATTTAGAATTGTCGTATAAAACTCTTCAACATTTCCCCCGTTTTCATATCAAGGTTGTACATATCAAATTTCATAACATTTGGATAATTATTTTTTGAGTTATGTATGCGTAAAAATTGAAAAATTACAATTGTATATTACATTACGGACTGTGTTCACTTATAGAACCTTTAGAGATCTCTATCAAAAACACAAACCCACTTAAATATATGGATAATATATATGATAGACAAGCTGAAAAAAAGTCCACTATTCAAATAAGAAAAATATTCTATTCAATATAAAATAGAAATGAATATACATTTTCTATGCTTTCTGATTCAACTGTTATCGAAATGAATGCAAATAAATTGTAAAAAATATTTAAAATTTCACATTTAAGGCTACACCTCTCTTGGGGAAATAAAATCGAATAGTTCATAGGAAGCTAAAAACATGATATATGATTGGAAAGTTCTCGCCAAAGAGTTCTTGCAGAAACATAAAACAATAATATTAAAAAATTTACCTAGGAAGTCCACCAAATTCCCATTCAGCACAAATAAAAGGACCGGGTCTAACAATAGCTAATAAATCTTCTTCTTGCGCAATTTTTAAATACTCTTGAACATGTAAAAAATCTTGAAAATCAGTTCCGCCTTCTCCAAAATCATATTTCCCTGGTTCAGGTTCATGTAAATTCCATGGTACATACCTTAAAAATAAGCATATTTTTGTTTTGATTTGTTGTGTTTTTTTTTTTTTTAATTTGTCAGTTTTATTATAAAATAATTTCTTACGTTTCAACAGCATTTAATCCTGCAGCACGCATTTTACGTAGTCGATCCCGCCAGTATTTTCTTGGTACACGAAAATAATGCATCGCACCGCTGAAGATTGTAATATTTTTATTATTCAATGTGAATTGTGGAGTATCTGCATTTAATCCCGTAACAATTCCCCCAGTTGTGTAATGTTGGTATAAAGTTGGTAAAGCGCTGCTACTAAGCGCCATTTTGTCCTTTCTATGGAAACAATAAAAACAAATAAATAATAGACTTGTGAATTTAAGGTCTTATACATAAATAGTTCAAAAAACAATTTTGTAGAGTCTGAAGGTAAAAACACTGGATTTTTCAATTTCAATTTTCAACACCACACCTTAAACAATTTCTAAAATTCAAAATTTTTAGTTTGTTGTGAATTAAATGTTTGATGTATAAAGTTTATAATATGCTAAATGGGAACAAGCTAAAAGCTGTTCGTCTAACGCAAAAAATCGTGAAAACTATTAGCACCTTATGTATTAGAAGAATTAAAATTAAGCAAAAAAAAAAAAATAAATAAATAAATAAATAAAGGCCTAGGAGTCTGCAATTATGATGAACAAAGACAAGCTTGATGGAAGAACTGAAAATCCATAAAGGACAATATGTGCTAACAAGTGATTACGATAATAATTGTAACACTTAATATATATAATCCAATATTATATAATATATATAATCCAATTCGTTCTAAAGATTTATAGAACTGGCAGCCTGGCCGCATTCCAAATGGTATAACCTCAAAAAATTGTCTTTGGTAACGTTAAGTGATTATTTGTATGTGTAAGAACGCAGTCTGCCGATATTATGGTGAAAACGACATGACATGGTTATTATACCAGATATTTAGAAGGGAGTGCCTAGAAACGTCTGCCGTGTAACACTATAGTCTATAAGATGGAGCTACCGCAGAAAGTGATACCTTCAAGGGAACATTTTTTTGGCTCGATTACGATATCCGTGACACCTCGATTTTTTGATGAATTTTGGTAAACCAAGCCAAAATAAGATGAAAATGAAGAATGCTAATTTTCGAGTTTTCACCTATTTTACGAGTTATCCATGAGTAGTTTAATCACAGGTTGAACGTAGGGGCCAAAAACCAACTCGAACCGTTCAAACTACACCCCACAAATCCATGGGTAGTTTAATCGCAAGTTGAGCTTAGGGGCGAAAAACCTACCCGATCCGTGCACACTACACCCCACAAATCCATGAATGAATAACAGTTGAAAATGGCGTACATGTATTTTTAATAGTTAAATAAAGAGCAAGAAAATGCTGAAAATATACCCACCACAAAATAATAACTCTCATATATTCCTAGTTTTCAGCTCAAGATTTGGATGTTTTAATGGTTTACGAAATTTATCTTTAAAACTCGATGTGTGATGTCTATATACAGAGTTTTCATTAAAAAACAACAAAAATTATTATTCGTAAATTGTCCTATTTGGCAATAAAAACTAAGATTTTGACTACAATATGTAATAAATTTCGAATTTTGGCCCATTTTCATAGATCAAAATATTTTGTATTTTATAAATACGTATTTCGATTACAAATTAATCATCAGTATGAATTATCTAGTCAAAATGATTCTCTGATGTTACTCGTTGCCAATTTGGTGACGGTTTGCATAAACGTATTTTGGTATATGTGCAAATTTATAATTTCTCAAATGTGACTTTGACAGTTAAAAAATCTCAAAAAAAAATTTCAAAACAAAAAATGAATTATGAGATTAAATAAAATTAATTATTATTAATTTCGAATATCGATTCAATTCTAATAATTCAACCTTAATTTGAAAATCTTTATTTAATCGGATTTTGGAATAGGTCCTTTTTTAATATCATCGTATCCTTGCCATGTTTTTGATTGCAGATGCTTTCATATGTATCTTGTTCGGTCGGGTAGGGTACCAATTTTAAAAGTTTTAGATTTGATTTGTCGATTTTATGATTATTTTCATTCAGTGAGCGGCTACTACACATGATTTATCAATTCTTCCAAATTTCATGTGTTCCATCTCTTTGAATCTTGTACCAATTTGTCTTCTACTTTGTCCTGTGTATTTTTTTGAGCTATTCTGGCCTCCAATGTTATAAGTTCCCAACTGACGTTCGTTGTTAAATTTGTACTTTTGATTTCCAAAGAGGGGCTTCAATTTGGAGTGGCTGATAGGAGCTATTTTCAAATTATGTTCTTTTTCTATTTTGTGGATATCTGGTCGATAATATGTTAATTTGCACCATTTCTTTTTATGGGTATTGTCCTATACTTTGCCCTATTTTTTTTATATATTATAAGTTCATCGATATTTTCGTTTATTGTCAATTTTGAACCCACTTCAAACTTGTTATACCACTGTAATGACAAATTTTGAATCGTTTCTCACTTAAAAGTAAGAAATAAAAACGATTTCAAAAAATAACTAAAAAGTAACAAATAATTTGAATATAAAAATTTCTGCAAATAATTAAATTTCCTTTCTTTAAGGGAATGTAAATATACTACCGGTGATGATTGCATAAACAATCGAAACCATTTTTAACTATATTATTTTCTAAAATTTTTAGTGTGGGTCCTTAAGGTAATATATATTTTAAATAAACAAATTTTTGTACCTTACAGAAATTTTTATTTAATTAATTTTGTGGAAAATAAAATAAGCAAAATAATTTCATTTTATTATATTCCCAGGAGAATATGTTTGAAATTTAAAGGAAATGCATTTATCTTAATAATCTTATAAGGTTAATTATTGTGAAATTGTTAAGTGTAAGTTTTTTGTAACTAGTAAACATGATTAGACACAAGTAACAATTTGCGCAAATTTTATGCCCCATTATCCAACAATCACACGCGTGAAAAAATTTACACTCAAACAAAATTTAACAAAAAACAAAGACCTAAATAAATTAATTCCAAAATTTTTTAATTTAATTTACCACGAACTGTGATTGAAATTCAACACACAATACAAATTTCAAAAAAAAAAACTCAAAATTGTATTAAAAAAAAAAAAAATTACAGAAATTGGTAATTTATGAACGATATTAAAAATATTTTGATTATTCAATACATATTTATTTACACTTTATTGTTAAATATTTAAATATTGTTAAATATATATTTTTAATCAATAAAATAAAAATTTAACAAATGAAATATCGAAATTTAAAGTGTATTTTTAATTTAAATTTTTATTTATTATGTAAACATGATTGTTGTGTAAACTAAATATTTATATTATAATCACGGATGCAGGTAACAAAGACGGTATGATCTGTAAGACAGGTGAAAAATCATATCAGAATACCGGAAATATTCTTTAAATATTTGTTTAAATAAATAACCGTTGAAATTATGAAAAAGTTTGCGACAAAAAATACTGGCTAAATTAATTCAATTAGATAACATAAATTATTTACTATTTCGTTCACCAATAAATGAAAAAATATTAAAAGATCTTCCTGGTTGATTCCTAAATTTATACATTATTTGCAAGTAGAAAGTGCAGTAAGCCTGGCGTAATAAATGTGGTATGCGAAAATTTTTAGAGATTGAATTTAATATGAAAAAAAATGTTCATTTTGGTGTAAAGAACCATAGAGTCCGATTTCTAACTCTTTCCGACATCCTTTTTAACCCCCCGAAAAGGAGTTTTTTGATATTTTTCACATTTTTAGAACAAGTTTTTCAGTTTTAATTCATTCTTTACGACTTCCAGTGTTTGTTAAGGTACAAAATTGATACCCATTTATTATCGGTATTCAGGCAACCTCATGAAATAACATATAAAAACCCACAATTTCCTGTTTTATTTTTTTTATGGTGCCACAGGCGCAATTGTTACAACCAAAAAAAATTTTTTTTTTATTAAACTAAAAATAGAATTGTACCACTTAATATTTTTGAATAAAGTATGGCTCACAACTTGAGGTCAATATGGACCACTGTTGTGTAAAATTTCAGCTCAATTTATCAACCAGTGATATTCACAATTTATTTTTTTAAGTATTTATTTATTCATTATTATTATTCATTTACGTATATGTGTAAAGAAAAACACAACACACTACATCGCAGTCTCTTTAATTGGATTTTGAATTTTGCTACGTTATCGACGGAGTACTATAATGTTAAGGTAGAGACAGCTACACCATTTGAGAATGATTTACCAAACAAAAAAGTGAATACGTACTGTGAGAAAAGATAATCCGAATTAAAAAAACATAATATTATTTGAATTAAAAAATATAATTTAAACTACAGTGTCGTCATTAAGGTGATAAATAAACAAAACGAGAATAATGGACTTAATTGTTGGTTTCTCGTTATTTCTGGTATGAGTGAAACTTGTAAATATTGCTGACCCGGGCAATATCTCTTAGATATAATAATATATTCTTAACTCTCTATTTCTAAATAATGAAGCTTAGGTAAATCAGAATAAATAATAATATTAATTTATATTTTAAAGCAGACCCGGTTACCCGCTATTGTGACAATTTTCCCATTTTATTGATATACGTTAAATGATATTACATCGATTGTATGCGGACGCAATTCTACCCTTAGTAGTAGAATTGCGGAACCCTTAGGGTTGAATTTCAGAAAATCGTTTCCTATCGGATTCCCGGTATTTAGTGCGTACCCGGTATATTATTTGCACCCGGTATATTATATGCACCCAGTATTTATCTGGTATTTAGTGGGGTACACTCGGAACCGCGTTCACCCGATAATTTGTGCTGTTATACTCATACTCTTGATGAAAGGTATATGGGCGTCCTGAACTACGAATGATTCCAATATTACTTGAAAAATGCGATATGTATACATTATACAATTGATATTCCGGCATACGGCTAGTGATAAAAGATAAAGAAGTTTTATCTTTTATCACAAAGCTCGGTCATCCAGATATATATATATGTTTTTTTTTTTTATTATATATTTTATTTTATAAATTCTTATAAAATTTGTGTTCGATTACTTGAAAGTTTCTTTACAAATTGACAGTTTTCGAATAAAATTTTTTCATTGACTAAAAATGCATATACAGTGTATTACGGTTTGAATGTTCGATTAGAAACATAAATAAAATATTTGACATACCCAATATGTATTACTAAAAGAGATTGATAGATGGTATAATAATTGAATAATTGGTGACTCTTTTATATCTTAGGATTTTTCGTATATGTACAAGTTTGGATAGAAAATTCTAATGCATCATTTAATATAGTACATGAGGATTAGTCGTAATGTCGACATTTCGATGAAATTTCCACTATAGAAAAAAAAACTTGGTGGAAAAGGTAGCTTTTGAGCTTACTTCTAAAGATTTCTTTTAAACAAAACTCTAGTGCTACAAATGAATGATGTTTTTGGAAATATGGAAAGTTTTTGTACAATTTTGGCCATTGTTTACGGTTTTTTCCAAAAAATTAGTGCACTTATCAAATTTGTTTCCAGGTAAAATTTTCTAGAAAAAGTTCATCCCGATCTATTTGAACTTGTAATTTCCAAGAATCTTTTCATTGCAAAAGTTCGTTAAAACTTGATCGTTAAAAATTTTATTTCTAATGCTCTAGCGGTGAATTTCGAGTATTTTTGAATTAAGAAAAGTGCAATCTTAAAAAAAATTATCTGTTCTTCAACTTTGGTTTATCATTTTTTTTTTTAAATGCAAGTTTCATCCGTACAATTAAAATGCTGTAAAGAATGACTAAAATACTAACGGTTTTAAAGAGTGTATCTTTTTTCATTAATGTAAATTTGTATAGCACAAAACTTCCTATAGGAATATACTATTTTGATTTGAAAATGATTCTGGGAATCGCCGATATTTAAAGCGCTCCGAGGACAAAGTGTTTTGTTTTGTTATATTTTGAAATTTCAAATAATAATAAAACAACAATAATAATAATTTTTATTAAATAATTGATCAGTATAGATCAGTTTTAAATCGTTTACGCTATAGAATACTTGCTCAAATAAGAACATTTTAAGCTGATTTTTGAAATGTTGTAGTTTCCATTATTTGTTTGGGGAGTTTATTTATTGTATATTCAATACTATTTTTATGTATAACACTCTTATTTATAATCCATATTTCACACACCACAAGTTAAAAAAGGTAAATAATCTTAAAAACGTTCACCATTTTTGATAATTCTTGCATTTTACGGTTAAAATATATAATTTTGGAAAATGTTAAGTATCAAAGTTATAAAGCATAAAAATTTTAACAGCCAAACGACACGAAGTTAGAATATTCTGCATAGGCTAAACTCGATCGGGAATATTTTTTTTCTTTCTTTCTTCAGTTAGTTTTCTTAAACCTAATACGAAAAATACACCATTTTTCTTGAAAAATTCAAAAAAAATGAAACCCAATTTACGTAAAACTTCCGAGTCGTTTAGGTATCAAAATTTAATCCGTTTTCGGTAAATACTAATGAACTATTAGTTAAAATTCGAAAATATTTCACTTTAGTTGAAGTTTATACGTCAATTATATTCAAAAAATATTGATTAGATAATTGGGAACGTCAATTTCCAGAAAACTTGACAAATAATGACAAATCTACTGAATAAATAATGATCTCACTTTATAATATTTTATAATCACACTTTCAAACTGTATACCTCTAGAAAAGATCCGTAAAATGTGAGTTTTTTTTTATAATATATTTCACTATTCTCTGATATCATTTATACTTGATCAAAGAACAAATTAATAATATCTCTGGATATCAAGAGGTTACACTCTTTATAACTGTATATATTATATTTTGGCCACGATCGTATAATATATATACACAATAAAACCATCATATTTGTTTTCAATTACATTACAATGTTCAATGACCCTTGTGGGGGTTCAAAAGAATTGTTTATAGATCTAAAAAATCTCATGCACAAATATACTGTGGTTATATAAATCAATCCGATACACCATATTGCTCTTGTTACCTATCAAACATTATATATAAAAATAATTTTTTTTTTTATATATATAACTGACTTCCAAAAAATTTAAATATATTTTTGTTTTATAAAAAAATTCAGTACCTAAGTAAAAAATAGTTTGAAATTAAATATTGTCAATGAACCAACAATAAATTTTTTGGCTAATGATTGAAGCCTACTTCGAAAGGTAATTTATTACAAGGGAATTATTTATAGGAATATTCAATTTAAAATTATTTTTTAGTTTTTAGAACACGTAAAAAGTCCTAACACAAATATGTTGGAAACCCAAACCCCCTTCCCATACCTTTACGACAATAATTTTTCTTCAGGTTTTTATGGTACCAATCTGGAAGTATATCAATTGAAAAAAAAAAGAAATTTGGAACATTTGGAAAAAACTGTTATAAATGTAAAAAAATATTTAAATTGCGCGAAAGTACATCGATGATTCGACATAGAGAATATAATTACTTTTTACTAAGGATGTTGACTGATACTGATTTGACTGATAGTGATTTTCATATACTTTTACATCAAAATATGAAACTAGCAATTAAGTTGTACAGTTGGAAAATAGTTTTTGTAATTTTGATTGCAAATAATTAAATAAATACCTAATCATTGGAGCAATTACGGATCCTGATAGAGCATTTTGGGAGCAAATTTATTGAGATTTGGTTTAATAAACTTAATTTCGGTAAACCAGATTCAATACCATAACAAAAATTGAAAAGTAAATTAAAACAGAATAAAAAATAAAGAAATTATCAAATATTACTTATCCATCTCATTCTTGAAAACGATTTCTAATATGCAATTTTTATCTATATAAGAATGTCCTTATCTTGCGTTATTTTACTATTTTTAAACATTTTTAACAAATAACTTCAGATTCAAGAATTGAAGTAATAACTAAAACAATGTATATATATATATATATATATATATATATATATATATATATATATATATATATATATATATATATATATATATACACATATATATATATATATATATATATATATATATATATATATATATATATATATATATATATATATATATATATATATATATATATATATATATATATATATATATATATATATATTATATATATATTGACTGATCTAGTAATAGACAATGGTGTGTAAACAAAATAATGAAGTTGTTTATTTGATTTGATATATAGTTTTATCTATCAAATTAAACTTTTTACGGTGTGTACATCTCTTAATAACAAATTATAAGAATATAAGTAATAAATAATACAATAACAAAATAAATTTACCTTACAAAAATTACAATATTTCGTCAAAAATAATAACTTAATAACTTATAAAACCCCACTTGATATTTCAAAAATATATTTTTTTAAAATTATTATTAATTATGAAATAATTATTTTTTAATGACCTTTGTCACAATATCATTAATTATTTTTATTACAATTTATAGAATTATTTATCAAAAAATATTTATTGTTTAAATGATATGTTTTTAAAGTTATTTACATTTATGAGAATTAACCACCCTACTATCATAATGAAACACAATGAAACACAAAGACAGACCACAGACTATTCACAATACTAAAACATTCTAACTGTACTTTTTATGGATACAAATGAACTAAGTTTTATCTGTAAGTTTGTACTTATATACAATTTTTAAGTTACATGTACAGACTACAGTAGAATCTTACTAAATATCCAGTCTTTATAAAGGTTAATTTATATCATATATCTAACTAACGTTATCAACGACGATACTAGTTTTATAAGGCTCTTCAGACTACAATAAAAATATGAGTCTTCATCTCCATAATTAAGCCTAAGTAAATTTACCAAATTCACACACTAATAAGACTTTAATTTAAGATGGTTTATCAGCAGCTGTAATAAGAATAAAATTTCCTAGCAAAAATAAGTGCGAATACGAATCCAAATGTTATGAAATGTGATGTGAAGAATATTGACATGGAAACCTAATGCTTGTCAAAGATTTTTTGTTAAAAAAACATTTCTAAATATCAAATCTTGGTTTTGTAAAGTCAACATTTGTTTAGAAACACACTTCCTTATGTAACCTTCCGCCTTTAAGGCACCATAGAATATTTTCAATAAATTTTTTATGCTGTGATATAATTTACAGAAATATTAATTACCAATAATTTTTAACTGAGATGTACTTTATTGATATAAAAAGAGTTCTGACCGAATATATTATACAAAACTGCGGAATATATAAACTTTACTATCTAGACACGGCACTCTATGTACAACCCTCTTTAACTCTCCAATATTAGGCCCATCTACCTGTTTAACATTCGAATACTATCAGTATCACAAAATTTAAAAAAATAGAAAGTAAAAAAAAAAAACATTTTTTCCAAATCAAAAACTTTTTTTCCAAAAAACGTTCCAAACGCCGACCGCTCAAATTACAACATTGCAACTGTATTCAATTGACGGATAGGTGAGATGATAAATAATCCAACCTTGAATTATAAAATTAATTTATTTTTACTGATATTATGTAATTAAATATATTTTGTTAGAAATTGAAAAATGTGCAAAGTGGACTCAAGTCAATAGAGCAACCAGTGAACCAGTTTTACTTGCAACGATATTACTTCCGAAGATGTGTAACTATACTTTAGAAAACCTACTCATTGAAAACCTTGTAGTATTAACTTACAATTTGTCTATTCAAACTGGAATTATCTACTTTTGTATTCTTGTATATATGATAAGAACTTTATAAAGCGCTCGGAATGATTCACATAGTACTGCGTCGTGGATAGTGGATACAGTGAACCAACCCAGAACCACTATATAAATAGAATAAAAAAATAATAATACATTTTCTAAGCTCTTTAGACAACAAAACTAAAGTGTCTGGAGGGATATAGTTTATCACATAAAAATGTTTTGTGGAAATACCTCTAGTCCAAAAGCTCGAGATGTTTGTATAACTGATGACATTAGCCTCAAAAGATAATTTTTTACACTATTATTATACTATTTTCTGGCTAAATTATGAAATAGATGTGTACAATTCTTTCGAATTGACGAGTGTTTCTGTATCACATTAAACGCTAGTCTAAATTGAAATATGGTTTCTCTATCATTTTGTAGCTTATCTTATTTTCTCCACAATTTTAATAAGCTAGAGAGCTGATGCCATGTTCTTAGAAGTACGTAAGTAGTGGTTCACTGTGTACTTCTTGCTCATGGTTCATTGTTGGACATAATGCATTGATTATTCGACGGTTAAAAATCGAAGCTGTTTTTTATATAATTGCATGTTGTTTAATGAACTGTAAAAAAAAAAATTGAAAACGTTTGACCCTAAAAGCCATCCGTGCAATTTCCCGCTAATTCCATACCTAAGCACTTAAAATTTAACATACTACAATGTTTTTGAGCTTAAAATTTTGTTTTCGAGCTTTGATATTAAAAATACACTTGTTCCCGAATATATCGTTAACGATATCGCTCAAACCAATCAACCGATTTTCACGTCCTTGACGACGATCGACGCGGTTTTTAGATTTCGAAGTTATGTAAAATATTTTTGTTTTTTTTTAATTTTTCGTTCACGATATCTCTCGAACGAATGAACCGATTTTAAGCGTTTTGGCGGTGGTCGTCGTGGTTTATCAAGGTTAAGAGCTGTTTTTGGAGTTGATCGATAAAGTCGTTTAAAAGTTATTCCAAAAATACCACATTAAAAATCTCAAAAAAAAGAAAAACGGATAATCTTAAAAAAATAATAATAATTTGGATTTTCTCTAAAACGGTCGACTTTAGAATAAAGTTCTTCATGATATTTTTTGTTGAATTGGAGATGTAGAAACTGAAAATACTGCAAAAATATTAAAAAAACAAAACAAATTTGCCAAATATTTTAGTGTTTTTTGAAAGGTCGTATCTTAGTGAAGAATACCCGCATCAAAATGAAAAAATTTTAAAGCTTCCAGCTTATAGATTTGAATTCTTTTAACAAAATTTTCGCTTTTGATTATGATGTAGGCGGTAGAAAAATTGACAGAAAAAACTTAATATTTTTATGTTTTTGAGTACACTTTTTCGGATACAAATTTGTTAGTTAAACATCTGTAAAATATATATTGATGCACATAATCGATTTGTATTAGAAATTGATGAATAATTGATGAATTTGATTGTAAATATATTTACAGAGTTTTTAAAGTTTAATTTAACCGTTTATTTTTTTAATTTTACATCCGAGTTTATAAATAATTTTTAGTCACCTTGCCTGTCGGCCTTTCAATCTTTTAGCCTGTTTACTTCAGAAGAAAGCACATAATTTCAAAACTAATAAACCCATATTTTTAAATTTATAGAAAAAAATAATGGGAGAAAAACGTGAAATAATAAGGAAGTTTACTATCACAGGGAATTATATTTGATAAAAATGTAGAACATCTATTTTTTTATCTTTTGATTTTAATTTCGAGGATGGAACTATTTAAGTAAATATATTCGATAATAGGTATTTTCACTTGCTACACTAAATGCCGAAATTTATAATACCATTTATGCGATTTTGATAAAATTTTATATGCACTTGCATGATACAGTTTTAACGTCAGTGATGTGGATTGTGTTTGTTAAACTCGATTGTCCTGAATGTTGAGCAACAAATTTTTATCAGACAATTCAAAAAATTAAGTTAATTAAGTAGCTCATCTCACACATACAGCTACTTAAGTAAAAAATTCATAAATCACGGTGATTTATCAATATTTTACGGCTCTGTGTCCATTAATGGCAGTGTGATTTTTGTAATAAACGCAAAAAAGCAATCCTGTCTTATAAAGGCTTGCATTTTAAAAAATAACAAGTTATTATAATTTTTATACGCGACATATGTAGAATATGTCAGAGTAAGTATATTAATTTTAGTCTAAAAGTTGAAACGCCAGCAAATATTCCATTTACACGTGTTATGAACATATCTTCTTAAAAACGAAAGGAGATAGCGAGCTGCGATTTTGTTGGTTTGTTGTAGACCCAAAAAGTAAGATTAAGTTCGCAAATAACGAAAATCGCCCATTGAGTTCAATGAATCCACGGATCAATTTTAAAACCATAAAAGGGAAGAGATAGAAAAATAAAAAACGTTTCTTTTTCTTTAAAAGAACTTTTGTTTGAATTATTTATCAGAAAATGTTTAGATTCGCAAAATTTCTAGTTCCTATATTTGAACCAACACAAATTATTATTTATTCATTTATGACTGGATATTTAGAGTATTTTATGGCTGACAATGACTAAAATTGTTTATGATATACTGCTGGCTTTTGTATATGATATAGATATATAGGTCGCACTGAACGAAGAATCGTATAACCTTAGAAATGCAGCAAGAAAAATGGGCTTCACCATAAATTAAGATAAAACCAAATTTATGATCGTAACAATTAAAACTGCGGATATCTCCCTTAATAATGAAACCAATTTAAATATCTTAGAATAATTATTTCAAACAGTAATGACATAAAAATTGAAATAAAAAATAGGTTATCTATGGCTGATAGATTTTTCTATGGCCTTAGAAATCAACTTAAATCAAAATTATTCACCTTAAAAACCAAATTAAATCTATACAAGAATTTAATAAGACCAGTTGCACTTTATGGAAGTATATGCTGAACCCTCAACAAAATAGAAACAGAAATTTTGATAATTTTCAAAGGAAAAGCCCTGAGAAAAATATAATGATGTATTTCCGACTAAAAAGATAACTTTTACAAGAATGGGTGGAATACGAAAGAAAGGAATACCATCAACGAGGTGGCTTGATGATGTTGAGAAAGATCAGAAGCAAATTGGAGTGTACCGATGGAAGGCTAGAACCATATGAAGAAAGCTTTGTAAAATAGTCTTGGCATGTAAGATGCAGTTGTAGTACTTAAGACGATAAATTACTCGCATCTTGTGATTGAATCATACAAGTAACTGTCATTTCCAAGTAGGTTAGTTATGCTGTTACTCGTATCCCCTTCAGTACATTTTGACTCACCATCGATTTTCCCCCATCAAGCCGCTAACAGCTACTCCCCTGTGATTCCGATGTCACTTCGCACGGTATGGCAAAAAGACAGTAGCTTGTACGCCTTGAAGCATGCGACAACATTGCATAAAAACACATTATTTGCAGAGAATTGATGCACCGCGTCAGTTTTTAAAAATTATAAAAAGTTATTAAACAGTTCCTGCGCCTGTATACTCATACACGTTCAGTATGTCTACTTTCAAGTCAGCAGCTCGCATTTCTGTGACTAGGTGAGACAAGACGAAATACTGTAACTCGAGTACACAGGTGCAGTAGCTATCTACTTTAATGTTAGAAATTAGTAGTTGTGTACGAAGCAGGGCGAGTCAAGTTACTATCACGCTAGTAGACCGATGCAGTAGCTGTCCACTCTCAACTTACACTGAGTAATCAAAACTTTAGGTTAGGAAACTTACAATAAGCTGCTCGACAGAGTAGCTAGAGTAAATGATCGGGCAAACAATCTAGTTTATACCGAAACGTTTGTATTTTTATTTGGTCGAGCGTTTGTTCACACTCAGCCCAGTACTCGCTTGATATAAACGTGGCCATAGAATAAGAGCATCGTTATAAAATATATCTTGTAAACTCTTTGTTTACATTATGTAATTCTAATCAAGGTAAAGTAGTAATATAAACGTACCTTTATAAATTTTTTTTTCTTATTTTTTAAAACTAATTAGTTATTATTGATAAATCAAAACCCGTTTTAACATAGTAATAATCACGAAATAATTTATTTTTATTTTCGGTTAGATTATTAAAAAAATTAAATAATAACAAATATTAAACACAATTGAATTGATTAGTTTAATTGATTGTGATAAATTCGTTGATTAACAACAGTGTTTTATGAATCTTGATTAATTTTACAAATAATTAATAATGTGTATATATCGTGTGAAAATGTTGCTATTCATGTTTTTTAACAAATCTGCTAAATATGAAGTATACCCAAGCGAGAATCGAACCAACAACCTCGAATTTTTTAGACGCTCTATCATCTAAGATATCGTACTATGCGATAACAATATACCATACTTCGTTGACGTGTGTTTTATATTGCTTTGAAATAGTTTCTCATATTTAGGCACATCGCACTCGAAGCGAATCGGCGATATCATGGATGTGATTTGCTTATGGAAAGCAATGTATAGTCGCACACGTTGTGATTTTCGTGATTTGAAATCATACATGTGATAAAAAAATCGCAGTACAAATCTTACGTTCATAACAACACATCGACAATTTTTTTTTATTCTTGTTTATACTGTCATATAAATCAATGTTTATGACAAAGATAGTTATTATAGTTAAATATTAGATAGATATATATTATAGTTAAATATTAGATAGATATATATTATAGTTAAATAATAATATTTTTCAAATTTAAAAATAAAAACATGCCAATGCTTGTTTATGTACAAACACAAAAAGGTTAGCACACGACGCGATTTGTGTGAAATCGGCGATATCATACATATGATTTGCTTATGGAAACCAATGTATAGTCGCACACGGCGTGATTTTCGTGATTTGAAATTATACATGTGATAAATATCTTGATGACGAACGGGAGACTGAAATGGGTAAATACTAATATACTCTGACTTAACCTTATATATATATATATATATATATATATATATATATATATATATATATATATATATATATATATATATATATATATATATATATATATATATATATATATATAAAATTTGTAAGACGAAATGCGAATTTCAAATGGCTTAAAGTATAATCTATTATAATCTATATTATTTATTACTTGATGTATTTCATCCTTTAAGACACTGTTTATACATATATTGTTATTAGTAAACAAATTATGTAGTACCCCTTCTTCAAAAAACGTTACAAAGTCGGAGCAACTTCTGTTGCTCCGTGTGCGACAAAAATGCTGTGATATCGCTGCGGCGATTTCACCCGAATTACCTCATGTGCGACGTGCCTTAGATTCATGTCTTGAAACCTATAGAACAGGCTTAATAGGTGTATCTAAGAAAGCAGATCATAATTTTTTTTTAAATACATACATATGCTTAAAGGAATGAGGAGTAGCGAGTGTTAAGTAAAGGCTAATAATATCCCGCAATATTTTTATCTTAGAATACATGCTATAATTTTACCACAGGTACATACTTTCCATAAGAAAATTTCATGTACGAAATCGTGTGCGATATGCATAATAAAATACTGAAAATATGCAAAATAAAATAATTCCATCATGATGCGACAACAACAAGTATGTAAGTTTACATTAGTAAACAAGGTTGTCAAATACATAAGAGCTCTTTCTCTAGGTATACTTCTCCTAATTGTTGTAGCAGCGTTGCAATAGATACAACATTCCTTCATTATGGCAGTAATGACGTTCTACAAGAGTTTATATGTATTTTATTTTTGTCTTTAATTAATTTTTTTTCCCGCTAAGAAAATTGAATATTTTCAAAAAAGTTATTGGTTTTATCCCGTTTTGAAAAAATCAATTTTTCATCAGATCTCGACGTTTTGTGGTTACTATGCATTTACATATATATATATATATATATATATATATATATATATATATATATATATATATATATATATATATATATATATATATATATATATATATACACATATATATATACACATATATATATATATACAGTTCACATACTTTCACACACACACACACACACACACACACACACACATATATATATATATATATATATATATATATATATATATATATATATATATATATATATATATATATATATATATATATATATATATATATATATATATATATATATATATATATATATATATATATATATATATATATATGTGTGTGTGTGTGTGTGTGAAAGTATGTGAACCATTTATAACTTGTGAACGGCTCGAAAGGGCTTGACCAAAATTAGATTTTGATTTTGATCGATTTGGATTGGTTCGAATTGGTAGATTCTGAGAAATCTCAAAAAATAAGAAAAACATTTTTTTAAAGTAATTTTTTGGAATAACTTTTTAACTCCAAAAACTAATCAGATCTTAACCATGATAAACCACGTCGGTCGTTGCTAATCCGATTAAAATCGGTTCGAGATTGTTTGAGAGATATGGTAAGTGAAAAATTTCAAAAAAAGTGTTTTTTTTTACATAACTTCGACATTTCTTTTCGGACTGTTTTTGAAGAAAAAAAAAGCAGATAACATGTTATTTTCAAAATAGTTATTGGTTTTATTGGTTTTAAATCAATTTTTCATCAGATCTCGACGTTTTGCGGTTACTATACTATGCATTTACATATATATATATATATATATATATATATATATATATATATATATATATATATATATATATATATATATATATATATATATATATATATATATATATATATATATATATATATATATATATATATATTTATATGTGTGTGTGTGTGTGTGTGTGTGTGAAAGTATGTGAACCATTTATAACTTGTGAACGGCTCGAACAATGCCATTCGAAAGGGCTTGACCAAAATTAGATTTTGATTTTGATCGATTTGGATTGGTTCGAATTGGTAGATTTTGAGAAATCTCAAAAAATAAGAAAAACATTTTTTTAAAGTAATTTTTTGGAATAACTTTTTAACTCCAAAAACTAATCAGATCTTAACCATGATAAACCACGTCGGTCGTTGCTAATCCGATTAAAATCGGTTCGAGATTGTTTGAGAGATATGGTAAGTGAAAAATTTCAAAAAAAGTGTTTTTTTTTACATAACTTCGACATTTTTTTTCGGACTGTTTTTGAAGAAAAAAAAAGCAGATAACATGTTATAAATTTTATAGCGTGTTACACATTACGTCAATTTTCATGAAATCACACTCATATAAAAACATCCGTTTTACGTATAATTCGTATAAAGACTTTTCAAATATTGCATATTTTCCTAGCTTCCTGTTATACTTTGACAGTATTACGCACTTTCGCCCTTTTTCACTAAATCACTCTCATTGATTTTATTACCGGTCGGAAAAATGTTACACAAAATAAATTTTAGGCTATAATTTTTTAAAGTAAACTCTACAAGATAATTTTTGTAAATGTAATAAAAATATGTGGATATGTAATTAAAAAGATAATACGATTAAAAGATTTTCCTGTGGCGTTTAGCTACCTAAGAAATGTTGTGCAACAAATTCTTTATTTTTATATAAGTATATTCTTTAAAATAAAAACAAATTTTACAAATCGACGTATAAATGACAGAATTCTGTGTTATTAAACTAAAAAATATAGGCGAATTGATAATCTGTTCTTTTTTGAAGTCGATTAAGGCACATCACACATAGAGTGATTTGAGCGAAATCGCGATATCACAGCCTTTTATTCGTATGGATCTGAATAGATCCATGACCAAACTTAACCATAAAAAAAGATTAAAAAAAGAAATTGTTTGATTAAAAAAACAAAAAACTTGAACATTTTTCGAAAAATGTTTGCAATATATATATATATATATATATATATATATATATATAATATATATATATATATATATATATATATATATACTCTGTTATTGAAATGAATGAAAATAATCTTGACGCTTGAAAAGACTAATAAGAAAATAAGTTTATAAATATAAACTCTTGTAGAACGTCATTACTGCCATAATGAAGGAATGTTGTATCTATTGCAACGCTGCTACAACAATTAGGAGAAGTATACCTAGAGAAAGAGCTCTTATGTATTTGACAACCTTGTTTACTAATGTAAACTTACATACTTGTTGTTGTCGCATCATGATGGAATTATTTTATTTTGCATATTTTCAGTATTTTATTATGCATATCGCACACGATTTCGTACATGAAATTTTCTTATGGAAAGTATGTACCTGTGGTAAAATTATAGCATGTATTCTAAGATAAAAATATTGCGGGATATTATTAGCCTTTACTTAACACTCGCTACTCCTCATTCCTTTAAGCATATGTATGTATTTAAAAAAAAATTATGATCTGCTTTCTTAGATACACCTATTAAGCCTGTTCTATAGGTTTCAAGACATGAATCTAAGGCACGTCGCACATGAGGTAATTCGGGTGAAATCGCCGCAGCGATATCACAGCATTTTTGTCGCACACGGAGCAACAGAAGTTGCTCCGACTTTGTAACGTTTTTTGAAGAAGGGGTACTACATAATTTGTTTACTAATAACAATATATGTATAAACAGTGTCTTAAAGGATGAAATACATCAAGTAATAAATAATATAGATTATAATAGATTATACTTTAAGCCATTTGAAATTCGCATTTCGTCTTACAAATTTTTATATATATATATATATATATATATATATATATATATATATATATATATATATATATATATATATATATATATATATATATATATATATATATATATATATATATATATATATATATATATATATATATATATATATATATATATATAACAGAGTATATATATATATATATATATATATATATATATATATATTGCAAACATTTTTCGAAAAATGTTCAAGTTTTTTGTTTTTTTAATCAAACAATTTCTTTTTTTAATCTTTTTTTATGGTTAAGTTTGGTCATGGATCTATTCAGATCCATACGAATAAAAGGCTGTGATATCGCGATTTCGCTCAAATCACTCTATGTGTGATGTGCCTTAATCGACTTCAAAAAAGAACAGATTATCAATTCGCCTATATTTTTTAGTTTAATAACACAGAATTCTGTCATTTATACGTCGATTTGTAAAATTTGTTTTTATTTTAAAGAATATACTTATATAAAAATAAAGAATTTGTTGCACAACATTTCTTAGGTAGCTAAACGCCACAGGAAAATCTTTTAATCGTATTATCTTTTTAATTACATATCCACATATTTTTATTACATTTACAAAAATTATCTTGTAGAGTTTACTTTAAAAAATTATAGCCTAAAATTTATTTTGTGTAACATTTTTCCGACCGGTAATAAAATCAATGAGAGTGATTTAGTGAAAAAGGGCGAAAGTGCGTAATACTGTCAAAGTATAACAGGAAGCTAGGAAAATATGCAATATTTGAAAAGTCTTTATACGAATTATACGTAAAACGGATGTTTTTATATGAGTGTGATTTCATGAAAATTGACGTAATGTGTAACACGCTATAAAATTTATAACATGTTATCTGCTTTTTTTTTCTTCAAAAACAGTCCGAAAAAAAATGTCGAAGTTATGTAAAAAAAAACACTTTTTTTGAAATTTTTCACTTACCATATCTCTCAAACAATCTCGAACCGATTTTAATCGGATTAGCAACGACCGACGTGGTTTATCATGGTTAAGATCTGATTAGTTTTTGGAGTTAAAAAGTTATTCCAAAAAATTACTTTAAAAAAATGTTTTTCTTATTTTTTGAGATTTCTCAAAATCTACCAATTCGAACCAATCCAAATCGATCAAAATCAAAATCTAATTTTGGTCAAGCCCTTTCGAATGGCATTGTTCGAGCCGTTCACAAGTTATAAATGGTTCACATACTTTCACACACACACACACACACACACATATAAATATATATATATATATATATATATATATATATATATATATATATATATATATATATATATATATATATATATATATATATATATATATATATATATATATGTAAATGCATAGTATAGTAACCGCAAAACGTCGAGATCTGATGAAAAATTGATTTTTTCAAAACGGGATAAAACCAATAACTATTTTGAAAATAACATGTTATCTGCTTTTTTTTTCTTCAAAAACAGTCCGAAAAGAAATGTCGAAGTTATGTAAAAAAAAACACTTTTTTTGAAATTTTTCACTTACCATATCTCTCAAACAATCTCGAACCGATTTTAATCGGATTAGCAACGACCGACGTGGTTTATCATGGTTAAGATCTGATTAGTTTTTGGAGTTAAAAAGTTATTCCAAAAAATTACTTTAAAAAAATGTTTTTCTTATTTTTTGAGATTTCTCAGAATCTACCAATTCGAACCAATCCAAATCGATCAAAATCAAAATCTAATTTTGGTCAAGCCCTTTCGAGCCGTTCACAAGTTATAAATGGTTCACATACTTTCACACACACACACACACACACACACATATATATATATATATATATATATATATATATATATATATATATATATATATATATATATATATATATATATATATATATATATATATACATATATATATATATATATATATATATGTAAATGCATAGTAACCACAAAACGTCGAGATCTGATGAAAAATTGATTTTTTCAAAACGGGATAAAACCAATAACTTTTTTGAAAATATTCAATTTTCTTAGCGGGAAAAAAAATTAATTAAAGACAAAAATAAAATACAATTTTTATTGAAAAAAATAACACTTCGTTACGAAAACATTCTCATTTCAAATAATCCTGATATTTTTTAACGGCAAAACTTTAATGTTGCGTATTACCGAAGTGAGATATCAGTTACATATCATCTATGAGTACTGTAAGGCTCGCTGTTTTTTTTTTCACTTTTTTGCATCATTTCATTCTTGACATTATAGAGTGGAAGCTGGCTGTAAATAACATCGAGTAGCCGGATGAAGTATTTTTTAAATGATACTACTCACTGTACTATTTGTCACTAAAATAAATAAAAGTGGCACTAATGTATTTTCTTGGTAATAAATGTTTAAACTTCAATTTGATTATAGTTTGAAGCGATTACTTGATAGGTACGATAACACATCAAAAAAATTAAAAAATTTTCGTGCCATGAAATTAGCACCAGATTTCACGAGGCACTTGTTCATAATTATTTTCTACTCACTCGAAACTAAATTTTAAAATCAGTTTCATGCGGTTACTCGATTGGTACAGTTTATGTCCAAAAGAAGTACCGTAGAAAAAATATAGCAATGTTAAGCACCATATTTGCCCTGACACTAAATGATTTTTTCAATAGTTACAGTGAGTAGTATCATTTAAAAAATACTTCATCCGGTAACTCGATAGGCCAGGTTTTTTGCAGCTAGCTCTTGGACCATTATTAGCGTATTGTGTATATAAGGTATACCTTCTACTGCACAAGCGCACAAAAATGCGATAGTGGGAGCATCCTAACGCGAGATTAAATTAACAACACATGTTGTACATTAACATAGTCTTGCAATCATATGTTTCCGCTATTATGATCATACGATTTGAAGAGTTTTCAAAATATTTGTAATTCTCTATCTTTTTTATTAATATTATTTTTCTTTCTTTCTTACTGTTCTGCCACAATATATATTTTTTTTTCAACGCAGCAACGGACGGTGAAGTCGACGTGCGTTTCACCTTTCCATTGAGTTAAATGGAGCATGTCACACTAGAATTTATTTTCAACGTGCGTTGAAGCAAACGGGCGTCAGTTTTAGCGCACGTCGAACAGACGTTGCAGCTTTCAATGAAATTAAATATAGCTTGACAGACATAGGAACATAGAATTGGATTTGATTATATTTCACACTTAGGCACATCGTACATGAGGTGATTTGGGTGAAATCGGCGAAATCGCCGATATCACAGCATTTTAGTCGCACACGGAGCAACAGAAGTTGCTCCGACTTTGTAACGATTTTCGAAGAAGGGGTAATACATAGTTTGTTTACTAATAAAAAAATATGTATATACAGTGTCTTAAAGGATGAAATACATCAAGTAATAAATAATATAGATTATAATAGATTATATTTTAAGCCATTTGATTTACCCATTTCAGTCTCCCGTCATTCGTCATCAAGATAACTAAAAAACGACAAGAGATAAGTTGAACGGTATAATGGGCTAATTAAATCTATGATCCAACTTAACCATAAAAAAAGATTCAAAACAAACACAAAAAACTTGTATGAACATTTTTCGGATATAATAAGAATCTGTTAATTAGCTTAAACTGTGGCGAATATAAACATTCCGAAAAATCTTCATAAATTTTTTTTTTTTTAATCAAACAATTATCGTTTTGAATCTTTTTTTATGGTTAAGTTGGGTCATAGATCTAATTATCCCATTATACCGATTTTGCTCATTTCCGAACTTGGACTCACTTTTAAGATCCAGAATATGACACCCAAAGTTCAACTACCTGTCTCTTGTCGTTTTTCAGTTATCTTGATGACGAACGGGAGACTGAGATGGGTTAATACTAATATACTCTGACTTAACCATATATATAAAGCAATAACCATATTTGTTAAGTCAGAGTATATTAGTATTAACCCATCTCAGTTTCCCGTTCGTCATCAAGATTTCTGAAAAACGACAAGAGACAGGTAGTTGAACTTTTGGTGTCATATATATATATATATATATATATATATATATATATATATATATATATATATATATATATATATATATATATATATATATATATATATATATATATATATATATATATATATATATATATATATATATATATATATATATATAAATAACTGTATAGAGTGTTTTATGAATGCTAATGATTAAAGTAGTTCATACATTGATGCTCAATCTTATACCGAATATCTAAAAAATTAACTCTGTTATTTGTTACCTTAACTTGTTTTATTTGTTTAATGTGATTAGAATAGATACAGATTATAGCCACTGTACAATTACTGTATTTCTACAGTTCATTTTGTAAACATATAAAATAATAATAAGAATCAATAAATATTATATTTTTGAGTAATAGTATAAGATGTATTGGCTTAATTTTATAAAATAAGTCTAAAGTTCATTTCTGTTTATTTACTCAGTTATTGAAATGAAATTAATATTGGCACTTGAAAAGTGTTATAAGAAAATCAGTTTATGAACTCTTGCAGAACGTCATTACTGCCATAATGAAGGAATGTTGTATCTATTGCAACGTTGCTACAACAATTAGGAGAAGTATACCTAGAGAAAGAGGTTTTTCCCATTTTGCTATCCACAAATATAAATATGTCTAGAAATTTTTTAGGTTGAGCATTTAACTGAGTAATACTATAGGTGAAAGCTCTTATGTATTTGACAACGTTGCTTACGAATGTAAAATTACATACGATTGTTGTCGCATCATGGTGGAATTCTTACGATTTCAGTATTTGTTTATGCATATCTTACACAGTGCGATTTCGTACATGTAATTTTCTAATGGAAAGTAATCTCTATCCGTATACGACACAACAGTTGCAACAATACCATATATGTGATAAAAGTATAGCATGTATTCAAAGATATAAATATTGCAGGATATTATAAGCATTTACTTAATACTCGCTACTCCTCGTTCCTTTTCTTTTAAGCATATGTATGCATTTAAAAAAATTTATGATCTGCTGTATAAGATGCACCTATTAAGCCTGTTCTATATGGTTCAGGACATGAATCTAACCGTTTTTTGTTTGTATATAAACAAGCATTGACATGTTTTTATTTTTAAATATTGAAAATAACATTATTTAACTCTCTATCTTTGTCATAAACATTGATTTATATGACTGTATAAACAAGAATAAAAAAAAGTTGCCCATGTGATTTTAAGAACGAAGGATTTTTACAACGGTTTTTTTATCACATGTATGATTTCAAATCACGAAAATCACGCCGTGTGCGACTATACATTGATTTCCATAAGCAAATCATATGTATGATATCGCCGATTTCACGCAAATCGCGTCGTGTGCGATGTGCCTTAGATATTTTTATTTTATTTACTGTTATATTTATTTATAATCATAATTGTATTAGTATCATCTTGTTAAATTTGTGTATTGTGTAAATACATTGTAATTTCCGGTTTGGTTGTATATAGGTAAGCTCATGTATATTGTAAGAACCAGAACATCTGCATGGACACCTGGATAATTGACATCAATCGCCAATAACGCAAAGTCAGCATTAATTTACTATATAATCAATGGCATCTTCAATGCCAAATCAGATTAAGTTCACGGTAGCTTAAAGTTATTACATATTGATAATTAGACGGTTTAATAATTTGTACTTAATTTTGTAAATTTGAATTGTATTTAATTAAAGTAATTTCATTTTTAATAAAAGTAATATTTTTAACCAAAAGTCAATTATTATTTAAAAGTGAACTTTTCTCATCAAATATTAAGTTATCTTAATATTTTAATAAATTCAAATCATTGGACGGATTATTGGAATTTCAAGCTGGACATAGTATTTTTCTGGACATTGAATCAATTTTAATAGTGGGACAGCAGAAATCCTGTAGACGTGATTCCAAATAAACCAAAGGTACTCTGGTTTGAATCAATGGTTTACGAATTTGTACCCAACAAATGCTCTGGTGACAGCGCCCTGCTAAATTCAATCTACTGATTTGCCGTTCCAATTACGGGATACGACATAAAAATTGGTGACAGCGGTGGAATTGTACGACAGCAACGAAAAATATCAGAGGGAACCGGTGTGGATCCAGATATTGATTAGCTGGTGTATTTCAATACTTCGTGTAAAATCAAAGAATTTCACCCAAAGACCGCAGTAAGTACGCTTATTGTTTTTCTACTATATGACACATTTCCTAAATATCCAAACCCATTTAAAAAAATATAAATATTTCTAATACAATGTCGAACACAGACGTAAACACTATTGACAATATGGACAACAGTCGACAAATAATTCAAAATAATCATGATAATTTACCGCCAGAATTATCTGAAGATGGTTCTAACGTTTCAGTAAATTCAATCGGTTCAAACCATAACCGTGAATTAGATATTCCATTAAATTTCTTAGCACGTATGATTACTGATTTTAGTGGTAATCCAAAAGAATTAAACAATTTCTTACAAAATGCTAATAATGCAATAGGTCTAGCTTCACAATCACAAAGATGGCCGCTAGAACTCTTTATTTTTTCAAAAGTCTCGAGTGAGGTAAAAACAAAAATTAATATGAATGACATTACTACATATACCGAACTTAGACAAAAACTTCTAGCCGTCTACTCACCTGTTGAATCATACGACTATCTTATGGAACAACTCGAAACAACTATACAAAAACCAAACGAAAGCATTAAAGAATATTACGTTAGGCTCGACAAAATAACTAGTAAATGCCTATTTGCGACAGACAAGGAAGCCACTAGTCACACTCGCGATAGCGAAAAGCGAGTTATTCAAAGAATCGCTTTAAGACGATTCACACACCATACAGTGCCGGAAATTTCTCAAATTCTCCGCCACAAACCATTCAACACATTGAATGAAGCCTTCTCGTTAGCTTACGAAGAAGAAGCGTACCTTATAAATGAGGGACGATTACGAAAACCCAACACAAACTCAAATATTAATCAAAATAACTCTAAATAATGTAGGAATTGTAAAACAAAAACACATAATACACGAGATTGTCGTAGTAAAAATTCATCCAACAATTCCAATTCAAATAATACTAATTCTAATACAAATAATACCAACAACTCAAACACAGAAATAAAAAGATGCAATTTTTGTAATTATCGTGGACATACGGAGGCCGAGTGTAGGAAAAAACGTTTCAGTCAGAATATTAATCCTAATCCCCGTATAGCCCAAGCGACACAAGAAAAAAATAATACAGATAATAATTTAAACTAATATCGGTCCCAGAGCGAGGCCGCCTCTGTGGACCACACTCAACCAATGGCCAGCACAAGTTCAACCAACCCAATCCATTACATAACATCTACTTATGCAATGGAGTAGGTGATAAAAAATTTAGTTTTGATTTCCCACAATCAATTAATAAAACATTTAAATTTTTAGTAGATACTGGAGCTCATGTATCCATTATAAAAAAAAATTTAATCCATAACGAAAGTGATGTAGACACATCACAACAAATTATGCTCTCTGGCATAAATGGTGGAATCAAAACACTCGGTAAAATCAGAGTTAAACTTTATAAACCAAACGATGATTTTACTTTCGAATTTCAATTAATCGATCAAGATTTTAACATTCCGTACGACGGGATCATCGGGCGTGACTTCTTAACAAAAAATCAAGCCGAAATAAATTATAAAACAAATACAATAACTTTTCATAAAATAATTGAAATACCGCCCAACTCAATGGCTCAGGTACCTATCCAATTTATTACAAACAACACAAATCATACTGTAATAACAGAAATACTTGAGGATGCAAATATATCTGTTCCTAATCATATATTAATCACTCCTCAAACTGAGTTATAAATAAACATCCATCAAAAAAGTTAAAACTAAAACCAATAAATGCACCTTTAGAACAAGCAATTTGTTTTTACGAATCTACTATTAAAAACTGTGAAAACAGACTTAAAGAATTACATTCAAATCTCAGGCATAACCATTGCAACAAGGAAGAAAGAGAGTCACTCATAGAAATTTGCACACAATTTAATGATATTTTCTTCCTTAACGGTGACATACTTACTTCAACCCCTACAATCAAGCATGAAATTAAAGTAACGGACCCTGCTCCAATAGCAGTTAAATCATATCGTTTTCCCAAAGTACATGAACAAGAGGTCCAAAAACAAATTGACCAAATGCTTGAACAAAAAATAATAGAACCCAGTGACAGTCCTTGGTCTGCGCCGCTGTGGGTAGTCCCTAAAAAGAAGAATGCGTCTGGAAAACAAAAATGGCGTGTCGTCACAGATTACCGCCGGCTAAACGACGTCACAATCTCCAACAACTTTCCTCTACCCAACATCGAAGAAATTTTGGATCAATTAGGGAACGCGTCCTATTTCACAACTTTAGATCTAGCAAGTGGTTTTCATCAATTAGAAATGCACGAAGATGATAAACCAAAAACAGCCTTCAGTACCCCTAGAGGCCATTTCCATTTTAACCGTATGAATTTCGGACTTAAAAAAGCGCCAAGTACCTTTCAAAGGTTAATGAATACAGTCCTGATCAACAACTTAGGTCAAGATTGTTTCGTATATCTAGATGATATCGTTATTTTTGCTAAAGATTTAAAAGAACACAATCTCAAATTAACTAAAGTGTTCAATTCGCTACGCCAACATAACCTTAAACTTCAACCAGATAAATGCGAATTTCTACAAAAACAGGTCTCATACCTCGGACATTTAATATCGGATAAAGGAGTTGAACCGAATCCTGATAAAATATCCGCAATATTAGATAGGTAAATCCCTCGCAACGTAAAAGATATCAAATCCTTTTTGGGACTAACCGGATATTACAGAAAATTTATCCCTAACTATGCGCAACTCGTAAAACCACTCACATCACTGCTCAAAAAGGATGTAAAATTCAATTTTGACGAAAAATGTATTGAATGTTTCAATAAGTTTAAAAAATTATTAACTTCAAAGCCATTGCTACAATACCCTGATTTTAATAAGCCATTTATTCTCACATGCGATGCATCCAACGATGCAGTAGGCAGTGTGTTATCACAAGGTGAAATAGGTAAAGATTTACCTATCGTTTATTATTCTGCGACTCTTAATGATGCAGAAGTAACTACAGTACCACAGAGAAAGAACTTCTCGCTATCGTAAAAAGTTGTAAATATTTCCGTCCCTATTTATAAGGACAAGAATTCACAAATATTAGTGACCACAAATGTTTACAATGGCTCATGAACTGCAAAGAACCCCTCTAGCCGCTTAGTTAGATGGCGTTTAAAACTTAGCGAATACCAATATAGAATTGTCTACAAACCTGGTAAAGCAAACTCTAACGCAGACGCTTTATCACGTCCCGTTTTACATATTACACAATCTTCTCTATCATACGAAGATTTTAAATTATTTCACCAGAAAAATTTAGAAACCGAAAGCTTCCAAAAAATTAATAAACCATTTTCCGAAATAAAAAGTTTAGTGATACCGTACTCAACGGACTTATCACAAAACAATGCGCATTCATTCTTTGTTAATACAGAATGTGAATTATCCAAAATAAAAACAAACAAAATAAGTAAAATAGCTAAATTAAAAACCACAACTGACAATCAAAATCTTTATCTAATGTTTGTAAAAGAAAAAGCTAGAGATGAAATAACATATGAAAATTTATACAAATCCCTCAGTAACTTATTTTTATTATTGAACTTTAATAACGAAACCGAAATTAATATTATAAATATACCCCAAATATGTAACAAAATTCAACAAAATACATTTGAATCAATGCTACAATATTTGAATCAAAAGAAAATCAAAATTAATTTAATCACTGGAGATTTAATACATCCTACTAAAGAACAACGTCCCCAAATATTAAAAGAATACCACGATAACGTTTTATCTGGTCACCCAGGAATCAATCGTACTTTCCAGAAAATTAAACGTAAATATTTATGGAAAGGCATGAAACAGGACATTGAAGTCTATGTCAAAAAATGCACTACCTGTCAGACCGTTAAGAAAACAAACGTAAAAACCCCTATGGTAATCTCAACCACAGCAAACGATTTTGGAGACACTGTAGCCATTGACATTATGGGACCATATCCTATCACAAAAAATAATAATAGATACATTTTGACTTTTCAAGAAGAATTAACAAAATTCGTACAGGCCTATCCTATTGCCGAAACTTCAGCACTAACTTGTGCAACACATTTAGTTAAATACTGCACCATATTTGGATTCCCCAACACTATTTTAACAGATCAAGGCACTAATTTCCTCAGTAATCTCTTTAAAGAAATACACAAATTTTAGAAATAAAACACAAACTAACTACACCTTATCATCCTCAAAGCAACGGAAGTATCGAAAGGTCTCATGCTTCAATAAAAACATTCATAAAAACATATGTTGAATCAAATTTAGAAAACTGGGATGAACTCGTGTATTTAGCGTCTCATTCCTACAATACACATGAAAATAGATTAACAAGAGAACGTCCATATACTCTTGTGTTTGGAAGAGAACCAAAAATTCCTCATTCTTTAGAAAAACCCAAAAACCTTCCAACTTATCAAAATCTTACCTAAGATATTTTAAACAAAGCAAAAACTATAAGACAAGCCGCTAAAGAAAATTTACTTCATTCTAAAAAAGTAAATAAACATTATTACGACAGAAAACTAAAGAAAGTCCGATCAAAGAAGACGATCTAGTATTGTTGTATGATGCTAAACAACAAAGCCATCATAATCTAAAATTAATGCCATCTTATAAAGGCC
Source organism: Chrysopa pallens (assembly GCA_020423425.1). Lineage (NCBI taxonomy): Eukaryota > Metazoa > Arthropoda > Insecta > Neuroptera > Chrysopidae > Chrysopa > Chrysopa pallens. The sequence goes on from CM035591.1 coordinate 2,015,997, forward strand.
CATGCAAAGTCTTACAAAAACACAATAATAATACAGCCACTATTAGAATCAGTAAACAAAAACTTCGAACGTATCATCTAAACCAACTGAAACTCTTTGTTTCAGATGAAATACCTTTGGATGATAATCTTACTCTCGATGAAAAACATCTGGACCCTGGCGAAAAATCCGGCAACATTTAATATCCAGTTTATAAATAAATCCGCCGGAATATACTTTAATCATATCGGCGAAGCCAAAATATCAAATCAATATATTAGTTTAGTTCATTTTTACGATATTTATAAAGTTAAGTACATGCTTAAAGTTCTCAAACTACTTATACAGACTCGGTATCATATTGTAATCTTATCGAAATAAAAGACGCAAGTACGTGTAAAATGACATTAACGCTTTTACAACACCAAATTAACGACTTGCAAAGTCAATTTGACGATATAAAATCACAACATTTAAATAATAAAAGAAGACGTAGAGGACTTATCGACGGCGTAAGCTATCCAATAAAATGGCTCTTTGGAATACCTGACACAGACGACGCTAAATTTTACAAATCATCAATAGACGACCTTATTAACGATCAAACGCAAAATCACGTTTTAATGCAATCACAAATTCGAGTAATCACAGCTACCGTTAGAAACATTAATCGCACAATGCTAAATTTTAATGAAATAGAAGATTCATTACAAATCGACTTAATTTCTCATTTAATGCTAATAAAACAAATAAATGACGAAGTAAAACGAGAATTAAATGACCATACGACTTAATTAACATTATCCAGACATGGAAAATTATCGAATTTTACCGCCAAAAACATTATTACACGAACTTCAACAATCAGTCAAATTTAATTTACCACTCGAGCCTACTTGGCAAAATTTAGAGTCATATTATAGAATTATTAAATTAAAATCATTTTTAACTCACGACAAATTAGTAATCATAATAAAAATACCGGTAGTCACTTTAGATCAAACAATGTATTAAAAATATACCCTTTACCTACACCAAGTAAAGAAAATCCTAAAGTTGTTACCTTCCTAAAAATAAACCATGATTTCCTCCTTGTGTCAAAAAGTAGATCACAATTTGCGTTACTCAAAAATTTGGACTAATGCAAAGTATATTTGGATCAACAATACATTTGTAGCGAAATTACAATTTCATATCAACCTGAAGATAATTGTGAAACTGCATTATACCAAATGACAACGAAATTAATACCTCCAGTATGCGAAAAAAACAATGTTCACACAAATATGGAAATTTGGCAAAATTTAAATCAAAACCGATGGTTATTTGTTACTACACAAGATACACGCTGTACAATTTTATGCAAAAACGAATCCGACGATTACACAACAATAATCAATAAAATGGGAATTATCACGCTTAAAGAAGACTGTCGAGCATTCACCGACACCGTCACTTTAGAATCCAAAACGCTTATACGAAATTCAACTTTTCGAGACTTCATTCCAGACATCGACTTAACTGAAGATGACTGTTCTAAAACAAACAAACTTAACGAAACCATGTTAAAAATTTACGCATTGCATCCTGTAAAATTAACTCATCTGGACCTGGATGAACTCAAATACGCACAACATCGTCTCAATCATTTTGACGAACAATTACAACAAGAATTAAATAAAACCTTCTTCATACAATATGAAAATGGTATTCTATATTATGCAAAAGTTTTTGGATTGTCCGTAACCGTATTAGCAATCATTTAATTTCTAATACGCTTCAATATAATTCAATATTTCTGGAAGAAGATCAAACCAAATGGTCAATCTTCTAACACATTTATCAATTGTTGTTTTGGTCGACATAGCCGCCAAACAGCTCATTACCAGCCTTCAGGGCCAACACAAGAACTTAAAGTTATTACATATTGATAATTAGACGGTTTAATAATTTGTACTTAATTTTGTAAATTTGAATTGTATTTAATTAAAGTAATTTCATTTTTAATAAAAGTAATATTTTTAACCAAAAGTCAATTATTATTTAAAAGTGAACTTTTCTCATCAAATATTAAGTTATCTTAATATTTTAATAAATTCAAACCATTGGACGGATTATTGGAATTTCAAGCTGGACATAGTATTTTTCTGGACATTGAATCAATTTTAATAGTGGGACAGCAGAAATCCTGTGGACGTGATTCCAAATAAACCAAAGGTACTCTGGTTTGAATCAATGGTTTGCGAATTTGTACCCAACAAATGCTCTGGTGACAGCGCCCTGCTAAATTCAATCTACTGATTTGCCGTTCCAATTACGGGATACGACAATATTTATGATATGTTTTTGAAATATTTTATAAATAGAGGATGCGCCACCATGCATGCATTAAACATAATAAATTTTTAAAAACTAACATTTTTTCTATACTTATAAGGAAGGTGAGGTCTTTTGGCAATCGATGTGAAATAAAATAGGAAAGCTTTCGTTTTTATTGCATTTCCGCTTTTGGAGAAAATCTCGAAAAATACCAACTTTTTTTCTATAATTATTAAAAAGATGCGGTATTTTGCAATCGACGCTGGTTTCAACGGACGTTCGCAAAATAATCAGTAGTGTGGCAAAGCTCTTAAATCTACTACACCATCATTAAAATATATGTAACTTATATACCTTTGTCATATCTAACAGTATATGATCTAAGGGTAATAAGCATTAAAAAAGAGAAGCGAGCCATACAGTGCTTGTAGATTATGTGTAACTTCTTACATTAAAAATATGCTACATTAACATTTTATCTTTTTTTTTTTAAATAATTATTAATGAGAACTCTAGTATTTCGAATAGATTTGAAACGATCACCAAATTAGCAACGAGTAACATTTCCTCAAAGAATCATTACAACGAGCTAATTCATACTGATCATGACTACTTTATAGTCGAAATACGTATATATAAAAATATATACGTATATATAAAAATACAAAATAATTTGATCTAGGAAATTGGGGCAAAAAATCGAAATTTATTTAATTTTATCATTTATACAATGGATTCATTTATTATTTTAAAACAATTTCCGTAAAGAAAAATAATTCTTTTAATAAATTGTTTTTATTATTATTAAATAATTTTAATTTTATTCTTTCCTTGTTTTAAATTACCGGATTTATTTTTAAATTTTTGAATTTATACTTTTGTCACGATTTCTTAGATACCAAATTTTTGTATTATATAAATACGTATTTCGAGTACAATCATAATCAGTCTTGATTATCTAATATTAATTATTCGCCGAGGAGATGCATTTCGTTCATAATTTGGTGACGAACTCCACAAAAGTAATTTAGTAAGTGCGCAATTCAAGCTCGACGCAGATGCATCATTGACTGACTCCGTGCCACGCATTTATTAAAAAACCAAAATATCAGGCGAATTTATTATTTAAAATAAAGAATACAATATTATTTAAATTTCGTAAATAGTAATGACAAAAAATAATGAAACTTAACTTTTGTTTTCAAAATGGTTTAACATAACCTCGATAGATTTGATGTTATTAAACATGCAATCAATTTCAAACAAATACTGTACGTATAAAGTATATTAATGATCATGTGATACTGGTAAGTGAATTATGAAAACAATATTAATCACTGAATTTTAAATTAAAAACTGTATTAACTTTTTTAATTTTTATTCACAAATAATTCCACCAAAAAATATTGAAAAATGATTTATTAATATTTTCCTAGTGGCTAACTTTGTCAAAACGGTACCCCATTGCGGAACCAATCAGCATCGATAACATGTTGAAGATATTGAAGTATTGGATCACTTGATTTTGACAGTTAAAAATCTTAAAATTGAACTAAAGTTACATTATATATAAAACTAAATTAAATCTAAAAATTAATTATGAAATTAAATAATTTTAGTCTGAAATATCTTCTCAATTTTAACAATTTAACCTCAATTTTGAAATCTTTATTAAATAGAAAATTGGAATACTTTCTTTATCTAAATTCATTGTTTCCTTGCCAATTGTTTGAATACATATGGATGCTTTCATATGCATCTAGTTCGGTAGAGTTGGGAACCGATTTTAAAATGTTTTAAATTAAATTTGTATATTTTATGTTTTATTTTAATTAACTTGCGTTATCTGTTCTAAGAAAATTATACCAATTTGTCTACCTACATATTTCTTCGAACATTTTTGATATCCAATGTAATAAATTCCTGACTGTTGTGCGTTGTTAATTAACAACAGTCTTGAATTTATTGCTTTGGATCTAAAAACTGCTCGAAGAATTGTATAGGACAAAGGAGACGACAAATTGGTATAAGATTCAAAGAACACATGTCACACATTAAATTTATTCTAATTAATACTAACGATGACTACTTTGTAATCGGAACACGTATCAAATAAATAAAAAATATGATCCAGGAAATTAGGGCAAAAATCGAAATTTATTCGAAAAATACATTAGGCAAAGTTCAACTAACATTAATTGGAAATTAATCTTTAGAATATTTTATTTCATTAGTGCAGAAAAAATAAATTTAGAATACGATGGAATAATTGGGTACGATTTTCTTTTAAAATTTAACCACTACGTTAACGTTATCTCATACTCCACAACAAATAACAATAAAGCCTCGTACTCAACAAAACATGCCGATTAATGCAGTTGACAATTTCATCTGTGTCATAGACAAATCAAATCTAAATCTATCTGAATCAATAATAATTTCAGATAACTTTCGTATTTATCAAACTACAAAATTTACAAAATCTTATCCTATAATAAACGTATCTGAAGATGAAATTAAAATTCCAATTCCACAAATAAATTTAATTGAAATGGAAATTGTTCCACAAGAACAAGTCCTTTCACTTTCCAAACGAAATAATTCTACACAGATTATTTAAATCGTAAAGTAAAAGAATCCGTTTTAAAAATCTGTAAAAACTATAACGATCTTTTTCATTTACTTGGTGGTCAAATTACGTATACAAAAACATTACAACACGAAATAATTACAACAGCAAAAAGCTAAGATTAATCTTCCAAACAATATATCCTATAAAATAGACATAGAACAATTAGAGGAAACTCAGGATCGGTACAAAGAGATAAGCAAATTAGAACATTTGGTAAAGAACCAAGATAAGAAAAAAAATTATCAAGAAAACAAATATCAACAAATGAAAGAATAAAAAGGCATGCGAAATCTGTGAAAATGCTGGAAAAGAAAACGCTTTCGCTCTGAAGATATTTGCTGGTTTATAAACAATAATTCAATCTTGGATGTGGAGCTGAATAATCAAGATCCAAAAAACTTTTAATCCTACCATTAATTATTAAATTCAAAATAAAACTGAATAATAGATTAGACGTTATGGCATTATATGATCCTGGCTCAAATATATCTTTAATAACTGCAAGAATATTGAGAATAAAACCGGATTAAATCCAACAAAACCATTTGGTAAATATAAACACAATTAATGGTAGAGCTATGGAAGAAAAATTAAAGTTACTTTAAAATTATAAATTTTTAATATAGAAAAAGAAATGACTGTCTTCATAATAGACAATAAAGAATTCACGTACAATTTTCTGGCTGGCTTAGATTGTAGCATAGAATTTAAGATAAGCTACAAGGAAAAATTAGAAATACTACAAAATAACAAAATTGATAAAATTATAAAAACAACAGAAAATAAAAATGTCAAAATTCCTGATGTATCTAGGTGACATAAATAACATAAAATATAAAATAAATTTCAATGACAATTTGAATATTGATAATCATAATATAAAAAAAAATCATTTAAATGAAAATGAACAAACTGAAATTGAGAAATTTATAGAAAATTACAGAAAATTATTCGCAAAAGACAAATACGATGTCGGTACAGTAAGAAACTATGAAGCTCATATTGATTTAATAATTGAAAAATATTGCTTAAAACGTTCCTACAGTTGTATAGCCGAAGATAAAAACAACAAGTAGAAAGAAAAATTATTAGAAAAAGGTCTGATTGAAGAATCATACAGTCAATTTGCAACTCCTATCACTTTGACTAATAAAAAAGAAGGGGCGATTACGATATCAAGGGCCCCTCGATTTGACTTTTAATTATGATAAAACAAGCTAAAATAAGACGAATACTAAATGAAGAATACTAACTTTCTTGTTTTCACCTATTTTTCGAGTTATCGAACTTTTTTTTCGAAAATATACCCCAAAATAACCATATATTTTTTACGTTTATTTCACAAAATAATCACAATTTAACACATTTCACAAGATTTAATTACTATTTGTTGTTACAATTAATAAAATTTCAGTTATTAACAACCAAAATTTCAATTTATTTAAACGAAATAAACACTTTTATTTTAATCACTTTTTTTGCATATTCACGCCATTTTTTACCATATATATTTTACTGAGAAAAAAATAACTAAGTAACATTCTTTTGAAATATTATAGCAAACATTAAAAAAAAAGTTTCTTAAAATGAGGTGCTGTACTATGTCAAAATGTTTTAAATATTAATTAACAGTAAATGTCAAAATGTTTTAAAAATTAATTTTTTGTTATAATTATTGGGTATTATTATTCATGATATTTTTTATTATTATGAAATATTAACATTCAACTGTACGTTCAACATGTGATTAAACTACCCATAGATTTGTGGGGTATCGTTTGCACGGGTCGGGTTGGCTTTTGGCCCCTACGTTCAACCTGTGATTAAACTACCCATAGATTTGTGGGGTATCGTTTGCACGGGTCGGGTTGGTTCTTGGCCCCTACGTTCAACATGTGATTAAACTACCCATAGATTTGTGGGGTATCGTTTGCACGGGTCGGGTTGGTTTTTGGCTCCTACGTTCAACCTGTGATTAAACTACCCATAGATTTGTGGGGTGTAGTTTACACGGGTTGGGTTGGTTTTTAGCCCCTACGTTCAACCTGTGATTAAACTGAAAAAAAAGTTCGATAACTCGAAAAATAGGTGAAAACAAGAAAGTTAGTATTCTTCATTTTCGTCTTATTTTAGCTTGTTTTGCCAAAATTCATAAAAAAATCGAGGGGCCCTTGATATCGTAATCGAACCAAAAAGAAGAAGGGAAAAGATCACGGTTATGCATTGACTTTAGAGAACTAAACAAGATAGTTACACTGCGATCACAACCTTTCCCATTAATAGAATATTTGATATTAAAGATTGTAAACTTCAAATACTTCACAACACTCGATATAAATTCAGCATTTTGATCAATCCCATTGAGGATTCAAGACAGACACCAGATTGCATTTGTAACACAGGAAGGACAATACCAATGGACGTGTCTATCATTTGAGCTGAAAACGTCACCAGTCATATCAAAGAATACTGAACGGCATAATAAGGAAACATAAACTCTCAGAATTTGTAGTAAATTTTATAGATGACATAATAATATTTCCAAGGATATTCACAGAGTATGTCAAACATATTTTAAGATTATTAGAAGCTATCACGAAGGAAGGATTCAAACTGAATTTTTCAAAATGCTCATTTGCAAACAATAGTGCAAAATACTTAGGTCATATAATAGAAAATAACAAGATTACACCCCTAAAAGATTATAAAACAGCGGTAAAAAATTTCCTAGTACCTAAAGCAAGAAAATATGTTCGCCTATTTTTACGAAAAATTAACTTTTACCATAAGTTTATACCACACAGTGCAACGAGTCTAGACCCATTGCATAATTTGCTTAGAAAAAATGTAGATTTAGAATATCTGCAAGAAGCGATTGAAAAAATAAATATATGTCTATACTCGGAACCAGTACTATACCCAGTATAAAAGATATTTGTCCCGAACGCCTCAATTAATGTATATGCAGATACAAGCATCGTTGGAGAGGTAGCTGTTCTAAAACAGATAGATGAAAAAAGAGAGAGTAAGCTAGTTGCATCCTTTTCAAGAAAATTAACAGCTGTTCAAATAAAAAGCAGTATATCTAGAATGTCTAACTATCAAAGAAGCGGTGAAAAACTGGCAATACTGGTTAATGGTTAGAGAATTAACAGTATACTCGGACCATAAACCTTGGACCAAGACACTGTACATTCATATGTTAATTCGAACAAAATGATGTATAACCTATTCTTCTAAAAAATTTAGCTCGTCGTTCGGTGATTACTACACATAAGTTATTCCGTGTGCGAATAAGGCACATCGCACACTGAGCAAATTTGTGTGAAATCGCCGATATAATGGTTGCAATTTGCTTATGGAACGCAATGTTCGTGATTTGAAATCATACATGTGATACTGTGAAAAATATCGCAGTATAAATCCTACGTTCATAACATCACATGCGACAATTTATTTTATTCTTGTTTATACTGGCATATAAATCAATGTTTGTGGCAAAGATAGTTCTATTATTTACATTATTATTTTTTATATATAAAAAATTAAAGCATGCCAATATTTGTTTATGTTCAAACGAAAAATAAAAAACAAATAATATAAGTTTTATTATATTAAACATTTAGAATAGAATTATAGGTGAAGCCATTTAATTAGTTCTAGATAAGTACAATTTATAAATTGATCAGAGATCATAAAATATAAATAATACGTAAATATGGGAACTTGAAGTAGGTAGTGTGTATTTCTAGACCAAAATTTTTTTTGAAAGTCTGAAAATATCCCACAATGTTTTATTTTAAAATATTTGCAATATTTATCACTGGCACGGTAATTAAATCGAGAATGTTTCCATTAGAAAATCAAATTCATGAAATTTCGCCGTGTGCATTGAGCTTAGGTAAATAGATTCGTATGTAACATTGTTAAATACATAAAAGCTTTTACCTACAGTATTACTCAGTTCAATAAATTCTCAACTCGAAAAATTTTCATACATATTTATTATGTATGGATAGCGTAATAGGGAAAAACATCTTTTTCTAGGTATAACTCATTTAATTGCCTTGACAACGTTGCAATAAATTGAATCAATCAATTTCACTCAAATCGCTCCATGTGTGATGTGCCTAAAATGCTGTGATATCATAAATATCGGCGATTTCACAGAAATCGCTCTGAATGCTATGTGTACCTACACAAATATTCCTGATAACCATATACATTTCTTCATGTCTTTCTGTTTTATTCAAAATAATAGTTCTATTTTTTTTACATATATTTATTATCAAAATAATGTTTGCAAACTTCTGTTTACCTCTTTCATATTTGTACATATCTTAGTTTTATACTTACTTGCACATCGCACTCGGAGCGAAGTGAGTAAAATCGAGGATATCGCCAATATCGAGGATATTACAGCACTTAATTCGCACACGGAGCAACTTATGTGTATGCAATCACTAAACGACCAGATAAAATTTTTTGAAGAAGAGGTTATATATTGTTTATTTTCTTATACTTAAAACATTAATGTACAGTGTCTTAAAGGATGAAATACATCAAGTAATAAGTTTTGTAGAATATAATATAATTTAAACCATTTGCAATATACATTTCTTTTTACAAAATGTTTTTCAATATTTATAATTTATTACAATTTGGATCTTAAATTTGATGTTAATTTTTTCATTATTTTGAATCATTTTTATACTCGACATATAGAGTATGTCAGAGTATATTAGTATTAGCTCATTTCCGTTTGTCCGTTCATCAACAAAATAATTTAAAAATGAACTTTGCTGGCGTATATCTTAAAAGTGAGTATAAGTTTATGAATGAGCCAAATCGGTACATTAGAACCAATGACTCAACTTTTGAACCATAATAGCAAAGTGCACTTTTAACAAAACAAATAGTTATATAATTACAATTCCTATCATTATTATATGTGTATTTATAAATACTAGTGTTTAAAAATAGTTCAAATATTCATCCCCGGTCATACGTCGAGGATCTAAGAAATTAAATCTGTCAGTTGTTTTTTAATCTGTTTTGTTTATATTTTGAGTGATTTTAGTAAATAATGTTTAACGTGTTGAAATTCATTTACAGACACTGTAAAAAAAGACATTTTTCCTTTTCACACTATTATTATGTATAGATAGTGTAAAAAGAAAAAACGTCTATCACTAGGTATAACTCTTCTAAAAATTGAAATAGATTGATTCAACATTGCGGCGGTTCCTTCATCACTGCAATAACAACGTTTTGCAATAGTCAATATTTTCTTTTCACTCATTTCAATAGCTTAAAGTTCATAAATAGAAATGAACTCTTACACTTCTTTTATTAAATAATACCAATACATTCTATACTATTTACAAAAAATAGTATTATTAAATTTATTCTTGAAATTACTGGTTGGCAAACTAAATTGTATTATGAGTAGTGGTTTTACAGTGTTTTAGGCACATCGCACATGAGGTGATTTGCGTGAAATCGGCGATATCATACATATGATTTGCTTATGGAAACCAATGTATAGTCGCACACGACGTGATTTTTGTGATTTGAAATCATACATGTGATAAAAAAATCGTTGTAAAAATGCTTCGTTTTTAAAATCATATGGGCAACTTTTTTTTATTCTTGTTTATACAGTCATATAAATCAATGTTTATGACAAAGAAAGCTATATGTATTACAGAAAACTATTTTTGTTTTACTATCTTATAAATCCATGTATATGACAAAGATAGTTATTTGTATTATAGTTAAATATTATTATGGTCATATTTAAAAATAAAAACTTGCCAATGCTTGTTTATTTACAAACAACATACATTATTAAATGATTCATAATTCTGTTTTTAGTTTCTTTGCGTAGTAATCTTTTATTTATTAATGTATATTGAAAAATGAAGTGTATTTTAAATACAGTAATTGTACAGTGGCTGTAATCTGTGTCTATTCTTATCACATAAAACAAGTTATGGTAACAAATAACAGAGTTAGTTTTTTTAGATATTGGATATAAGATTAAGCATCAATATTTGAACTACTTTAATCATTAGCATTCATAAAACACTCTAATATCTATACAGTTATATATATATATATATATATATATATATATATATATATATATATATATATATATATATATATATATATATATATATATATATATAGTTATATATATATATATATATATATATATATATATATATATATGTATATATATATATATATACATATATGGTTAAGTCAGAGTATATTAGTATTAACCCATCTCAGTCTCCCGTTTGTCTTCAAGATAACTGAAAAACGACAAGAGACAGGTAGTTGAACTTTTGGTGTCATATTCTGGACTAAAAGTCTAAAAGTGAGTCTAAGTTCGTAAATGAGCAAAATCGGTATAATGGGATAATTAGATCCATGACCCAACTTAACCATAAAAAAGATTCAAAACGATAATTGATTAAAAAAAAAATTGGAAAACGGTTGACCCTAAAGACCATCCCTACATCTTCCCGCTAATGTCATACCTAAGCACTTAAAATTTAACATATTACAGCTTTGATGTTAAAAAAACACTGGTTGGCGGCAATCGACGTTTTGTTGCAAGGTCAAGAGCTGATTAGAATTTGAAATCGATGAGTTAGACGTTTCATAGTTATTTCAAAAAAATCGATTTTTGCGATTTCTTTCGTTAACGATTTCTCACAGACAAATCGACCGATTTCGACCCGACGGCAATCGACGTGTTGTTACAATGCCAAGAGCTGATTAGATTTTGGAATCAATCGGCCAAACCGTTTAAAAGTTATTTCCAAAAAAACACTTTTGGTAAACAAGTTTGGTAAAACTCTTCAGAATGCCGTTTGGTGAGCTCGATTAGGTCAAGCCGTTTCAAAGTTATAAGCGATTCACATACTTACACACACATACACACACACACACACACATACATACAGACGGAGTGACGACTTCTCAGGAGTGTTCAGGAAAGCTTCCTAGGACCATAAAACGTCGAGATCTGATGAGAACTCAATTTTTGCAAAACGGGGTGAAACCTATAACTTCTCGATTTTAGAAATTTTCAATTTTCTAGCGGGAAGTTAAATAAAATGTATGAACATTTTTCGGAATGTTTATTATTCGCCACAGTTTAAGCTAATTAACAGATTTAGCCAATTTACGAACTTAGAGTCACTTTTAAGATCCAGAATATGACACCAAAAGTTGAACTAGCTATCTCTTGTCGTTTTTTAGTTATCTTGATGACGAACGGGAGACTGAAATGGGTAAATACTAATATTGTATTACCCCTTCTTCAAGAAACGTTACAACTTCTGTTGCTCCGTGTGCGACTAAAATGCTGTGATATCGCTGATATCGGCGATTTCGCCGATTTCACCTAAATCACCTCATGTGCGATGGGCCTTATAATATCAACTACATGTTTTGAATTCATGTTCTAAACAATTAAATAATTCATATTTTCAGTAATATGATTTATAAAAAATTATTTTATTGATAATTTTTTTGTTTATCTTTTTAATAGATCAATTTTTTTTAATGAATATGGTTATTTGCACATCAATAATACATCATACTTTTAATCCTTGTAAAGCAATTGGGATTGTTTTGATATTATTTAGATATCATAAACGAAAAAAATTTTATTTTTATATTTTTACTGATAATTTGTATCACAAACAAATAGATGATAATATTCTTGATATCAGTAATCAATCGATCTTTTGAAAAGTTTATTAAAATGATTTTCAGAATTTTAAAGCAAATTTATTTATTGTAAACTCAGAAAAGTAGTTGACAATCAAAACTTTTAATCAACTCTTTTTTGAATGGTGATTTGAATTTGAGAATTTTTGACACGGTTAAATTTTTCTAACATTAACCACTTCCATTACCTAACTATTAAAGTACAAAGTTTAAAATAAAAAGTAGGTACTCATATTCAAAAATATAAAAGTCTCCAACTTTTAGTAATAAGATCAGGCGACTTAAGGCTACATCGATAAGGCTACCTTCGATACTTGAAGGACTTGGAAACTAATTATCAATAGCTAAGGAAGTTTAAATATAAATAATACACTTACCCGTTGTGCATGTGCATAATTTTTATTCTGAAGTTGGAAATTTTAAATGTAATTCGTTAAAAAACGGTACGGATTTAAGAAATAAATCATATAAATCATATAAAATGAGTACAGATAACTTGTTAATGAATAATTAATGCTAAAAAAGCAACTAAACTTTAACGGTAATAAGTTTTGAAGCATATAAAAACTAATAACTGGAAGCCAAAATAAAAAAATCAATTGATAATAATTGAAAAGATGTACTGAAAATTATAAGCTATAAATATATAAATAAAATGAAATATAAAAAAATGAAAATAAAAACCGAAAACAATTATTAGAAAAAATATATATAAATAAAATGAAATAGAAAAAAAATATATATATATATATATATATATATATATATATATATATATATATATATATATATATATATATATATATATATATATATATATATATATATATATATATATATATATATATATATATATATATATATATATATATAGCCCAAAAAATAATAACTTTTGCACTCATCACATCAAATACGACAATGAATAATATTAATATGATGTTATGATGACACGTATCATATGTTAAAATTAAATGTTACAAACCTTTGGTTTAGAAAGTATGATTGAAAAATACCCTTAACGGTCATTTAGATCGAAAGAACGGTGTCATCTGGTCAGAAAAATTTACTTTTTCTTATCCAAATATTAATTTTATGTTATGAGACGTATCATATGTGAAAATTAAATGTAACTTATCTTTCGTTTAGGAGCTATGATGATCCAAAAATACCCATAACGGTCATTTAAATCGAAAGAGCCTTGTCTTCCGGGAGGAAAAAGGAAGTTTTTCCAATCCAAATATTAATCTTATATAATGGAACGTATCATAAGTTAAAATAAATGTCACTAATCTTTCGTTTAGGAGCTATGATTGAAAAATACCCTAAACGGTCTGTAGACTTTTGTTTTACTTGTTGTAGAATCTTGTATTTTATACGTTGAATATTTTTATATTAAGGTAGTTTGGTAGCCAAATGACTTAAATTTAACCCAATATTTTTTGTGTTTATTCGAAATATTATAATTAAAGGCAATTATAAAAAAACAGATTTTTTTACAACACCGTTTAAGAGATATAATTAATTAAATTTAGCAAAAATACACGAGCTCTTATGAGTGTCCTTGTTCAATAATAACGGAAATAAAAGGTATGTAGAAAATTGGCAAAGTTAACTCCGCAAAAAAACTTTTAAATTGATAGAACTATCTATATCCCAAATATATACTGAAAAATTTCAGAATAATTTACCACGTACTTTCGATGTAATTAATTTTAATATTGACATGTGGCTTCTATCTCTGTCGTTTAGCGGAGACACTCTCTCCTCCATATTAACTAGGGGAATAATGGCGACTCCATTAATCGCACCAATTTCAAATAGTAACTAGCGTTTTTAATGGTATATAACAACAAGAGGATATTGAACATTAAATATAAGAAATATTTTTTATAATAAATTTATTTTCTTTATAATCGACGCTTTGGATGGTGGTGCCATCTGACCTTATATTTTTGATTATAAGGGCAGGTGACACTGCAGGTCATTTAAATCGAAAGAGCGGTGTCTTCCGTGTAGAAAAATAAAGTTTTTCTAATCTAAATATTAATCTTATGTTATGGCACATATCGTATGTTAAAGTTAATCACTAATCTTTCGTTTAGAAACTTTGATCGAAAAATACCCTTAACGGCCATTTAAATCGAAAGAGTGGTGTCTTCCGGGGAGCAAAATTAATTCTTTCTTATCCAAATATTAATCTTATGTTAAGGTACGTATCATATGTTAAAGTTAATCACTAATATTTCGTTTAAAAAGTAAAAACCTATTTACGTACAAATATTTTACATCACTTCAAAGCTAAATTTCCAATGAGCAACTGAAAAGGTTTGATTGATATATTTGTTGGTAAATGTACCATGTTCTCGCTTCTCTGTAACAATTTTCTCAGAAAAAAAGTTGGAAAAAACAATTTTCCTATTTTATCAAACGATATTGCATCGATTGCATGTAAAATTTAAAGAAGTTTGGATCAAAGAATCACTTTACAAACTTTGCCACCGTTTCACCTCCTTAGTGGTACAATTTCGAAAAAATCTTTCTTATCGGATGCCTACGTAATACAAAGAACACACTCTCCAAGTTTCATGTCTCTATGATCAGCGTTTTTGGCTGTCACTGAGTCATTTCATTCATGGTCATTTCATGGATAAAGCATTTTATATGCATAGACTAGTGTTGGGACGATATTAGTATTCGTTTTGCGTTTTTTCCATATTAACATTCGTATTAACATTATTTTTCATATTAACTTTGGAAAATATGATGCGAATGATTCAATATAAAAACTAAAATTTAATGATAGATTTCTAATAATGTTTTTATTTGAAGTAAAAGTTTTTTAGTCGTTATTTTAATGAAATTATGGAATAAGTTTAATTAGAACAGTCTTGATTTCTCTGGCTTAAAATTAAATAAAAAATAATAATAACAATTATAAAATATTTTCAAGAACATTTTCAAAATCATCAAAAATCAATTGAAATCATAAAGAATTTTTTACTTCATATGAGTAATACCATAATCATTAACATATTCTAGTTTTCACCACCACCACATATTCTAGTCGGAATCGGCGCATGAGGAGAAAACCTGGCGATATATTTCTTAAGCCGAAATTGTTCAATCAATTACAAGGCATTTTTAATTACCGACTGCTATTGCAAATTTATTAATTTTATTTTTTTGAAAGTATTTGTAAAGAGTTAAAAGACAAAATAAATGAAAAACATATGCCAAAAAGCAGCACATAAAACTAAAATAAAAATAATTTTTTATGTTCCAGTTTTTTTTTTTTTTTTTTTTTAATTTAAGGTTATTTTATTACTTATTTACAACTAGCTCATTAACGACCACTACACAAAAAGTATAAAATAACTTACCTAATTTGAAACGAAAAACACGATTTGATTCGGTCATTTCAAAAATCTCATAAGTAACTAATCTTGATAAATTTGATAAACTCAAGTTGTTTTAACAAGAAAAAGGATTAGTGGTAAATAATTTAACCAAAACAAGCTTTTTAATCATTTGATAGTACCTTTAATTATCTTATCTGAATCATACTGAAAACTCATGTATGTCGAAGGCACAAATTATTTTTTTGTTCGTTTTTGTTGGAAATTTTTTTCCATAAGATTCGTTTGACAAATATGTTTTTTCGTTTCAGTCCAAAAATTTTGGCGTTTAAAAGGACTGAGATTAAAAACTGTGTCCAAATTCTTTAATCGTAATATTTTATTTTATCGAAACAATCTTCTTAATAATGCTACCACATCTTACTTAATGATAATTCTAACATTAAAAAATATATTTACTAATACTAGAATCATTTTTCCCTTACTTATACGTAAATATTTATCAGTCTACCAAATTTCAACCTTCTACCTTTATTATAAATGGTATATAATTTTCATGTCAGTGAGTAATCCTTAAAAAATACATTTTTTGAATTGTTAAATCTCTGTAACCGATTAACGTACAAGTTTCAGGCAATGTTAACATATGCTGGGGTAATATTTGATTCAAATTTCGTGACAATAACTTAAACCGGACCAATGTTATAAAAGGAGTAACATCGGCTCAAAGTATTTCGTGTAAAATACACACTGTGTGTTGGTCTTAACTTGGCCCGGTACACTTCCTTGCACCTAGAATTGGATACCATTTCATATATATATATATATATATATATTTTTTTTCTAATAATTGTTTTCGGTTTTTATTTTCATTTTTTTATATTTCATTTTATTTATATATTTATAGCTTATAATTTTCAGTACATCTTTTCAATTATTATCAATTGATTTTTTTATTTTGGCTTCCAGTTATTAGTTTTTATATGCTTCAAAACTTATTACCGTTAAAGTTTAGTTGTTTTTTTAGCATTAATTATTCATTAACAAGTTATCTGTACTCATTTTATAGGATAAAGATGACACATTAAAGCGATTATATCGACATGCTATGCCTGTAGGAGCAAGGGCACAGCGCGTCAGCATATACGAATAAGGGAAACCCTAGAAAAAAAGCTGTGCCTTTAGTTGTGTGGACAGCCTCTCGTCATCGTCCTTAGCACAACTGCCAACTTCGGAGTGGATTTGGTAGCATTGTTAGACACGGGGTGTTCAAAGTGAATAGTGAGAACAGGTGAGTCGCTCGAAGGGAGGTGCAACCGCATCACAGTAACTCGGTATTGGTATCCCCCCTGAAACTCATTGATTGTAAAATTCGTATTATCACAAAACCCTTAGATCAGGCTGGGAACAGATTCATATATCTACGATATGTATGTGGATGAAACGTTGTGTCAAGTGTGGTGGTGATTGTCGGGCGCACTTAATGTAATTTGAGCTGAGGTTGAAAACAACCAAGCCGTTAGTTTGAGGAAGGTTACTGGGCCTGCGTGGCATTTTAGAGAAGAATAGAAATCTCATGTAGGTGAGAGATAACTGTTTGGGTGCGGTGACACCAATTATTACAAAAAAACAAGATTTTCTTTGTGCGGCCAGCTGGGGGATGCTTTCTAGTGATGTTTTGGCTCCGCTCGGCTTGCAGTTTTTTGAGACGAGGCCACTCTAACCTAGGTTAGGAAAGGTAAATGGTAGATAAAATCAAGGATAGAAGAAATATTGTTGCGAGTTACGGGGTAACGATCCAGTCGGGGGACGGTGGGGCGTATCTTGTGGAGATAATGGTATAGTTTGTTACGACGCGAGGCTGAAAAAACAGGATACAATAATAAAATATCAATTAAAGATCGTGGTTAAGAAATCCGAACGATTCAACGTACATTAATTTTGGAGTTAGAAACTGTGTCTAAAGTAGTGATTTTGGCGTTGAAATGGAATCTAAAACGACTGTAAGTGAATACAGATTCAGATACACTATATAGTTAGGCGTCATCTCTGGTTTCAAAATATAGAAGGGTCAAAACGCATGGAATGGGAGAAGAGAAGACGACTGTCATCACCTTAGATGATGTTGTACGAGGGTACGATTTGCATCTAATCGTGAACCAGGTCAGATCTAAAGACAACAACGTGGATCCATTTATGCGGGGGGCAAAGAAGTGGATTCAAACAATGAAGGTCTGGTATATGCTGTAGCAATAGATAGGCGAACCGTAGTTATCGCAGAATCGCAAAATGATCACCATTTAGGAGTTGATCGAATTTTGTACATCGCGAGACTGCGTTATCCTGATTTAAACATATTCCGGGATGAAATACAGGGGTACTCCGACAATGCAAGCATTCTGTATGGCAATAGACTTGGCGCAGATTCAGCGCAAAGACTAGATGTTCGGACTGTGCCCAGGTATATCACAGAGGGGCCATGAATGGAACTCATAATGGGCAAAGGAAATTTTTTATATGGTGATAATTTGCTAAGTGGAGTGAAGCATGATTTTCCGTGTGTTAATCGGGCGAGGGATTTCTGAGTGGAAGCATCGAACCTTCACAAGAATGGCCTCAAGGAGAGGGGGAAGTATCCGGGATATAGTCTTCTGATATTTCCATCT
The DNA here is from genome assembly GCA_020423425.1 of Chrysopa pallens. Taxonomy (NCBI): domain Eukaryota; kingdom Metazoa; phylum Arthropoda; class Insecta; order Neuroptera; family Chrysopidae; genus Chrysopa; species Chrysopa pallens. Next base: position 2,034,701 of record CM035591.1, read on the forward strand.
CCCCACGAGAAGGAAACCTACTGTTGAATACTTGTGTATCACGCCTGTTCGTTTTGACGTCGGTGTTTGAGTTGTTGTTGTTAGCAAAGTAGCAAGTAGGTTCGGTTGCAAGTAGATATATTGGATAGTGAACGCGTCACTACAGCATTAGAGTTGAGAACATTCATATGGAAGTGGGATGGTTTTATTACTTGATGGCAGTCATGTTGTGTAGTTAAAACGTTATAAACTCACATGAAAGATAAAACCGTTGAAGCGAATAGAAGTGCATATGTGGCTGTAAACAAATATATTAACAACTGATTAATCTATTTGTGTCTTACGTTGTAATAACCAATTTCATATTATTAGACTATTTTTGAACGATTACAAGAGCAAAACTTATTGTGTAGCTAAGTGACGATTTATCTATTTGTATGATAGTTAAATAATTAAATACAGGCTGATTCATTGTGTATTTTATTATAATTATTCATAATTTTATAAATATTATGACATAAATAATAATTAATGCTGTCCGGAAATTCGTGAAAAAAATTTTAAATCATCTTTTGGGTAAAATACTTTTTACATAGGATAGAATGATGGTTTAAAGCGTTGATTTTCATCATTCCGAGTAAAGAGATAGTACAACAATCCACATTCGCTTAGTTTCTACTCCAGTCGGATTTGGTTAACATATAAATTATATTCTCAATGTGCATGAAATTATTTTCAGGCGTTTTTACCGTAACGAACCAATACTTAAAAAATCCACTGATTATATAAATCAGATGTTAGAGAGTGCGTTCCAGTAGGCATAACGTCCGCGATCTTTCTTGTTTCACTAGGTTTTGGACAGTTCAAGTTTAAACCAAAGTCGATTTTAAGCGTAGAGTTAAATATTACAAATGGCGAATTTTAAATGAAATTAGGAGCTTAAAGCAGCTATGTTATAATTAGTAAACCTTGTTAATGAATTCACTGTAATAATTATTGGTTGCCTTTCTTTATATTAAAAGAAAAATTACATTAAATTTTTTTATATTTCATTTTCGTTTAGTATTTAAGTAATTTATATTTAAATGCAATGAAAAAATTTTAATATTAAAAATCATCTGCTGAATAAAAATAAATTTCCATTAAATTATCATTTTCAGAATCATACAAAGTAATTTTCACAAAATGTTCCTAAATTATCATCGCGCACCTCTTTAGATGAGTCATTGTAAGTAAAAGAGCTTGGCGTAGTTTTAAAATCAATCATATAATTCTCTGGATGGTATGCCATTTAACATTGAAATTTCATAATTAAGTTATTATTTAATTTTTACAAAATTAAATTAATTACATATTCTTTATACTTCTTGGCCTATCATTATTACACTGTATAACGCAATAAATACAATCAAATGTAATATTGCCTATCATTTCAATAATTTATTATAAATTTCGGCTACTCGTGGTGCTTTGATCGATTAAGCTGCTACGGTTAAGAGAAAATGCTAAATAAAAATTATTGAATATGACCAAAAATGACATTAAATTATGGTAGGGGATAACAAAAGAGAATTATTGGATTTACTCGAGCATGTCAGATTAAGATATGGTAGGTACTTTGCACCCTATTGACATCTTCTATCAACATGTAATGCGCTCGAGCTAGTTCTTTTTTGCCCCTTTTTAATTAACTCGCCCTTATGTCCATGCCGCCATGCAAACCAGTAGATTAACAAATCTCTGTTTTCAGACACAAGTGACAGTTATACTGTATGAAAATCTGTCGCATTCGAGTTCGTTAAGTTTTTTTATATTTTTGTGACAGCCAGTACTTACTCCTCCCTCCGGTGAAATATATACATCATATTAACTTTTTAGTTTGTACTATCGAATCAAAATTCAATGGGTTCCCACGACACTCGAGCAAATCCTCATTTAGCATCAAGAGCTCTCCTGTAAGTAGTTATGGCAAAATATATTGTAAATAAGATGGAAAAAATCGAACTAGGAATTTTTAAGATCAATAATTGACTTCTGTCTGCGACTTCGTCACGTTGACCTTGGAATTGAGCTCAGTACGAAATTAAACAAGTGTGAGTAGCAAAAGAAAACCATTCCATAGCAACATTTAATTCCACAGGAACCTAATATTTTCATGAGATAAAATGTAACCTACAATACACCTTGGATAAAATCAAGTTAATATTGCTCATATGCTAAAACTTTTAAGAAGTTTCAAAACAGTTCAAGCTTCGGACTACATTTCTATGATTCAAATATAACGAAACAATTGTAGATGAACTAAATAATTTTGTATTAGTAAGTATATTTAAGCATAAAAAACTTGTTCTTAATCGAAAGATTTTAATTATTATTTCATTGTTTTTGTTTTTAACAGAAATTAATGGTTTTTTGCTTGAAAATCAACAAGTAAATTTTCAGTAATCGCCCTAATAAAAATTTGCGAAAAAAAAGAGAAGCATCAATTAACGACTAGATTAATTATTCAACTATCTATTTCATTTAGGATAAGTTAAATTATGTATTTTATTTTTCAAATGAAGATAATATATATATATATATATATATATATATATATATATATATATATATATATATATATATATATATATATATATATATATATATATATATATATATATATATATATATATATATATATATATATATATATATATATATATATATATATATTATCTTCATTTGAAAAACAAAATATATATATATATAAGTTAAATCATGATGACATATTTCTTTATAAGTAAATAGTTTTGTAAATTTAATTTAATTTCCAACAAAAAAAAATATATTAACAATACCAGTGATTTATTTACGCCTTTGACTGCATCTAACCCCTTTAAATTCTTAATTTTTATTTCTGAATTTGTCTGTAACATTAATCAATAATCCAAATTTTATATTTTCTGTTTTTTGAAACCACTGCTTTGACACCCGCTTTGTATCCACGTCGTTGTCTTAAAATCAGACCTGGCTCACGAGCAGATACAAATCGCACTCTCGTACATCATCTAACAAAGACAGTCGTCTTCTTACAAGCGCTTCTCTCAGCCCATGCGTTTTGATCCTTCGATCTTTTGAAACTAGAGATGACATCTAACTATACACCGTAGCAGATGTTGCATTCACTTGCAGTCGTTTTAGATTCCATTTCAATGCCAAATTCGCGCCTTAAGACATCTCGGCCAAATTAATATGAATCGTACAGAGTTCTTAACCACTATGAATCTTTTATTATTGTACCCTGTTTTTTTAGGCTCGCAACACAAGGTACATTCCATCGTCTCCGACTGGGTCGTTACCCCGCACTCGCAACAATATTTCTTCTATTTATTTTGATTCACCCTCTTAACCCAACTCATCTCAAGTAGGCCGCCACAAAACTGCAAGCCGGGCGAAGGCAACTCACCACTGAAAAGTATCCCACCAGCTAGCCGAACAGCAAAAAAATATGGCTTTTATAGTATATGGCGTTACCGCACCGAAATAGTTATCCCTCATGCCACATGAGATTCCCATTCTACTCTAAAAAGCGCAGGCTTAGTACTCTTCCTCAAACTAACGGCTCCGCTGATTTCGACCTCAACCCAAATTTCATTAAGTGCACAATCACTTCAACATCGTTTCGTCAACATAAATGTCGTCGATATATGAATCTGTTCACAACATAAACCTGGTGTCCTGTGATAATACGAATTTTACAATCTTCGTCATGATTTTCAGGCGATATTTAAACCAAAACCAAGTCGAATCAAACAATACGTCTCAGATCAATAGCGCACAACTTGATGCTTCCATAAATGCGGAGCTACATGTACCTGTAGGTAGACCTGGTACAAATAGACTGTTTTTACATTATTTTCTCTTCGTGTCCACAATATTAGCTTTTCGGGGCAAACATCGCTTGTCTCTTTATGACGTTTCAGCGAAATTTCAAGTCACACATCATCATTTAGCTCACGAAAATCTTGAACGGATCTGACTTTTTTCTCATTCAACTGGGCAATTGCCATTAAAGGAATCACAACATTGTATTCGCCGTCGTAGCGCGGAAGCCACCCATTCTTGATCCATTCCTCAACCTACCCGTTAAATTTCCCCGCATCCTCATCTATATTATAATGACCGACAAGATTTTTTAATTTCACGCCCGCTCAAACAATGCTCTAAAATCCTCGTCAACTATTTCCTTGCGTTCTATTCCAACGCACGTCATCACTTATTCAGTCGCTCCTTAACACACCCCAAACTAAACTACTTCATCTTTACTTATGGACACACCATGTATTTGGTTCACCGTATCCATCCCCAACAACATTTCATATGGTATCAGCAGTATCCCTCCTATTATACAATCTACCTTCATCGGTACCTTTTCCACTTCCAACGAATTCGTACAAGCCGCAGAATACATGGTCTGTTGACCATTAATCTAACTATTCACTTTAAACATCCCGTGCCTAACAATCCTACCAAATCTCCACTTTTCCGCACCCTACTCTTGGCAGTTGTGCCAAGGACGATGACGAGAGGCTGTCTGCATAACTAAAGACAGCCTTCTTTTCTAATATTCGAATTGTACGGGCATGCTGACGCGATGTGCCCCTGCTTCCACTGCATGTCACATCTTCTGGACATGATTACGCTAAGTAGTTATCTTTCATTTCCAAAAACATTTCCTTGTATTGCCCTTACTATGTGACCCATGTCGCCGCCGCTCCAGCATTCACACCAAACGTTTTAATTAATACTCTAGACCTCTCAATCATCAGTTGATGCTTCACCGCTTCAGGCAACCCGAGCACCATCACGCACTTAATCCAACCATCCGACACAGTAGTGTCAACTAATGTGTCCAAACGTCGCAGATCTGCCACGAACTTGTCAATCGAGTCTCTATCGGAAGCAACCTTTTCGACAAGAATCTGTTATACATTAATAACAGATCCGCAAAAACCGATTCTCTTAATGCGGTCGTCAACTTTATACTATCATATATAGCGAACGAACCCGCAATTAAACTCAATAGAAAAAATAACACTAAATCATTCACCTTTTGCAACTGCGCAACTAGCTCCAACTATTTTAACCACTCCGAAAAATCACCCTCACCATCAAACTGCCTAATAATGTTCGAGTAATTAGTTGACATTGCCAAAATAGCTTGTAATATTACTAGGTTTGTGCAGAAACAAATAAAACACATATATACAATGTTTAATATAAAAAAGATTTAATTCGGTAAATGTACATACACATTCAATTGTACTCTGTAATAAATCAATGTTCACAAATAATGTCGAAATAGACAATCAATCACCCTATATTGTATATATTTAAGTGTCATTCAAAGGACCAGCTCTCTCTGCCTATATATCTCTAAACTTTTCAATTGAGCGTCTTTTACAACCGTTTACACTTTAAAACTATATACATTTAAAAATAAATTTGATATAATAGTTTTGTATGCTGTCAAAATTATAAACTTGTTGAAGAAGTAACTAATAGATAAAAGCTTTATTTTTAAAGTGCCTTCTATTCCCAAGGTATAAGTACGATAACAAATATGATTCGAAGAACAACATTTAAAATCTTAAAAAGTAATTCAACAACGTTACAACAGGACAACACCGATAAAAAGAAATGGTGCAAATCATGCATCAACAAAATAGGAAAAGAACTTGGAGAATATAATTTAAAAATAGCTCCCATCAGCAGATCCAAATTGAAGCAGCTACTAGGAAATCCAAAGCACAAACGAACAGCAGTCAGGAATTTATAGCATTGAATGTCAAAATTGCTCGATGAAATATATAGGATAAAGTAGAAGACAAATTGTTACAAGATTCAAAGAGCACATGGCACATATAAAATTTGGACAAACCGATAAATCATGTGTAGCTGCTCATGTCATCAATAACAATCATAAAATCGACAAATCAAATTTAAAACTCTAAAATCGGTATTCAACCCAACCGAACTAGATGCATATGAAAGCATCTACATTCAAAAATATGACAAAGACACGATGGACCTAGATAAAGGACCTATTCCAAATTCTGATTTAATAAAGATTTTAAAATTGAAGTTGAACTATTAGAATTGAAACAGTATTTGAAATTAAAATTATTTAATTTCATAATTCATTTTTAGTTTGAGATTTTTTAATTGACAAAACCACGTGGTCAAATACTTCAATATCATTGGTTGACGTAGCAATTTGATAGATACTTGGAAAGTATAAATTGCGTACACACCAACAAACAAGTTTTCCATTTTTATTAAAACGATGTAATGAAAAATTGTAATCTCGATGTACCTAGTATATAAGATAATGTATTATAGATAAAGCTTACGCTAGGTGCTATAGTTATAAGTCGACTTGTATTTAATATTTTGATGCAAATAAAGAATTATTAAACTAAAAAAAAAAAAAAAAAAAAAACAAGTGTGCAAACCGTCACCAAATTAGCAACGAGTAACATCTCCTCAGAGAATCATTACAACTAGCTTATTCATACTGATGATGACTACTTTGTAGTCGAAATACGTACTTATAAAATAAAAAATATTTTGATCTAGAAAATTGGGGCAAAAAATCGAAATTTATTCGAAAGAGTTCTCATTAATAATTATTAAAATATTTTCGCAGGAAAGGCGTAGAAAATTTAAAAATTCAGTCTCGCCAATTTGTGTAAAAAAAAAGTATATTCATTTATATACAGAAATAGTACTGTGGTGCTTTGGTTTACTAGTGGTAGAATTATATATTTTTATACGTTTAATATTTTTATTTTTAATAAATGATTAATAATGAAATTTGAATTATTTAATATTATTTTTATTGTAACAAATATATGCCGTGTTATGTAGCTTATAATGAACTCCTTGCTTGCGCCTTTTTGTGATGTAAAATGTGATCTGTGTCGTCTGCACGAAGTTTCCCTACGTGTCGAACGAACTGGTCGTCCAATGCAATTGCATTCAGAGTTGACGCTTTGATGGTGGTGCCATCTGACCTTATATTTTTTAGTTACTTTGATAATAAAGGTCAAGTGCTACTACAGTACATTATAAAAAATAATAATGTTTTATTTTACATTATAATTCTATAAAGATATTATGTTTTCATTCTCAGGGGAGAATTGGTTAATGACGGTCAGTGTACAATAGCAAGCTTCATCATTACTCCGAAACGAAAAGAGTTAGTATTAGATTTTGTTTGATTATCTCTCATTCCGAGAAAAAAAGATGTTGCTCTACTAAAACCTACTTGATGCAAACAATTGAAGAAATAATTATACTTGCTACAATTAGATTGTTTTATTATAAATTTTAGATTTTTGAGGCGCTTCAATCGATTGATTAAGTTGTCATTTCCATATCCCATAAACGGTACGAATATATTATCTTACTCATCGAATGAATATGAAGGATTAAACAGGAAAGGTAATTTCCTATTGAATCCTATTGAAATTAATGAATAGGAAATAATAGAATTGAGTAGAAAATAATTTCCTATTAATTCAAATTTATAATTTTGAATAGGATTCAATAGGGAATAAAATTTTCTATTAAATCCAATACGATTTTTTTATTAGGGCTATACATATCGACAGAATCTTAGATAATAAAAACAATGCATAATTTTTAAGTGATTGGTATATTATGACACTTATTCGTGCACATTTCTTATTTTTTCACACGCTCAATCCCTAATCTCCAGGTCTCAGAACATTCGCTGGAACCTCCTTCAATTAACCGATTGCGCACTTAAATTGGCTGAATTTTTTCACATAATAATATAAGTTTTATAACATATTTTATACCAGGGTAGATAATTTTTGAAAACAAAAAAAATTACAGTAGAATGAAACCAATTGGAAACGGAAGATAATATGATAAAAATGAAAGGAAAAATAAATTACGGGCGATCTGAGTTCGGGAAGTATGGAAGGGGTGAGTTTTTAAGGGTAAAATTCGGTTTATCTGAATTTCCGGCAAAACTACAAGTCTTATGGAAAAAAGTTAAATAGCAAAGTTGTAGGTAATAAAAAGATCTAAAAGCTTTTATATTCATACTTTTTTTAAATAACCTCAAAATTTATGCGAAAAATTCAAATAACCAAGTTTTTGGTTTTTTATTTTTTTTCTCCGAAATATGGTGAAAACTTATCTTTTTATGTTCCAAATACATTGTAATTTTTTTGATTTAAAATATTTATTTTTTCATCTTATTTTGAATAAATATCGAAAAAGCACCCTAATTTTCAATCGAAAAATTTTGAGATTATGTGAAAAAAGTGTAAATACAAAAGTTGTAGATCTTTTTATTACCTACAACTTTGGTATTTAACTTTTTTCTATAGGACTTGTAGTTTTGCCGGAAATCGAAATATACTTAAAAACTCACCCCTTCCATACTTCCCGAACTCAAATCGCCCGTAATTTATGTTTCCTTTAACTTGTATCATATTATCTTGCGTTTCCAATGGGTTTTATCCTACTATAATTTTCTTCTTCTTTTTATCATTTTTTAAGGACTCTAGTCTATTTCATAAATTTTTTTAATGTATAAATTAGTTAGATTTTCTCTTATCATGCAAATGAAGTAAAAAAATTACCATACATAAATATTTCACTTAATGATTATTCGGTTATTATTATTTAAAGTTTAAACAGAAAGATATGATTGAAAAGTCCGCGCAAAGAGCTTTATAGGTGGTCACTTATAAAAGTTGTTATAACGATAAAGCATTATTGAAAGACACACACGCGCCCTTTTACTTCTCTTTTACGTAAGAATTCGTAAAAATGTGCCCAATATTTGCACGGGTTATTTTTAAACGGTTTTATTTAACTTGCCTTGACTGTTATATGTTTGGGTCAAATTTATTTATTGAAATTTTACCACCATCCTGTTGTCAGATTGATTTGATATTTGCTAGTTAATTATAATTATAATGGCAATACAATTTAATATATTCAGTATGATTGTAAATCCAAGACGACCAATGCACACAATGGCGGATTACGTATTTTTTCACAACTATCTTAATATGAGTATTCAATGAAAGGACCAAAAAAATAGCGAATTACTAATTTTTCAGAACCCCCTAAGGGGCCATTCACAAATTACATCACGCGAATTTCGGGATTTTTAACCCCTCGTCCTTGTTACATTTGTAAGACTTCCCTCTCCCTAGTGTAATGTCACATACTTTCCAATTTTACATCAATAAATTTTTTAATTTGTTCTAATGATCAAATATGTTAGATTTTTAAATGAAACATCACGAAATTTAGAAAACGTTTGACAGTAAAAATTTTACGCGACCAACGATTTTAATTTTTTATCTGATGAATGCCCTAGATTGATGGGGAGAGTGGTGTATTAACTGGTACCTAAGACCTACTGAATTATTTCTTGGCATTTAGTACATTTAATTTAAAATAAACCGTTTAAATTTTTTTCTTATTTCATATTTATTTAATAATAAAATATTGTATATATATATATATATATATATATATATATATATATATATATATATATATATATATATATATATATATATATATATATATATATTTTATATATATATATATATATATATATATATATATATATATATATATATATATATATATACAATATTTTATTATTAAATAAATATGAAATAAGAAAAAAATTTAAACGGTTTATTTTAAATTAATTATTTCATATTTATTTAATAATAAAATATTGTATATATATATATATATATATATATATATATATATATATATATATATATATATATATATATATATATATATATATATATATATATATATATATTTTATATATATATATATATATATATATATATTTATATATATATATATATATATATATATATATATATATATATATATATATATATATATATATATAAGTTTTTTATTTATATCACGAAATTATATTTTTGTCTCCATGATAACAAAGTTTTCGTTTTATTTTGATAACACATCAAAATTCGTATTAAAGCAATAAAACACATTTTAAAAATTTTAAAGTAGGAATACTTTAAAATTCGCCACACACTTTTTATTGCTTTAGTACGAAGTTAAGATTTGATAAAGTTTGATTTGATAAGAATGCACTCTTGTTTAACTTGCAAAAACATACAAAAATCGACGTTTAAACGCACTTTCATTTGTTGACATACTAAAAAAAGAGTAATTTTTGAAATTTTTTGAGGTTATAAACATGACTTCTATTTTATTTTAAAATACGAAGATTTAGCAGCTAAATCACAAAGTAATTCATAGAGTTAGTTCTTATATTCTAACTATGTCGGGACGAGAAAAACAACTCTTAACGACAATTGTCGTACCCTTTACGAATAAAAAATATGAACAAAACTTTAGGTTTCTGTTGAGCTTGTTGTCACCAGTTACTTAATTATTTTGAATGGAAAATAACATCCATTTGATGATGATGATTGATTGATTGATCAATCAAGGTAGGCGATACAATACCTGCTTCTTCTAGTTTACGAATCTAGTTATCACAGGTTTTTAAGATTTTACGTTCTTTAGTATTGTTGGTTTTAATTATTAAGTTGAAATAAATAATTTTAAAACATTTAATATTTATAAATACTTGGTAATATGTAATATAATTTAACTACAATGATTTGTAGAACAACACTTAGTGTATTTAATGAATTTATAAATTAAATTTATTTTATTTTAACTTATAAAATTTCAAATATTATTCTTTTTATTTAGTTTTAAATTATTTATTTACTTTAATAAAAAAACACTTTTAATAATTATCAAATTAACTTTCAACAATTAAAACCATAGAGGACTTAGATAGTTGCTGTGACACAATTAAGTATAGCGGTGTCGAAATACTCTGATCTGAGTACTAATTGCGTACTGATTTATTAATTCGAGCATTGCTTTTTTTATAGAAAAAATGAACTGATATATCAATTCCAAGAAATGCTAATTCCTCTTATTTATCCTGTTCTTGGGATAAGCCTGGCAATAGCAATTTCCTATTTAGTATTTTCCTCAATATTAATGAAACTAGTTTATGTTTCGAATCTAGGTTTAAACTTTTTTGTTACTTCCACAATACTAGGTTCAATTTAATTTTTAACATTTAATAATTATGATAGACGTATTTTCATCTATTTGTTTATAAGAATTATTTATTATATCATTTGAATTATTTTCATTTTCATTAGTTTCAAATAAGATATTTTCATCGCACGTTTTGGATATACATTAGGATTTTCTTTTACCAATGTGGTTTTTATATTTATATAAGACCTAAAATATAATAATTAAACTTAATATATTAATACACAGAATTAAGAACCAATAACTGCCTGAGGTATTTTTATTTTGTAAACGTAAAGTTTTAGACTTTTGAATTAACGGTTTGTTTTCTAAAATTTCTAAGTTATTTATCTCAAAACTTTGAATTTCCGGTAATGTAATATTTGGATCTTTATTCTCTATATAATTTATCTTTCTGTATGTATAATTTATCTGTGTATATAATTATTTACAGGTATTCTTATTTCAGTATTTTTATAATTATTAATTCTGTTTTCAGTAATTAAGGTAATTGCATCATTAAAAGCATAACATTGTTTATTTAACTCTAAAATATCAGCTTTATAAAGTTTCATATCAGTAGTATTTTTATTATTACAACTTAAAGTTTTTTTGTAGTGTAATTAAGACTACTTATTGTCATGAATATAATTCCAAATTACTACTTTTGAAGTTATAGTGTGAGGTTTACAATATTTGGTTTTCAATTTTCTTTACTCAAGAAATAGTTCATATTCACAAATTGATTCTTGTGTCCTCACTACATTAAATTTTGAACAAAGAAATAATTTGTTACTTATGGTTAGTCAATTTTTTAAATCTTTGGCCAACAAATATCTTGTTTTAAGATCATTAATTATTAACATTTGGTATTGGAATAGTTAAGGTATTGATGTCTGTATTTTTTTTATTATTTTAAACTCATTTATAGTATTTATTTGTTTATTATTATTAAATATTTCTTCATTGTTGAAGGAGATTTCGATTACTTTGTGTTTCAAATTTAATTTTTAATGTTTTCAAACAGTATTTCATTTTTTAAGGCATTATTTGTATAAAGAATAATTATAGTTTGTATTTTATTATTTTGATTTTTATAAAATTGAATTTCAGTGGGTTTAAATTTCTTACCTATCCTTCCAATATTATTTAAAACACAGTCGTGAGTGTTTTCCCATCCCGTATTATTCGAAAATACTAAATATTTTTTATTATTAAAAACATCAACACCTTGATTATCCTGTAGAGAGTATAATGGAGATATTTTCCATTTAGTTTCTTTTAAAATTTGAAAATCTGTTCCAGTGAAGGTATTTAATCATAGCATTAAATATATTTTTTTAAGATTCAGGTATATAAACTTTAGTAAATAACAACTTATTAATTTATAATTTTTTAGTTAAAGAGGATACATTTTTAATGTTTGAAATAAATATTCTTTTGTGGGCCCTTCGTGTTTTATTTTATTTAGGTACTGTAGAGACATTTTCTTGTCGTCCAGCATTTTTATATCTTACTTGTTTATTACTTAATTCTATCATCTTTGCGAAGTGATTAATGAATGAAACATATTTTCCTACAAAGCCAGATGTAGTTATTGAAATTACAATATTGCTTAGATTTTTAATGTTACCTTCTTTAAGGATTTCATACTCAAATGTTTTATTTTCGTCGTAGGTTTTAATAAAGTTGTCGTAGTTGACTGGATCAGTTAAATTCTTTTTTGAAGATTTTTACGATCTATCTTCAATTTGATTTTCAATGGTTTTTTTTATTTGCTGTTCGACATCTTTTTCATAATCTTCAATTTTGTTTTGAATGTTTTGTGCCATATTCTGTTTGCATTCTTCGATTTTTTTCGATCTTTTCTTTATCTATTTCCTCCATTCACCTGATTTTATATTGACACTTGGTTTTATATTGACATCGTCTTCTTCTGTTTCAGTGTCTTCAGCATCTGAGAGGTACTGTTGCGTTTAGAGTATTTATTTGTCTGCCATGTGGTTCGTTTTGCCTGCGGTATATTTGACTTCGCAGTTATGCTGCATTAATTTTAGTTGCCATCTTACGAGTCTGCTCATTGGGTCTTTTACAGAATAAAGCCATATAAGGAGTATATGACTGGTATTGATAAAGAATTTTTTACCATAAAGATAGCGGTGGAAGTTCTTCACAGAGCGAAAAATAGCTCAACATTCCTTTTCTATCTTTCTGCAATAATACTCCTCATACAGCAGTCCTAAAAAGTCTAATTCTTTATTTACGAGTTCACATGTGTCTAAATTTATTTTTTGGTCATTTGAAAATAATTTATTCAATATAAATTAACTCTTACATTATTTATATGGTCATCCAGGGTTTTCTCTATTATTATGATGTTGTCAAGGTAGCATAAACATTTATTTTTTTTAATTTCTTTTTCTACAATGGTATTCATGAGCGTTTGATACGACGCAGCAGCGTTATTCAAATCAAAAAGCATTCTAAGAAATTCGTAGTGCCCAAATGATATCGAAAAAGCAGTTTTCTCAATGTCATCCTTTGAAATTTGTATTTTGCGAAACCCTGAAACTAATAGTTAAAATGAGTTTAAGATTATATCCATATCAGGTATTGGATATCTATTTGGTTTTCTTCTGTACTTTTTCTGTTTTGAAAAATTTTCTTTCCTTGGGACTAGCCAAATTGAACAATTTGTAGAGACTATTTTGATGACTTTATTTAGTTCGTAAATGACCTTATAAATTTTTTCTTTTTCACTTTGATTTAAATCAGATAATCTAAGTTCATTTTGTATTTTAAATAAGCGTTGTTTAGGAAAGTTAGAAATAATTTTAGTATTAACATTTAATAAATGTTCTGCGCATTATTTTTAATAATATTAAATTCAATGTCAGCATTAGTTAAAGATAGCTTATTATTATTAAAGTCTAATAGAGAAGCATTTTTTAATAGGAAGATGTTACCGATAATACCGAATACAATCAAAATCTAAGTCGATTACATTATGATTAACTAAGTATGGTTTCATGAACATTATTAAAAATATTTATTTTTGTTTTTCTCTCAGTGAATATTGGATTTTTTTGAGGGAAATCCAGTACATTCTAAAATGTGTTTTGGATTAGTATCATTTTTTTATTTTTTGGATTATATTTATAAACAATTATATTTAATAAGACTAATAGTAGAACCAATGTCAATTTGAAATTTAATTTTCCTTATATTACGATTTTTACATTCAAATATTATGTATGAAATATTACAATAACTTTTATTTTCGATTGACTTAATTGAATTTAAATGTCGTCCTCTTGAAATAGAGCAAGGTCGGCAAACAGTGATTCGCTCTTGATTTCGTTTCCCGAATTATCATTTATGTTATTAACATTTGCTTTAGCTTTGCTAATATAGTTTTGTTTTTATACTCGATATACATAATCTATCAGAGTATGTTAATTTGAGTCCAAAGTTTGTTACGCTAGAAAATATTGGACGCACAAACAAAATTTTAGTATTACATAGAATCATCTAATTAGTCAATTTCCGCCAATCTGTCCGTCGGCCCGTGGAAACGCTAACTCAAAATTGAAGAGATAGAGAGTTGAAATTTTAAAGACGTACTTTAGGCATAAAAAGTAAGATCAAATACCTGATTTAGCAAAATCAATCCACTGGATCCAACTATTGAACCATAGATAGAAGAAAAGTTCAAAGACAAAACATTATATCATAAAATATTTAGATTCGCCACAATTTCAGCTCAAACGTTGCTAATAAGTATATACATAATTTCAATATACGTATTATTATTATATATTTCATGAATTACAATAATTCAAACATTGATACTGAACCATATGCCGAGTATCTAAACAAATTACTCTGGTATTTGTTATCTTCACTTCTTTCATCTTATTTTTTTCTAGAAAAACATTCATCAATTAAATGCCCAGATTTGTTACAATAATTACACACACACACATATATATATATATATATATATATATATATATATATATATATATATATATATATATATATATATATATATATATATATATATATATATATATATATATATATTTTTACACAATTTTTTCTTTGTATGCATTAATTAATTTTTAATTGCAAATCCGAGATATTGATTAATCGTCTTAAATCCATTTCATTTATAAAATAAATCTTTTTTATTTTATCTTTACCATAATACAGATTATTGTAGTGCATAACAATCAGTAATTAATCTATCTAGCCTTGTATAGATTTCTCTCACATTTTCATGAGGATTGTTTAGCGGTTTCTAATCTTTCGACCCTCAAATCAATAGATGTAAAGTCTACATGAAGGAAATGAATTTTTTCTTTTAACATTTTTCTGTTGGGATATTTGGAACATTTAATTTTGTTTTAAAATTGACAGGTAGTTTTTTGTATGTATATTTGTCAAGTTTACGTGTGAACTGAGGATTTCCACTTAATTCATCGAATGCAATGTTTAAAGAAGTTAAATAGTCTTCTAAATTAGGTTATTTCTCGTTAAAGTCTTTTATTTGGGAACATACCCATTGAAAGTCTCTCATTATCATAGAAGGATTTTCTCTTGTAAATTCTCTAATATTAATGCTATTGTTTGCATCATTATTTTTGTTATCATTGTTAACATTATCATTATTATTATTATTAGGTTGTTCATCATTACCATTTGGTTGATCAAGTTGGTTATTTGGAAATTCATGTTCACTACCGTCATCAGACATATTTACTATTAATATCAATTTAATTTTAGTACTTGCAATTTTAATTTTATTGTTGATGTGGATGTTTGTTTAGAAGACAGCATGGAGGTGAAGAGACCTTTCATTTTCTTTCCAAAAACTCAAAATTATATTTTGCCCAGGAACTGCGATGTACAACCAATTGTTAAGGTGTCAGTTTATGCGAAGACGTAGTTTGAACTGCTTACAACCAATTGTTGAAATAACCAATTATTAATGTACACAATTGATGTTATAACTAATTTGTTGAGATAACCAAATATTGATTTACACAATTGTTGAAGTGACCGTTTGTTGATTTACCTAACTGTTGAGGTGACCAATTATTGGTTTACCCAAATGTTATGCTATAACCAAGTGTTGAAGTACTAAATTGTTGTTATGACCAATTATTGTTGTTGTAACAGTTGCATGTATATTAGTCTGAACTACTATAGCAAACAGAGGATTTTGGAATTGTATTTTTGAAAATTTAGTAGTTAATTTTTTTATACTTAAAACCACAGAGTAACATTTCCTGAAAATGGTATTTCCTCTTATGTATCCTCTTCTTGGGATATGCTTGGCATAGGCAATTTCATATTTATTTTTTTAACATAAGATTATTAACACAACATACCTATTTTAAATTTCAGATCCCAACACATATTTAACTTAATTAAAATATATTGAAAGTTAAAGACAGCATATTTTATACGTTTAGCTATCTCCTTTATTAATTGAAAAATAAGGAAAGTCAGAATTAAGATATAAGTTTGGTAATAAACCTAGATATTCTTATTTTATTAGTTCTTTGTTAATTTAAAAATTCAAATTCTTTAATATGTGTATGTTTTTGATATCCTTAGAAATTATTTTATTAAATTAAAAATTAAATCTGGACAAGGACTTATTTATTTATATTTTGATAATAATTTTTAATATGTTTTAATAGTTGTTTTTCCAGTACTCCATAGTTTTTGTTCCAGTACTGACATAGTTAAAATTTAAGAAGTATTAGGCTCGATTACGATATCCAGGGCACCTCGATTTTTGGCAAAACAAGCCAAAATAAGACGAAAATGAAGAATACTAATTTTCGAGTTTTCGCCTATTTTTCAAGTTATCCATGGGTAGTTTAATCACAGGCTCAACGTAGAGGCCAAAAACCAACCCGACCCGTGAAAACTATACCCCATAAATACATGGGTAGTTTAATCACAGGTTGAATGTATGGGCCAAAAACCAACCCGACCCGTGCAAACTACACCCAACAAATCCATGGATTGATAACAGTCGAAAATGGCGTACATGTATTTTTAATAGTTGTATTAAATATACAATGTTGATTTTTTTTTTTAAACGAATTAAATTTCGGTTATTTGTGCTCGAATTGTGTTTAAATTATGGTCATTTAACAAAAAAGGGGAGCCACAAAAAATAATAATTAAATCTTGTGAAATGTTTTAAATTGTGATATTTATGTGACATAAGCTCGATAATTTCTAAAAAACAGTGTCGATAACTCAAAAAATAGGCGAAAATTGGCGAATATTCTTCATTTTCGTCTTATTTTAGCTTGTTTTATCATAATTAATCGTCAGATCGAGGCGCCCTGGATATCGTAATCTCCAAACCGAACTAAAAATTGAAGACTAATAATAATGATTTTGTTTCACAGTGACCGAAAGTCACCAGTTCATTATAATAACATAACTATTGAATACTTGAATAATGCAAACTTACTTACTGTTCTTCATCCATTTTAATCGTATAGTGGTAGATCAAATCGTTTATGTATTTCTGTTACTGTAACACCTTCTATTGTAGCTAGAGCTCCTAACACAATCTGTGTTGCATCTTTTATGTCGTTATATTCGTGAAGAGCATTCATACGATGTTCCTTAGTACCTCTACAAATCAAATTGATAATAAGATATCCGTGCGATTAACAAAATCTTTTTTTTCAAATAACTTACATATTTTTTTCCTGTGAACTGTTAATCTGTTTATCTAATTCAATCTCTTCCTGTTTTAATTTGTTTAACTCTTTAACGAGTTTCTCGCTATTATTAAACGTTTTGGGTGAGTTTCGGAACATTTCCCTATTCCATTCTTTAATTATAATTTTGCTAAAAAATTCGAGGTTGTGTACATTATGAATTTTAAATTAAACTGACACTGTCAAAGTGACGTTAAATGTAACCATATAAACGCACACGTATTAACACACTAATATAGACAAATTTCTATTTTTCATACAATCGCAGTCGTATAATAAGTCTGCTAACCTCTGTTTTAAAAATTGGCCTCATAACGGGACAAAAAATACTATAAAGTGACTAACTAAAACTATAGGAAATAAAATAAGATAGATTATGATTACGTAATTTTTATAAATTAATTGTTTTTATTTTAAAAAAGTAGGTAAGTTATTTACAGTTGCATTAAAAAAAGACATTGTTAAAACATTGTAGCTCAAAATTGTTAATAAAGTTGCAAGCATGGGGGGAAAAGATATCCGTGGCGCGTCGATTTGATTAATTTTGATTAATTTTCGCCTATTTTTCGAGTTATCGACACTTTTTTTTTAGAAATAATCGTGTCACATGAATACCACAATTTAAAACATTTTACAAGATTTAATTTTTTGTTAAATGACTATAATTTTAACCCAATTCAAGCACAAATAACCGAAATTTAATTCGTTTAAAAAAAATCAACACTTGTATATTTAATACAACTATTAAAAATACATCTACGCCATTTTCGACTGTTATTAACCCATGAATTTCTGGGGTTAGTTTGCACTGGTCGGGTTGTTTTTTAACCCCTACTTTTAACCTGTGATTAAACTACCCATAAATTTGTGGGGTGTAGTTTGCACGGGTAGGGTTGGTTTTCGGCCCCTACATTCAACCTGTGATTAAACTACCCCCTGGATAACTCGAAAATTGGTATTCTTCATTTTCGTCTTATTTTGGGTTGTTTTACCGAAATCCATTAAAAAATCGAGGCGCTACGGATATCGTAATTGAGCCGAAGAAAAGCGAATAGTACTTCTGTATATGAAACCAAGGGTTTCGTTAGCTTTTTTAACTACTGATTAGATTTGTGATTTAAAAGTTAAAATAACACCTAAATCTTAATTAAATCTCTCTCTGTCTAGGGGTATAATCTAATCTGTATTCATAACGTATTGGAACATTGGTTTTATAAAATGATACAACTTTACATTTATTTTATATTAAGAGATATATAATTCAGGTGGCACCATTTTTCAATCACACTAAGTGCACTCTATAGATTCAAGCAGTCACTTGTATTTTCTGTTTTAGTATATTTTTTAAAGTCGTCAGCAAAGAGCAAAGCATTTGTTGATGGAAGAAAAGAAGTAATGTCATTTATGAAAATTTTAAAAAGAAATGGGCAGAGAAGAGTCCTGCGGTACTCCACACGAACCGAATATTTTTAGAAATTGTCGAAAACAATTTGACTGATTGAATTAATGCACTCACATATAATTCTGATTACGTTTATTAATTAAAAAAAAAATTGTATTCTAGTTTTTGACAAGTAATTATTTATTTGATGTTATAAGTTAATAGAGTTAAATTATTATGTAAATTATGTGAATTATTTTTATGTTTGTAATTGTTATATACTGAAGAGAAGAATTGAGCAAACATATTAAAAATTTACCATTAAATGAACAAGACTAGGATTATCATCAAATTTTTTTTTTACATATTAAAATAATTCCACAAATTATTGATTGACTCTAATCTGCACAAAGAAGATTCGATATCACAAATGTATGAAGAATAGCATTTTTTTGCTAGCTCCTTAGACTGACTAAGCAACTCTGAAGTGGCAATAATCAATGAAGAGATGAGATTCTTTGTACACTTTATGGGCAACATTCTTCTTTTTTACTATAGTGATTAATTTAGGAAATAATTAGTTAATTTAACTACCACAAGAGTGCACCACTTGCCTATGATTTATTTGATTATTAATGCTATTTTGAACCAAGCAGGAACGACCCCGTCGTGTTATAGATCATGTAGTGTAAACATCAAAATAAACATTTTGTTCATATATATTACGTATCAGTTATTTTTCCCGCTCAACTAAGTACTTCAACAATTAGTTCTTTGGAAAAACAGAACGTAGAATTTGAGTTTATATAGTCCACACTAGATAAACTCAATAAACGACTCCAGTCAAATTGGGAAATATCTTTGGAAAGAGATGTATAATCACAAATATTGAAGTCGTAGACAAGGTAAGATTGGTTCACAGTAGTAAATTTAAAAGTCGTCACTTTCGGTATTGAAAATTAAACTTCATTCACTTCAACATACTTATTCGTCGAAAACACTAGATCTAAGAATTTCATTCCTTATATTATTACTTGAAACATTTGAACGTTTCTTCCTGTCATGCACATTTGACCTACTAGTAACACAGTCTCTGCCCTTCCTATAAACCTAATAATTCCGAGACCGAGTTCTTCAGTATTAATTACGCTTGTCAAATTAGTTTCGCCTTTTCACTTAATATTATTATATCGTATATACTGGTAATAAGATTTTCACGTAGTAAGTTGAGTTTAGACTTAATTCTATTGCAATTTTTATTTTTAAATAACTATAATTGGGTGATCGTTAGTTTTTTATGTGCTCTATATCACGATGTCCTTGCAAGTATTTAATTGTCAAATCTGTTTTACCTGTCTTAATTCTATCTTCTAGTTCAGCTCCTAATTTATTTAAAAGTTCCCTTTCCATTAAAGTACTATCACGTTTAATATTAATGAAAGTAGATTTATTAAAAAGTTTAGATCTATTTCTAAAACCCTGTGAAGCAGATTTTTTTGCTCAAAAATAATTTTAAGAGGTTTAACCTTATTGTTAATAGGTTTACTGAAGCGAAACATTGTTATAATTTCAATGTAATTCTGGTCAAACTGTTTGATCCTCACTTAAGTCAGACATATACTCTGGCACATTAAAAAATACTAAATTGCTCTTTCTTACCTTTCTTCCATTTCAAAAATTATTTTATCTTGAGAAAACAAATTCATATTATCAGCATTAGAACAAGAAGTGAGTTTTCAGTTTTGACGCTTTTTAGTTCAATTACTTCCTGTTTTAGTTACATGAGGATCCGTTTAAGATTTAGTAAATCTTTAAGGCCAATTTTGAAGTCATTACAAAGAAACTTTAAGGTACAATTATTAAAATGATCATAGCTGTAGTGCAGATTAAAAGAAAACTTATTGCATTACGAAATAAGGATAAAATTATTGTAAACAAACTGTAAAAAGTTTTATTCAAATGATTAAGTGAAACAAAAAATGATTTTTTATAAATTTGAACATCTATTTTAAAATAGATATTAATATAAATTGATAAAAAGACAAAAATGGAGATTTTATTAAAATATGATTAAATCTATAAGCAATTATTATTTATGTATTTAGTCAATTTTATTTATAAATAAGTACAATCAAAATTCTATTCCTCAGACCATTCGAATGGTTCTGGAGCTTCAGGTTCTTTTTCATCATCAGATTTTGGTCCAAATGCTATAAATAAATAAAAAATATCTCTAAAACTTGGCATTTTACAAAACAAAAGGGTGGGAGAGGAATTTTATTCATTGCTCCTCAATAGAAACAAGATCTCTTGTAACGTGTTTGAATTGCGATTTAATAATATCGGTAAGTTTTAAAATTTTTCTAAAAAAAAAAAAAAACATTTTCGAATTTTTCTAAGCATTAAAAAATATATTTCTTGAACTAGACACAGTTAATTTTTTATCGATGATAAAAGAAGAGACTTAACACAATCGTCAAAACTCAACGAGTCACAAACCAAGTATAAAAATGCCAAAATTCAAGACCAGACGTCAAATTGTAATGTTTGGAAAAACATTTCATGTCTATGACCACCGTGTGTTATTAAAATATTTAACTCGCTTTCTAAGCTTGCAAAAAAGCTCCTTGATAAATAGTATATTGTTATATCTAGATTACTACTCGTTTACCCACCCTCTTCGACTTCTTCGTGAATTTTTTATTTTAAGAGATATTCTTTTCAACTTACCAGCAACGGGCTCGACTAATTGTTCTTCATCGGATCGTAAATGATGCATCATAATAATACCTCCAATGGATACATCTTTCATTGGTGAATAATTGGAACCATCAACAAGACTAACATTTTTCAATTGTTGACGTAAACAGCGAGCGGGATTATTTAAAATTTCAAATGTTGGTTCTTGTTCTTTCTTAGCTGATACATCTTCTGTTGATAATTTTTTCTCGATAGGTTTCTTTTCTTCAGTACTATTTTTATCTTTTTCTTTATCCTCTTTCGATGGTTCCTCATCCTGAAAAGTATGAATTATTCAAAAACATGATTTTGGATCAAATAATACATTACATACGATTTCCATTTTTTCCAAATTGTTAGCTGTTGTTGTAACAGGTGTGGCTGCTATTGATGTACCGCTTGGAGTAAAAGTGGTTGTGGCAATTGCGGAAGTTACTGATAAATTTCGACTTGATTGAGCAGAATCACGTTTTCGTGCACGGGCGGCAATACTTAATACAGCTGTAGTTACTTTTTCACGTTCTTCGCGTTTCTTTTCTTCTAATGGTGCTGGATAAGCGTATAAACTTGGTTTGGAATTTGATCGGAATTCAAGTTTTGGCATCTGGATTATAAATCAAAGCATTATTGTAAAATAAAGAATGTAACGTTTTTGAAAGAAGTTTTGTATTTGGAAGAGTAATTATTATTTGAGAAATTTTGAAGTCTAGCAAATTTCAAATAAGAACTATCGATTATTAGATATAAATAAATAAGTAAATTATGTTTATTATGGTGGTCAAAGATTATTGGAAATAAAATTTGGAAATTTTAAATTATTGGCTCAGTTTAGATACGAATAGAAAGAAAAAATTTGAAAATGTGTTTTAAAAAGACTAAATTTTTATTCAATTTAAGTTTTTGTTTTGATTCATATTTACCAATTAAATAATAATAGTTTAAGTAGTAAATGATAAGATTAATATTAGCTCGATTACGATATCCGTTGATCCTCGATTGTTTGATGAATTTTGGTAAAACAAACCAGAATAAGAAGAAAATAAAGAATACCAATTTCGAGTTTTCGCCTATTTTTCGTAATCGATACTTTTTTTTTTTAAATTATCGTGTTGTATATGTCATGAATACAATTTAAAACATGTCACAAGATTTTATTATTATTACTTGTTAAATGACTATTACTAAAACACAATTCAAGTACAAACAACCGAAATTTAATTTGTTTAAAAGAAATCTGCAGTTGAATATTTAACACATCTATACAAAATGTACGCCATTCCCCACCGCCCCCATTTTCGATTGTTATTCAACTAGCAATAAAAAATAGGAAACTAGCTTCTTTTAACATTTCTATTAATATAAAAAAAAAAATTACTAACTGATTACTAATAAAGATAGCTTTCTATAGACAAAATTGGCTAAAATGGTAAATAAAATATCGAAAAAAATTGAGGTGATTGTAATAGTTATTTATTATTTACTTATTTATTTATTAGATTGTAATTACCTTTAATTGCTTATTGAGAGCAATTAAACATGTTGGAGTAAATGCTAATGCAAGACAATGTGCTAACGGGAACCAATACCAATATTGAGTGAAGACTAATGTCCCTACAACGGCTAACATATTTGTGTGTCCAGTACGTGATTGTAATGATAATGTAACATTTCGGCCACCTATAAAAATACGAATTAACTAATTAGTAAATTTAAAATAAAATGTTAAGGGAAATGTCTATTATAACACTATAAATATTAACCCGTTACGGTCATATGGGATCCACAGGACTCCAGACAAATTTTGTGGCTATTATTTCAAAATAATTATACTTTTTTACAAAATTCATTAGTTTAATTTTTTCAAGAAAAAATATTGTTTTCGAGTAAAGGGGTATTTTGGAATATTTTTTTTATATTGCTAAAATTAAAATTTACAAGATTTTTTTTTAAATAATTATATATATATATATATATATATATATATATATATATATATATATATATATATATATATATATATATATATATATATATATATATATATATATATAATATATATATATATATATATATATATATATATATATATATTGGATTACTTACAGGGAATGTTAAATTAAAGTTTGGCAAAAAATTTAAGTCAATAAATCAAATACAACGCGAATAGGAACTGTTTTTCTACGTTGGATCAACTGGACCCAATGTGACCGTAACGTAAATTATATATAGGTGCGGCCTAAACGAGTTAAATATTTCTCAGGCATCGATAGTCAGGCATAATAATTATGAATATTTTATTCAGAAATAGACCACAAAAAGTGGAATAGAAAAAGTATTAAAAAAAAAAATGCATATACAGTACAATTTAAAATAAAAAATCATGACAGTTTAAACTTTATACAAAATTTTCACATTGATTTTCAACAGACGAGTTATCGATTTATTATTGAAATTTGCCGTACTGTTGCATTCAATATTGTCTTTATGCATATTATTTTAAATTGTGATAATAGTTATAAACGCCGTTGCATTTTTTATGCCTGACCTTGATTGGACATTACATAAGTAAAAAAATTTTGATCATTAACAAGTCGAAAAATAATTACCCAAATGTAACAAAATTTGGTAACAACTTGAATATAAACGTGGAAATCAAGACTATTAATAGAATTTATTTTTCTAAAAATGTAATGTCTTGACCTGTTTTTAGATCTGATTACGAATACTAAATTTCAATACAATTGAAAAATTATTTTTTAATTTATTTGTGGAAAAAAGTTGCTATAATTTACTAAAGATACATAGGTTATTTTAAAATTATTTTTTGACAACTTTTTCTACAGTTTTACTACAATTTTATTGTAAAACAATGTGCAAGACTCCGGAATGACGTAACGTAATGGCAGGCTTAGACCAATCAATAAAGTAAAGCAACAGCGGTCACAATCTGTATGTGATGGGTGACCACCTAGCAGTACTTTGTACTGTTGTATAAAAAATAATAATAATCCCCTTTGGTTAATGGCTATATAGCTGAAAGTAGCTGAAGCCAGAAATAAAAAAAATAAATAAAATAAAAAACAATGTGCAAAAACAAAATTTTACCTGCATCAATAATTCCTTGAGCAAGAATTGCTCCATATTTTGCAATCACGTCTTCATGTTTGTTACTAATAACTTGAGCATATAAAGTTCGGAAGAATGATACCTTCGGGCAAGTTTGATCCGTTTGTTGAATTAAAATCATAGCAGATGCTATGAGGGCACCTTGTCGTACAAAATTAACCGGATCAAATTTAACCATTGGCTCCAAAAGTGCGATAGCCTCGCGTTGTCCGGTGCCTGCACAAGCAATTCCCAAAGCCATTGCTGCTCCATAACGTACATGAGGATTGTAACTTTCTGCTAAAAGAGAAACGACACTGGGGCATTGCTCTGGTGTTCTAATTATAAAATAAGTAAATTTAATTGGTTTTTAATATTTTTAATAAATAATGCTTATAAACTAATCTTAAAGTTATATATCGTCTCAAGCTTTTATGGATTGTCTAATATAAAATGAACGACGAATTCAATTTTATGTTAGATTCTCCATAAGCTAATTTTTATAAACTACACTTAATATTAAATATAATGTTAAGTTTTTTTGGAATGTCTAATATAAAATAAATAAACTTAATTTTTATTAGATTGTCCATGGCCTACCCGGCAGTCTTCAGCAGACTGCAATGATAAGACAGTTTGTAGAATACAATTATATTTAGATAACGTTTTAAACCAGTTGACATTTGTGAAAAACATATTGTGTTGGCAATACTTTTGTTAAATTATTTGCATATATTTTAAAAAGAAAAAACCTCACAAATGTTTATTTATATTTGAAATTTGATTATGTCTGTATCTATTATGTGATTTCTTAAGAACATTATTCTTAAAACTTCTTCAACTTCATTTTATATTTCATAACAAATTAAAAAAAAAAATTAGAAACGTATGCTTAATATAGACCATGCAAAGATATATTTAAAATTCATCCTTCATTATAATTATTTAAAAAATTATATATGAAAGCCAAGTATTATGTGGTGGGAGTAAAATTAATAAAAAGAAAATACCTATGGTAGAAAATACCATTGATAGAAAAAATTGTGTAAAAGTTCTACTCGTATTATGACAAGAGATAAAACACATCCAATATATGTATTTTCGGATTTACAAATGAATTATGAATTTATTACAAGAGAAAATTAGGTTTAAAATTATATTTCAGTTATTAGAGATCTATGTATTTTTTATTATTATGCATATTACTTGAGTACAAAATTTTATAAACATTTTTATAATAAATTCAGTGTATATTTACTCGAATCTGACAAGCAGAGGGTATACATTTATTCATTCAAAAAGATGTTTTTCAATTCATTCTCAAAGAACATGTATATTTAAAAAAAAAAAAAAAATTATAGCATTTTCAAAAGTCGTCTTTAGATAATCGTCAATAATATTACGTTGTTGTACAGTAAAATTAAGAATATTTCGTGAATTTAAAGGATCTCAAATAAAATTTAGATATTACATGAAATGATTCTTTTAGTCACAGGTACTTTCCCCATTTGAAGTTTTGATTACGATCGATTATTAAAATAAACTAAGTAAAAAAAATTCCAGGGTCGGTGATTATGTATTAGTAAATATTTATATTCACTTTTGTGTTTCAAAGTTATGACTGAGAATTAAAATATCCGACTGGTGAATTTTCTATTTTTTTATTTTATAAACTCCAAATATTCACTATTTCCAAATATCGCCTAAAAAATAATAACAATGTCTAATCTTAAAACTGTATTTTCAATTATGTAAATTCTTCCACACATTAAAAAAATGTGTGTATGTATTTATGTACCAAAACTGCAGTAAAGATAGAAGAAAAATATTAAAATTAATCAAATAAGTTTTATTTCAGTAAAAATAGAGTCAAAATAAACTATCATTAATTGTAAAATATTTCATCTCGTTAATTGTAAAATTTATTTACTGAAATACTGAACATATCATTATACACTGTGTGTATGTATGTATTTTCATTTAAGTTAACTGTAATTTAATTGAACACAAAAATTATATAAAAATAAATTCCTTAAATTTTCCAAACGTAACATATGAAAGCTGTATAAAAACTTAAATATAAATTTAATCTAACTACAAACATCAACTCATTCCATAGCAAACTTCAACTGAATACATGTTCAAATACGACAACAAGCCCCCCCCCCTTTGATTTCTAACGAAATGAATTCATTCCATAGATAACTTGAATTGAATACATATCCATACCCTGACACAACATTAACTTAGCTATTTATAGAAATATATATTATTAATTATATTCTGTAGAA
The DNA here is from genome assembly GCA_020423425.1 of Chrysopa pallens. Lineage (NCBI taxonomy): Eukaryota > Metazoa > Arthropoda > Insecta > Neuroptera > Chrysopidae > Chrysopa > Chrysopa pallens. Next base: position 2,062,111 of record CM035591.1, read on the forward strand.
CTTCATCATGTCGTTTTTAAGGGATCGTCCGCGCGCAACTCACAAATGCACTCTCATTCAAACACACCAAAAGAAGTATATACTTCAAAAATCAGAATGAAGTAAGTGTAACCAGGATAATTGGGACAATTTGATCTAGTCCAACCCACAAAATATAATTTCAAGAGTCCCAATTCTAATTTTAAGAATGCCAGTTTGCTGACTTACAATTTTCCAGTATTGACAATAACTGTTTAACGGTAAATAAATGAAAAACTGACATTCTTACTCTATGCCATTTTTTAAATTATATTGTATCTTGGACAGGATAAAATTATTTTACACTCAGTTATTCAAATAAAATAAAACTAATTAATTTTCGCTTTTCATGAAAAGTACTTATATTTTATAATAAATCCATTGTTGCTCCTCTTAAATAACTACTGTCAGTAGAACATAGGAGTACTCATATATACAGCGACTTACTTTTAGTTTTAACACATCCAACTATAAGATGATACTACTATTTAAAACTAAAGAAACTATTACTTTAGCCTGTCTCTATTTTAGTGATTTCGTATAACACTTAACGCATATCTTTGCGTACCGTACACCAAAATGTTTTCATACGTTTCTATGGTTACGAAATACTAGTTTTTCAATCAAATGATATATAAATCTGTGCATGGTGTACAATTTAACATAGGAAATTTCTCAAAATTTAACGAATTTAAATGAATAATTATTTATATTTGCAATTAAAAATAATTACTAATGCAATTTCTTGGATCAGTCTTACAATTTCCAACCTAATAACTTCTATTCTTTTTTTTTTTTGGAATTATTTAATAATTTTTGTTTAATATTTGCTATACAGTTTCAATTCGAAAAATTGAACAAATAACTATTTTTCTAGAATGTGAATGTTTAATTACAAATTTTAGACACTCGTAGCGTATCCATCTTTTAAGAAGTTCCTTCCACGTACTATGTACGGTACCAATAATAGCATTTCAAAAAATAAGTGCTATTGAAAAGCCTGATGTGATACTCTATATAGCACTAGCGCTATATTTCAGTACTAAGCAGTAATCATGGTTGTATTTCCTATATTCACAATGTCAATGTGAACAACACTTATGGTATCATAGTATGCTATTTTTCCATTCTCACATTCGTTCTTAAGACTCAAACCTCATTACAAAATATATTTTTAAAGTATTTTACATAAATGGTATTATCTTACAATACACAAAATACAGATTTTTATGAAAAAAATTTAAATAATTATTTTTTAACCTAGTAAAAAAAAAGAGAATAATATCTGAAAAATAATAAATTTAAAAATATACAAGGGTAATTAAAAAATGCACTGTTATTTATTTTTATAAGCTTTTTTAATTTCGTTCAAATAAACTTTTACGTATATGTCAGAGAACAAATTTTAAATTACCATTAAATTATTTCTTTCAATATTGTGAATTTTCATATACTATTTAGTTCGTTAACCCTTTTGAGGCACTGCATCTTCTCTTCAAGTTAATCAATGAGTTCATTGTCCATATATTCTATGCCTGTGGGTGTATTAATTATTTGTAACATATAAAATTGCTGATATAAATTTATTTTTTAAAACTAATCCATATGTGTATAAATCTAGAAATAAAATATTTTGTGGTTGAGTTTTTTCAAAGATAACACTACTAGTCACATATTTCCAAACTGCAAATCCCGGTAATCATTTCTGTATTTTTAACACACAGATGTCTCAGGAAGTATAAAATAATTGTTTAACTATAGCACCTGTTTGTTGGATTTCCCGAATTTTCTTTATGAAAATCGTTTGGTCACAAGGTTTTATCATTTAGTCAATTTAAGTTTTCGAGTTATTGTCGATTAAAAATTTATCTTAAGCTAGCACCCCCTTTGTAGGATATTCGTAAATTCTTTCTTAAACATCGTTTGGACACGAGTATTAATATAGATTTCATCCTTTGGCCATTTGCAGTTTTCTTGTTTTTTCTAAATTTCTAAATATTTAGATTGATTATGGTTTATAGATGTGTTCAAAAATTATTACAGAAATATTTTATTGGTAAGTAACTTATAGTTCAGAATCATAGAATTATCTACAATTATCTTCGCAATTTAGTTTATACATGCAACAACTATTATTATATATATATATATATATATATATATATATATATGCACTTCAATAACATAAACTTTGTTAAATTTAAAAAAAAATACATTTTTTAGACTATATTACATTTTGTATACAATGTTTCACAAGATTTTTGCCCTTTTCAGATAAACTATTTGTATAAAAATCCTCACTTAATATAACTTTTAGTTTAATATTTGACATTCATATAAGTAGTTATATTTACAAAATATGAATAAAAATCGAAATAATCGATTATTACTTCTAATATTAAATTAAAGTCTATATTTTAATCTAACAAAAATGAATACATATTCATAACAAGTATTTTATGTAACTTTTTTTTTTGATTTAAAAGTAAAAAACGGTTTACATTTAATATTTACAATTTATCAAAGAAATTAATTAAAAAAATGTTCAATGTTGAAATTATCCAGCATGTATTGATAACTATCATCTACTAATATTGCAGATTTTATAAAATATTTTTTGTGTCATATTTCGTAAATATAATAATGTTATTATAAATTGTCATTAGTTAACAAATATTTAATTCACTCGAATTTTTCCGCATTTCACAATTTATTGTATAATTGAAAGATTTCAAGAAAAATAGAGTTTTATAGTGCAGTATTGTTCAGCCATCACTTATTAAAGTTATAGCCTAATATGCTAAACTATAAGTCCATAACCAACACATTATTTGTTTAATACTATATCAATACCCTCTGGAAACCATAATTTGAACTATACAAATGAAAAAATAATGACGCTGTTAACAGAGACGCTTTCTATTACACGAGACGTACTGACACCTGTGCATGTTTTTTCATTATTTTTAAAATACCAGTTATTTCTTATGTTCTTAGAATCCTTCAAAGAGTTTAGTCGTGCATTATATCAAAAATTTAATTTTTATTTTAAAATACCGACTTTCTATATTGTGAAAAATTCTAAGACTCGGTTTAAGGAATTTAAAATTAACAGCATTTAAAGTACCAAAAATTATGAAAAAATTAAATAAAATTGAGAAATAGATTGATACATCTAAATTTACAATTATTTAAGTTAATATACTATACAGAAATCTGCTTTGCAGAATAAATTTTCATTTCCATATGAAGATCATGGAACTGAAATATTGCTCTGGCCTATAACACGAGATTCAGAATGCGACTAAACAGTTACCAGGAAAAAAAATGGGAAAAAATTTAGTAATTTAAAAAAAAAATTATCAAATAAATTATAGTTTTATTTACATGGTTGCAACTTAATAAATCAAATTTTTCAAAAGTTGCAAAAAAGTTGACTTTATATTAAAATCTTGAAAAACTGATAGCAACTACCCGGGGAAAGAAATTATATATAATTATATAAAATTATATAAAATTATATAAAATTATATAGAATTATATAAAATTATATAGAATTATATAAAATTATATAAAATTATATAAAATTATATAAAATTATATAAAATTATATAAAATTGTATAAAATTGTATAAAATTATATAAAATTATATAAAATTATATAAAATTACATAAAATTATATAGAATTATATAAAATTATATAAAATTATATAGAATTATATAAAATTATATAAAATTATATAAAATTATATAAAATTATATAAAATTATATAGAATTATATAAAATTATATAAAATTATATAGAATTATATAAAATTATATAAAATTATATAAAATTATATAAAATTATATAAAATTATATAAAATTATATAAAATTATATATAATTATATACAATTTTATATAATTATGTATAATTTTATATAAATAAATAATGCGTATTTCTATAGAAATGATACTTTTTGAATTATACATTTATTTATTAATGCAGTAAAGTTTTTTTAAAAAAAGCTTCTAATTAGTTATAAATTCTTATAATATAATTAAGTACTGCCATAACAGAAAATTGACCAAAATTTAGAGGAGCCAAGTTCAAGCGATACAAGTAAAGATCCTGATCGAATCAATCAAGAAAACATCTATCATCACTGCCACCTTTCACTGCTGACTTGAAGAAAAAACTAGAAGACGTTGGAATTTTACAAGCACAACAATATTGATCATATATATTCCATTTGAATAATTAAATAAATAAATAAATAAATAAATAAATAAATAAATATATATATCAAAATAGAAAAACAATTTGAACCAAACATGTTAGTTTTTAAACAAGACATATTAGAAGAAATCGTTCCAACTGATAATCAATAATCTATAATAATAATCTATAAGAATTTTATAAATATTTAAAATTATCTATATAATAAATATATATATATATATATATATATATATATATATATATATATATATATATATATATATATATATATATATATATATATATATATATTTATTATATAGATTATTTTTGATATTTTTAAAATTCTTATAGATTATTGATTATCAGTTGGAACGATTTCTTCTAATATGTCTTGTTTAAAAACTAACATGTTTGGTTCAAATTGTTTTTCTATTTTGATAATAAATATATTTATATATATATATATATATATATATATATATATATATATATATATATATATATATATATATATATATATATATATTTATTTATTTATTATATAGATTATTTTTGATATTTATAAAATTCTTATAGATTATTATTATAGATTATTGATTATCAGTTGGAACGATTTCTTCTAATATGTCTTGTTTAAAAACTAGCATTTTTGGTTCAAATTGTTTTTCTATTTTGATATCGCTTTCGAAATGATTTTGATTGTCTTGAGATAAATTATGTTCTTGTGCACAAAGTCTTCCTTGAATTTTTTATGTTGAATTTAATTAATTTTATCATTGAATGCTTGCTTAGAATAATCATATGAATATAGTTTTTCACCAGAATGAATACGCCTTTTATGTTTACTTAAATTACTAGGATGCATAAATAATTTAGAACAAAGATCACATGATAATGGTTTTCCCCTCCGTGTGAATGCGTTTATGCGCGACCATATTTTGTTTCAATATAAATTTTTTACCACAAATATCACACAAATATGGTTTTTCTCCTGTATGGATTCGATTATGAATATTTAAACTTCCTCGTTGGATAAAATATTACAAAAATCACATAAATAAGGTTTCTCTCCAGTGTGAGTTCGTTGATGTATACATAAATCCTTTCTAGTAATAAATAATTTATCACAAACATCACATAAAAAAGGTTTTTTATCAGTGTGAATTTTTTTATGTTGAATTAAACCACTACGGCGAGTAAATTTTTTATCACAAGTATTACATTTATGAATTTTTTCATTTGATATTTCATTAATTTCTTCATTTTTAATTATGAATGTTGAATGTAAATTTTGTTCAAAAAATATGTGTTCTGTGGTAAAAATTGAATTTTCTTGTTGATATTCTATTGGAAACTCTCCTTTTACCAATTCCAGGTTAATAAAAGTCAATTCTAGGTCAAAATGTACTTCTATTTTCCTGTTTTCTTCATCTTTGATAAACATGGGTTTCTTTATGTTAATTTGATTTTCTTGTGTGGAAACACATTCGCCTAATAGTTCTTTAATCATTAATTCCGTGTGTAAACTTTGTTGAAATTGAGTAAACGCAGAATTTGATAATTAAATAATAAATAAAAAATTTTGAGCCGTCACGGGATGCCTGGCAGATGTGAAACATCGAAATAATTTTGTAGGTTACCCTAACATGTGTAACGTAGTAAATAACACTATATATACTATATGTACGCGAGATCAGTGTGGCAAGACAGATTTCGCACAGTTGCTTGTGTATTACCTACGACTACGTATAGTACATATGTTCCATCGTATAGCCTGGAGATGCATCGTCACGACGATATATCGCCTCACCAACAATCAAGTTTACTTTAATTTTTTTGATTTATTTTTCCTGAATTTTATTTTATTTTAAAATTATATTGTGATAGGTAGTAGGTTAAGTAACCTAGCTCTTTGGATGTTCTTGTTTTAAGGTTCAAATTTTCTAAAGGTTTATGGTCCGAGTATACTGTTAATTCTCTACCCATTAACCAGTGTTGCCAGTGTTTCACCGCTTCTTTGATACTGGGCATTCAAGATATATTGCATTTTTTTTGAGCTGCTGGTAATTTTCTTTAAAAGTATGCAACTGGTTTACTCTCACATTTTCCGAATTTAAAACAGCTGCCACTCCAACGATGACTTAAGTACTATTTCCGAGTATAGAAATTTTTTTATTTTTTTCGAACGCTTTTTGGCTTATCTTGAGACCAGATGATCTTTTCTGAGCAGATTATGCAATGGAGTCGTTGCTCTATGTCGTATAAAATTATGGTAAAAGTTTCTATGCTCCTTCTAAATAATGTTGTTTATCTTCGCACAATGTTTTTTGGCAACTTCTACTAATTTACTCCTCCAATCGTAAATATAAAGATTTACTGTTGAATTTATAATTTTATCTTTTACCCGGCAAAAATGAATTGTTAAAAGCAGATTTTCATGATTTTCACACAAGCAATTTTGTTGAAATAAAAGCAATAAAGTATTTTATTAAGTAGGTGTGAGTTGTTAGTTGCTAAGCTGTAGAAAATTGTTTCATTGAGTGACAGAAAGGTTTTTTGGTGAAATGTAATGACCTATGTATTGATATTATAATTATTTTATAATAAAACTATTTAAAACTATTTAATAATTATTAAATCTATTAGAAAGTAAGAGGTTATGGGCCCAGACACGTAAATTATACGTAATTTAAAATGTTACGGTAGTCCGCGATAGTATTTTCGGTAGTCATTAGAATACTAGCGGAATTTAAACATGGATTGAATAATTAGTTCGAGTAATTATTGAATCTATTAGAAAGTAACAGGTTATCGGCCCAGACACTAAATACGTAATTTAAAACATTACGGTAGTCCGCGATAGTATTTTCGGTAGTCATTACAATACTAGCGGAATTTAAACATGGATTCAATAATTAGTTCGAGTAGTAGTGGAGTTATTAAGTTAGAAGGCCAAAGAAATTGGGTTGTTTGGAAGTTTCAAATTGTGCTATAAAAGGTCTTGGAATCTTTTCAATTGTGAACGGGACGACTGAAAAACCAGAAGCAGAGGCTCAAGCTCAAGATTGAATTAAAAAGGATGGAAAAGCTCAAAGTTTGATTGTTACAAGACTGACAGAGAATACAATGTCTCATATAAGTATGAAGAAGGTATGGAATTATCAGTATTTTTATCGAAAGTTCAAGAGTTAGCAAGTCAATTAAAAGATTTAGGTGAAAAAGTTTCTGATAAATTCATAATGACTAAAATATTAATGTCATTGCCAGAAAAATTTAAATATTTTGTCTGCGTGGGAATTGGTGGCTGAAGGTAGTAAAACAATTGATAACTTGAATGCTAGGCTTATATCAGAAGAGGAGAGAATGACAAAAGTTGAGGAAACAGTTGCTCTGGTTAGTAAAAATGTCAATTCAAAAATTAAATGCTATGGATGTAATAAATTCTGTCATATTAAGAAAAATTGTTCAGAAACAAAAAAAGCAAAATGTTTCTATTGCAAAAAAGTTGGTCACGTCATAAAAGATTGTAGAATTCGGATGGCCAAAGAAAAGAGAGAAGAAAGGCGAAATAAAACTAATGCATTTGTTGAGACAGTTGAGGCTTTTGTCGGTGAATCAACTAATGATAAGTGGTTTGTCGATAGTGGTGCTACTGAACATATTTGCTACATGAAAAGCTTATTTACCGACTATAGTGAATTGAGCGAGGAGAGAGTTGTTGTTATTGGAGATGGAACAAGACACCGTGCTGTAGGTGTTGGCAAAATTAAACTAGAAGCATTTAATTTAAATTAGTTATGGATTGCAACAACACTCAATAATGTATTGTTTGTACCAAGTATGATTATTAATTTATTTTCGGTTAGATGTGCTACTGATAAAGGTTATATTATGATGACTGACAAAGATAAGTGTAAATTTATTAAAAATAATGAAACAAGTGCTATTACTGTTAGAAGTGGAAAACTGTATGAGATGAAATTTAGATATTTACCTAACCTAGAAGGTGATATTATGGTAAATATTGGTAAATTTTCAACTACGTTGTCAGAGTGGCATGAAAAACTAGCTCATCAAAATATGGATCAAATAATGAAGATTTTGAAGAAAAATAATATTGGAGTTCCAGATGGTGAAAATATTTCGTGTATTGGATGTTTAAAAGGTAAACAGCACAGAAGTTCATTTGGTAAAGGTGAGTTTAAATCAACCAAAGTTTGTGAATTAATTCATGTTGATGTATGTGGTCCAATGGAAACTAAATCTATTGGGAACTCAAGATATTTTCTATTAATTAAAGATGATTGGTCAAATTACAGGACTATTTATTTTATGAAAAATAAATCAGAGACAATTGAAAAATTGAAGATTTTTGTTAAGCTAGCTGAAAATGAAATTGGAAATAAAATTAAAATTATAAGATCTGATAATGGAATTGAATTTATTAATAAAGAAGTTAAAAAATTATTTGAAGAAAATGGAATCAAGCATCAGACCACAATCAGTTATACTCCGGAGCAGAATGGTAAAGCTGAGCGAGAAATGAGAACTTTGGTAGAAGCAGCAAGAACTACGATGCAGGCAAAAGATATGGAAAAGTATTTATGGGCTGAAGCAGTAAATACAGCGGCCTTTGTTATTAATAGAACTGGAAAGAGTAAATTAGAAAATCAAACTCCTTATGAAGTCTGGACTGGTAGAAAATTTAATATAAGTGATTTAAAAGTATTTGGTTCAAAAGACTTTGTACATACTCCAAAACAAAAACGTTTAAAATGGGATGCTAAAGGTAAGGAAGGAATTTTTGTTGGTTATGGTGAAAATACAAAAGGATACAGAATTTATCTACCAAGTAAACGATCAATGGAAATGAAACGTGATGTAACATTTATTATTAACAATTAAGAATTAGTTAATAATTTTGAAAAATTAAATAATCAAGAAGAAACTGTAGTACAAAAAGAAGTAAATTTACCTGAAGAAATTAAACTGCAACAAGAAGAAACGTTAATACATAGTGACAATAATCAAAACGAACAATTATTTAGTGATTTAGAAAATGAATCAGAAATTGAAAATGAATCGAAGAAAAGAAATCGAAAAACACCTTTTTGGTTTAAAGATTATGTAACAAGTTTTATATGTATAAATAATGAACCAAAAACTTATGCTGAAGCTATGGCAAGAGATGATTCAGAAAAATGGTCAGAAGCAGTTAAAAGGGAATTAGAAGTTTTAAGAAATAATAATGTATGGATTGAAAACAAGTTACCTAAAGACAAGACACCAATTAGCAATAAATGGATATTCAAAATTAAATCAAACGAAGATGGAAATATAACTTATAAAGCAAGATTAGTAGCTCGTGGTTTTGAACAACAAGATAATTTAGATGAGATTGAAATTTATAGTCCAGTTGCTAAATTAACTACTGTACGAGTATTTATTGCAGTGGCAACTAAATTAGGGCTATTGGTAAATCAAATGGATGTAAGAGGTGCCTTCTTATATGGTAAAATCGATGAAGAAGTGTACATGTTGCTGCTAGATGGAGTTCAGTGTGAAACGAAAATTGTCAAGTTACTAAAATCTATTTATGGTTTAAAGAAGTCACCAACGTATTGGAATGAAACATTTGATGAAGTGGTAATTGAGGAAGATGATCTATTACTTTGTGGTAATGATGAAAATGAATGTATTGTTGGATATGTTGATGCTGACTGGGGAGGAGATTGTAACGATAGAAAATCTACTTCAGGCTATTGTTTTAAAGTTTTTGGATGTACTGTTTCTTGGTCTTGTAAGAAACAAGCTTGTGTTACATTATCATCAACAGAAGAAGAATATGTAGCTTTAAGTATGGCAGTGAGTGAGGCATGTTGGCTTAAAAGTTTATTGTTGGAGACAATTTTAAAATACCTAATTTGATTAATAATCCAGTGATTATTTATGAAGACAATCAATCGGCTATTAAAGTAGCTAAAAATCCAGAGCATCATAAAAGACTAAAGCACATTAACATTAAATATCATTTCATCAGAGAAAAGGTAGTAAAAGGTTTAATAAATATTAAGTACATTAATACTAATGAACAAATTGCAGAAATGTTTACGAAACCTCTGGGTAAAGAATTGTTTTTTAAATTTAGAAATGAATGTGGACTTGAATTGTCATAAAATATTTTATTGAGGGGGTGTGTTGAAATAAAAGTAATAAAGTATTTTATTAAGTAGGTGTGAGTTGTTAATTGCTAAGCTGTAGAAAATTGTTTCATTGAGTGACAGAAAGAGTTTTTTTTAATCCGTTGAAATGTAATGACCTGTGTATTGATATTATAATTATTTTATAATAAAACTACTTAAAACTATTTAATAATTATTTAATCTATTAGAAAGTAACAAATTTTATTCATTTGCATTAAGAGAAGGGAAAGTGAAGTTAGTGGAGTTGTTGGATAAATCTTTGAAAAAATATCCATCTTTGATAAATCAGAAATTTGTTGAGGATAATTCATTAGAATTATTAAATATAAGAAAGAAATTAATAACTCATTAATAAATTTTTAAATAACTCACTAAGAAGAGTATTATAATTGGGTGGAAAATAATTTGAAATCAGTTGACATAGTTGAATCGACAGAATTTCAAGAATCTTTCATTGGATATTTAAAAAAAACACGATTTGAAAACTTATAATATGAAAGACTTTTTGAACACAGCAGTGTATTTAGCTCTGTACCAGGAGCAGTGAAAAATTTAACTGAATACTATAAATAACGTCAAATTCGATTGAACGTTTATCGATATACTCTACATAAAAAGTTGTGGAAATGAATTTTGAAAAATGCTAATAGTGCTGTTCATAGCATAGTGCTAGTGAAATCGAAAATAATCTATGCATGCAATCGAAATGTTTTTACACCCAGTCAAAATAATGATGATTATATTAAAATTTAAAACTTAATTATCGATCATTTAAAAAAATATATTTAAATAAAAATCACCCCTACTATCTCTTTCAGATTTAAATTCAGCTTTATGTAGGTTAATAGCATCATAACATCAAATAATTTCCAGTGAGAAACTTGAATAAATCTTACATTATTCGTTTTGCAACAATATTTTTATATGTTTATAAGTTTAATAAAATTTATTTATCCAAATATCAAAAAATTGCTCCCAAAATGCTCTATCAGGATCCGTAATTGCTTTAGTGATTATGTAATTATTTAATTAACTATTGGCAATCAAAATTACAAAAACTGTTTTACTAATATCTCAGCTAATTAATGCTTTTTTTCTATATTTTTTAGTTCATTCAATTGCTCCCGATTTCCCCTTTCGATATTAATCCATTTGATTCTGCAATTACTAATTATTTATGTAGATCAAGTTCAGTTTTTGCAACTGATAGTAATGGATTCAAGTTCATGCCAACATCTATCAGATATTCAGTTTAAATTTCGAAAAATTAATTTAAGTTCGTAAATATTGTAAACGCTAATGTTATGTAAGATCACAAATATTATACACGATAATGTAATTATGTTTATATAATAATAAATATTTCTAATATTTAATTTTATTTATTTTTTAAAAAATTTACAAAATCAATAAAATTAAATTTGTTTATTTTTGTTAAATTAATTTTGTTATTTATTTTTTTAAAAATTTACAAAATCAATAAAATTCACCTTTCAAATCATTTTATTTTAAAATTTTTCTTTAATAACAAATTTATATCACCTGTCCCTATTATTATTAAATTATCGTCTATGACGTTCTTTAGGACACTCATAGCTCTGCTATAAAAATAATGTGGAACGAAAATAAAAATAGTAAAACACCTTACAAAAATTATTCAAAAATAAAATAAAAATAGTATGACTTATATGTAAGAATAAGAAATAATCTATATGAGTTGGTATACAAAAAACAAACAATACAGTTATCTATTAAGACAGCTTTCGTAACTTAAAGCCACCGAAAGACGTATGTTAAGCTAGCAGTGTCCAATGGGCAGAATCTGTTATAACATTTTCGGTTTTCCAAAAAATAAGAATATAACTATTTACATAAACTGGCAGAATGATTCAATACATAGTTCATAAATTAGTGCTAATTTAGTGCTCATTTAATGTCATAAAAGAAAATTTCATGCTCAAGCGGTTTTCCAAAAAATGAGAACACTTCTAGCTATATATTAAGCTAGCAGTTAACTACTTCCAAAAACAGGCAGAATCACTCAAAATGGAGCTCATCAATAAGTGCTTTAATTTTTATTTTTAAGAAACAACTTGAATTATCTAATATTATTTTATTGTAACAAATATTGTACACGTTCTTGGTTACGTGGCTAAAAATGTATTTCGTCGTACATGTTCTGTTTACCGACGTGTAATCGATACTTGTTGTAATCGTATAATCGTGAATGAAATCGCGTTTTTAAAGTCAATGCTTGGATGGTGGTGCCATCTGACTTTATATTTATATTTTGATAATAAAGTCGGATGCGATGACATTATTCCCCCTTCAGTGAAAACGACACATGAACCGTTAAAAAAACAATGATTTCACACTTGAATAAAAAATTAATATATAATATTATATTTTATTTACATTTAAATATTTTTTTGGGAAATACACTTTACAACTTGAAGATTGTGTTCTCGATAATTCATTTTTTGTGCACTTGTTCGTTGACGTAAATGCTTTGTTGTCTGGTTGCGAATTCTGGGTTGGTGTAGGAACATTTTGATCACAATCTGCTTCCAGTATATAATATGTTGGTTTAAGTCTGTCGATACTGACGTTTTCATGATTTTATTTTCGATTCAGAAAAATTTAGTGTACCGTTTAATAACTCGGTACGGGCCGTTGTATGGAGCTTATAGTGGTTTCCGCATACCGTCGAAACATACAAACAGGTAATCACTTTTATTTAGCTGTGGTAGCAAATTGTATTACCGTGTGGAGGGATTGATATTTGTTTAAAACATTGCTTATTGTTTTTGAGTTTTGATATGAATATATTTGGGTCACATTCACTACACTAGTGGATTAAAAAAATCACTTGTTAGTCGTAACGTTTGCCCGTATAACATTTCTGCTGGGCAAAATCGCTGATAATAGCTGTACGTATACTTAATAATACTGTAGGTAGTACGTACACCCACCATTCAGTCATGTGACACTCGATTGCAGCTTTTAATGATCGATGCCATCGTTCGATTTTTCCATTCGCCGCTGGATGATACGTTGTTTTTCGTAGATATTTGATACCAAGTATTTTAGCGAATTATGTGAATATTGTAGATTCGAATTGTCGTCCACAATCTGTGGTAATTTTACAGGGTGACCCGTACCTACTGATCCAAACTTCGTATATGGCTTGTGCGACTATTTCGGCTGTAATATCGGTGACTGGAACAACCTTCGGCCATCTTGAAAAACGGCCTAACATGGCTACGAAGTATGTTAAGACTTTTGGCGGAGATAACGATCCTTTTATGTCAAAGTTATATAAATAATAGGTGAATAGGTGTGTGAACCGTTCGTTTGGAATGTCGAATTTACCTAACAGACTTTTATTGTGTATCCAGATTTTTATCTTTGACAGACGTCGCATGTTTGTATCGATTTAGCGAAATCTTTGCATATATTAGGCCAAACAAATCGATTAGTTATCAATTTTACAGTACTTTTGACAGCTGATAAATTATTTAATGCATCGAATATGATTTTCCTAAAATAAAACACTAGTGGTGTTGTGCTAATTTCGGCTGTACCTTGTTTTAATTGCAATCTAGTTTTTGAAGCTGCCATCAGGTTGAATAGTTTGGTATCATTTTGTGGTGCTTGCACTATCTCTACAAATAAAATGGTACTGGGTGTTACGAATTCTTGAATACCTGATAACGCTTCCGCTACTATGTTTGCTTCTCCCGATATATGCTGAATATTAGTGGTAAATTGGGATATAAAATCTAAATATGTACTTATGTGGTCAGTAAGTACTGTAAATTGTTGACCTTCTAACATATACCTAAAATGTTTAATTGGCTCGTAAATAGCTAGTAATTCCCGATTGTAAGTAAGTTTTGCGTATCGCTTAATTTTTTGAAAAAATACTTAAGGTTCGTATATATCCTCTTGTCGTTGTTCGACTGCACTTCCAATTGCGGTACCGGGTGCGTCTACTATTAAAAATAACGATTTTCGTGGGCCCCAATGTGCTAGTATTGTTGCTGCTGCGAATTCCGTTTTAAGTTAAACGAGTTAATGACTGATTCGCCAAATTTTATATTTTGTCAATTCAATTGGAGGTGCTAGAATTGAAGCTACGTTAGGCATGCTACGGCTTTAATAATAATTTCTGCTACTGTATTACGTGAGGGGTAAGTTTCGATAGAATTGACGCATTTTGGAAGAGGTGACATACCCTTATTATAAACTAAGTAACCTAGGAAGGGTACTCCACTCTTATCAAAGATTCTTTTGTTGAAGTTGATGGTAATACCGTATTCGTATAATCGGTTTAACCCGAAAATTTTAGATTGCGTATCACTGAATGAATGAATCTCAAACAAACATGTGAAATCACAAATTCGTAGAGCTCGAAGGGTGTTATGACTGCCGCCCTCGGTATGTCATCTTCGTGTACCCGAATTTGGCTGTATGCGCGTAATAAATCGATTTTCAAAAATATGGTTTTATTGTATAAAGATTGATCAAAATCTTGAATAAATGGCACTGGGCATCTATCTGGTATTGTTATTGCGTTATGTGCACGGTAATTACCGCAGGGTCTGTATGGGCCGTCACTTTTTTGAACCTAATTTAACGCACTCGGCCAGTTGCTCATAGATGGACGATAAATTTCAAGATCTATCATTTTTCTAATTTTTGAGGGCACAAGCGATGTGTTTTCATGTATTTATAAAATCCGTTCGTATTTATAAAATCCTTAGTATCGTGAGTAATTGCGTTGATAACCATTTGCGGTTTCGTAATGTCCACGAATTGGTTTTTGGATTGTTACCGGATATCCGAATTAATGTTGTTCCGTCGATTATTTTGGCGCGTTTCATATCGACGAGTATATTAAAATTTTAAAGGAAATCGGTTCCGATATTGTTTTTGTCAACGTTTGCTATGGGCGAAATTCCATCTAAAATCTCTACGTAATCCGAAATTTAATAGACGTCGTGATATAGATCCGTGGCCCACCGTGTATAACAACGGATCTTTTATTTTCCCGAATTATTTGTACTGTTTGTGTTGCTTTGTGGATTTCAAAAATTGCATGGTTTTATGCATTTTCGAGCATCCGTCCCGTATTTAAAATGGTACCAGCAGTTTGGCTGTTTATTCGCGTCGATTGATCTCGATCGGCTACGAGATCTAAATTTGTTTTTTTTTTTTTTTTTTTATTTAAATTCGTTAATTTAGGATAGCTTGGATACCTGATTGTATGTGTCGCGTTGAGTAGTATAAGTTTCGTTTACCTCAGTATATGATGGTACGTACGTAGATTTCGATAATTTTGTCAGCCATTGTCGCTAATTTGTCGGAATCTTCATTAAGTTCAGTGTCAGCTAGTTGTTTGGGGCGATTACGATATCAAGGGCCCCTCGATTGTACAATGTCAAAATGTTTTAAATATTAATTAACAGTAAATGTCAAAATGTTTTATAAATTAATTTTTTGTTATAATTATTGGGAATTATTATTCATGATATTTTTTATTATTATGAAAAATTAACATTCAACTGTACGTTCAACATGTGATTAAACTACTTATAGATTTGTGGGGTATAGTTTGCACGGGTCGCGTTGGTTTTTGGCCCCTACGTTCAACCTGTGATTAAACTACCCGTAGATTTGTGGGGTATAGTTTGCACGGGTCGGGTTGGTTTTTGGCCCCTACGTTCAACCTGTGATTAAACTACCCATAGATTTGTGGGGTATAGTTTGCACGGGTCGCGTTGGTTTTTGGCCCCTACGTTCAACCTGTGATTAAACTACCCGTAGATTTGTGGGGTATAGTTTGCACGGGTCGGGTTGGTTTTTGGCCCCTACGTTCAACCTGTGATTAAACTATCCATAGATTTGTGGGGTATAGTTTGCACGGGTCGGGTTGGTTTTTGGCCCCTACGTTCAACCTGTGATTAAACTACCCATAGATTTGTGGGGTATAGTTTGCACGGGTCGGGTTGGTTTTTGGCCCCTACGTTCAACCTGTGATTAAACTACCTATAGATTTGTGGGGTATAGTTTGCCCGGGTCGGGTTGGTTTTTGGCCCCTACGTTCAACCTGTGATTAAACTTAAATTTTTGATTTGCCGATGAAATCTTAGCATGAATGTTTTATATAAAATTCAACAATAAAATCTTCTTTATATTCATTTAGGAATTATTATTTTTTTAATGTTTGCTATAATATTTCAAAATAATGTTACTTAGTTATTTTTTTTCAGTCAAATATAAGTATATAAAATGACGTGAGTCAGCAAGAAAAGCGATTAAAATAAAAATGTTTATTTCGTTTAAATAAATTGAAATTTTGGTTGTTAATGACTGAAATTTTATTAATTGTAACAACAAATTGTAATTAAATCTTGTGAAATGTGTTAAATTGTGATTATTTTGTGAAATAAACGTAAAAAATATACGGTTATTTTGGGGTATATTTTCGAAAAAATCTCTTATTTTGGCTTGTTTGGCCAAAATTCATAAAAAAATCGAGTGGCCCTTGATATCGTAATCGAACCAGTTGTTTCATTTGGCGTAGCAGTGTTGATTGACGTTTGTCTATTAGTTCTATTTTCATTAATAATTTTTTTATTTTCTTTACTTCTGAGTCGGAAAATTGTTGAATGATTTTTTGTTTAAATTGCGAATACAATGACATTCCCTTCTAGTGGATTGGTAACAAAATCTCTGACTTCGTCCAATATTTCACTTTCAATTGCTGCTAAGACGTGGTGAAATTAAGTAGTCTCATTTTTAATATGCGCATTGATGAACTGTGACTCCACTTGAGTAACTCATTTTCTGGTTCGTATTACATTTTTGTGTTTTACCAAAAAAAATTTTAAAAATGTGTTCGATAAAATGTATTCTAACCAAAATGGCGATGTTTTAGCGCACTTTTTTCGTTGATTTATTTCACTTTCAATTGTGTACGAAGAAAAATATTTTCGAGAATCACCAATGTGGTTTTTTACAGCTTCGTTATTTTTGTCGAAGGTCGCAAATATATGGTGTGACCAAAACTGTTGCACGTGGTCTTTGTTACCAATATGTAGTGTTTTAGTTTACTGATTGTAGAATCTTGTATTTTATACGTTGAATATTTTTACTTTTAATAAAAAATTATTTAATATTATTTTATTGTAATAAATATATTGTATATGTGCCTGGTTACCTGGGTAAAAATGTACTCCGTCGTCCAGTGGTGTATAAGCTACTCATGTACTGTACGTACATGAAATGCGTATTATTTGTATTTTGTGTGCCGTTTGCACGAAGTTTACCGACATGTTGGTGAACTGATCGGCGAATAAAATCGCGTTTTTAATCTCGATGCTTGGATGGTGGTGTCATCTGATCTTATATGTTTTGATTACAAAGGTCAGATGCCACTACAATATTATCGAAAATGTTATCTAAAATTAAAAGCCACGCCCCTAATTACTTATATGCAAACGATTTGTTTCCTTTAGACTCATTGCACTTGATAGACCTCTCACTTTACAAAACAGCCAAAATATTTTTATGGTATACCAGAAAATATTAAATAAAAAGGCAAGTTCGGCGGAGACTGAGGTTCTCTATTTATTTCACACCCTGATTTCATTAATTTTTGTTAAAAACAAGTAAAAAGTCTATCTAGTATAAATTATAATAAGATTAATTATTATAAAATATAATTATGATTGACGGTATTAATGAAAGTTTGCGAGGTATCATATAACTATGACATTAGATGGTCTAGGATAATCTGTAAGGTACCTATGGCATATCGCATATGAGGTGATTTAGGTGAAATCGGCGAAATCGCCGATATCGGCGATATCGACAAGACACAGCTAGTTGAACTTTTGGTGTCATATTCTGGATCTTGTGACTCTAAGTTCGTAAATTGGCAAAATCGGTATAATGGGCTAATTAGATCTATGATCCAACTTAACCATAAAAAAAGATACAAAACAAACACAAAAAACTTGTATGAACATTTTTCGTATATAATAAGAATCTGTTAATTAGCTTAAACTGTGGCGAATATAAACATTCCGAAAAATGTTCATACATTTTTTTTTTTTTAATCAAACAATTACCGTTTTGAATCTTTTTTAATGGTTAAGTTGGGTCATGGATCTAATTATCCCATTTTTCCCAACTTAGACACACTTTTAAGATCCAGAATATCAGAATATGACACCAAAAGTTCAACTACCTGTCTCTTGTCGTTTTTCAGTTATCTTGATAACGAACGGGAGACTGAGATGGGTTAATGGGTTAATTATATACTATGACTAAACCATATATATATATATTTATATTTATATTTATATTTATATATATATATTTATATTTATATTTATATTTATATTTATAACTGTATAGATATTAGAGTGTTTTATGAATGCTAATGATTAAAGTAGTTCAAACATCGATGCTCAATCTTATATCGAATATCTAAAAAATTAACTCTGTTATTAGTTACCTTAACTTGTTTTATTTGTTTAATGTAATTAGAATAGATACAGATTATAGCCACTGTACAATTACTCTATTTCTACAGTTCATTTAGTAAACATAAAATAATAATAAGTTAGTATTTAATAGTATAAGATGTATTGGCTTAATTTTATAAAATAAGTCTAAAGTTCATTTCTGTTTATTTACCCTGTCATTGAAATGAATGAAATTAATATTGACGCTTGAAAAGTGTTATAAGAAAATAAGTTTATAAACTCTTGCAGAACGTCATTACTGCCATAATGAAGAAATGTTGTATCTATTGCAACGTTGCTACAACAATTAGGAGAAGTATACCTAGAGAAAGAGGTTTTTCCCTTTTTGCTATCCACAAATAATAAATATGTCTAAAAATTTTTTAGGTTGAGCATTTAACTGAGTAATACTATAGGTGAAAGCTCTTATGTATTTGACAACGTTGCTTACGAATGTAAAATAACATACGATTGTTGTCGCATCATGGAATTCTTACGATTTCAGTATTTGATTATGCATATCTTACACAGTGCGATTTCGTACATGTAATTTTCTTATGGAAAGTAATCTCTATCCGTATATGTGCAACAATACCATATATGTGATAAAAGTATAGCATGTATTCAAAGATATAAATATTGCAGGATATTATAAGCATTTACTTAATACTCGCTGCTCTTCGTTCTATTTCTTTAAAGCATATGTATGTATTTAAAAAAATTTATGATCTGCTTTATAAGATGCACCTATTAAGCCTGTTCTATATGGTTCAGGACATGAATCTAACCTTTTTTTTTGTATATAACAAGCATTGACAAGTTTTTATTTTTAAATATTAAAAATAAAATTATTTAACTCTTTGTCAAAAACATTGATTTATATGACTGTATAAACAAGAATAAAAAAAAGTTGCCTATATGATTTTAAGAACGAAGGATTTTAACAACGATTTTTTTATCACATGTATGATTTCAAATCACGAAAATCACGTCGTGTGCGACTATACATTGGTTTCCATAAGCAAATCATATGTATGATATCGCCGATTTCACGCAAATCGCGTCGTGTGCGATGTGCCTAATGGTATAATGTGTAAGACTAAATTAAAACTAGATAGGAGACAGAAAGTCGCAATAGCTTCGGTTTATTACGCTGAATTTTTTAAAATATTTGCATAATATATACAACTCATTTATGCAACAATATCCATATATAACATTTCACAAAATAAAATTCGTACGCAATTAAAAACATCATAAAACTATTGGTATATAGACTAGAGTAGAAGCGTTAAAAAATGATAAAAAGTGGAAGAAAATTACAGTAGTTAAGAATAAGAAAATTTAAATATTTAATTCACAATAAAATCAGTAAATTATTATTGCCAGCAATTCGAATTAAAGCTTTTTTTTTGTTCTTTTAGATGAAAACTATTTTTAAAAATCTACCAACAGTTAGTTTACTGATATCCGAAAAGTATTGTCTTAAAACAAAAAAATTATCTCAAATCTTAAACGTAAACTGAATATAGATATTAAATCAAAGAAAATTGTCTATAAATTATCATACAAAAATTCACATTACACTAAAAAAATTGCCATAATCACAAAAAAAAATTCACATAAAACTAAGGTTATAAAATTCCATAAATTTAAAAAATCTTATCAAAAATATTATTGGTCTTACTCATGTTGAGTTTACTTTAAGAAACGATGATTGGATATTAAGAAAATATTTTAAATATGTGTTTGGTAATTATCTTTTTCCACCCCTCCTTATTGGTCAAAACGCAATAACAAAAGACACTCATATATAACGGATTCATTCTATCGCATTTAATATGTACATGAACTAGGGCAGTCGTAAATACTGATATTTTTTATTTTTAGTACTATGTACTGTATATAATTTTAAACATATAAAATTTTAAATTTCTGCTTTTTTTTTATTGTGCAAACCGTCACCAAACTAGCAATGAGCTCTCCAGAGAATTATTACAACTAGCTAATTCATACTGATGATGAATACTTTATAGTCGAAATACGCATTTATAAAAATACAAAATAATTTGATCTACGAAATTGGGGTAAAAAATCGAAATTTATTGGAAAAATCCTAGAGTTCTCATTAATTATTATAACAAAAATATAAAATTTCATATATAATATAGACTGGTGTCGATAATTTTTGAAACCAAAAAAAATTACAGTAGAAAGAAACCCATTAGAAAAGGAGGGGAATATGATAAAAATGAAAGGGAAAATAAATTACGGTCGATCCGAGTTCGGGAAGTGGGAGGGGGTGGGTTTTTAAGGGTAAAAAATGGTTTCTCTTGGTTTCCGTCAAAACTACAAGTCCTATCGAAAAAAGTGAAATGGTAAAGTTGTAGGTAATAAAAAGATCTAAAACTTTTGTGTTTACACTTTTTTCACATAACCTCAAAATTTATGTGAAAAATTCAAAAAACCAAGTTTTTGGTTTTTTATTTTTATCTTTTACAAAACAATTTTTTTTTTAACGAAATTTGGTGAAAACTTACCTTTTTATGTTCCAAATACGCTGTAATTTATTTGATTAAAAATATTTATTTTTTCACCTTATTTTGAATTAATATCGAAAAAACACCCTAATTTTTAATCGAAAATTCACCCGTCAAAATATCAGCTTTTTTCAAAAAGTTGGTATGGTTTCTGTTCGTTGAAATCTCTACTTTCCGATGGTGAAAAAAAAAATATATGTTACTACAGTAAATCTTCTCAGAAAATGCAAAAATTCAAAAAAAACTTGAATTGGAAAGTTTTTATTATTATAAATAATTTTATCTAAAAAATGTGATTGCTGCAATTTGTTTCAATTAAAAAGTTGATTTATTTAATGCTAATTACATTTATGTCATAGAAAATCTCATTATATATAAATATAAATGTAAATCGTACTATTAAATGTAGATGCTTTATTCTGATTACGTTATTCATTACAGTATTTTTAAACACATTAATCTTATCATTCATAAATACCTTATCTTCAATTCTAATCACTTATCCATTAGTTTTTGTCTTTTTGATGGCATTTTTTCATCGTTAGATTCGTCAAACATCTCCGATTCTAGTAGATCTTCGAAATCTTCATGACTATCACCTTCTTCCTCTCCAACATTATTTCCAGACTGCGTTGGTTCTTCATCCACAATTTCTTCTGAATCATTAACTTCCAAAAGGTTTCTTCTTCAATATTGGAGCAATTTTCAGAACCATGACAGTTTGAACATAAATTTCTGCATTTTAAACCATATTTTCGGTAACTACATTTTAAACTGTAACATCCAGTTTCACAGCTGCAGCAAATAGTTTTGAGCAATATTTCCGGAATTAATTCTTTTTGTGTAAATTTGGGCATAATTCCACGTTGAAATTGCTTCCAGCCCCAAACTGTTGTGTTAGTTCGTTACCCAACCAAGTTTGAAGCTGATAATATGCCCTGTAACAATATTGTTCTGCTGCTCCTTCTGCCGGTGGGAGGTTTGCCAAAACGAAAGATGATTTAATTTTTGCCAATTGATATTTTTTAAACCTTAATTGATTCAGTGTAATTTTTTCATTTTTTCATTTTTACATTTATAAATAGATTTGATTAGTTGTAACCCATTTTTTTTTATTTCTTCGTTACTTGCATCTTTCTTATAAAAAACATTGGCCAAATTTGACAAATTTTTACCGTCTAATAATGAATTGACGATACTTTTCTTTCCTTTTCCGGCAAATCCAGATGTTGTATCGCAACCAGAAAAACAATGCAGAAATGCAACAATGTTTCTTAAGGATTCATGTTTGAAACTATTAGAAAAATAGGTCTTTTACATTTCCAGAACCTGGTTTGAGAAAATAAATGTCATGATTATATGAATTTAACTGATTTAAAAGGACCAAAAGATCAATATCTTGGCTTGTAAATTTTAATAAATAGCTCAAAATTATTTATAATAATTAAAAAAAAACTTTCGAATTCAAGTTTTTTTTGAATTTTTGCATTTTCTGAGAAGATTTACTGTAGTAACATATATATTTTTTTTCACCATCGGAAAGTAGAGATTTCAACGAACAGAAACCATACCATCTTTTTGAAAAAAGCTGATATTTTGACGGGTGAATTTTCGATTGAAAATTAGGGTGTTTTTTCGATATTAATTCAAAATAAGGTGAAAAAATAAATATTTTTAATCAAATAAATTACAGCGTATTTGGGACATAAAAAGGTAAGTTTTCACCAAATTTCGTAGAAAAAAAATTTGTTTGAAAAAGATAAAAATATAAAACCAAAAACTTGGTTATTTGAATTTTTCACCTAAATTTTGAGGTTATGTGAAAAAATTGTATATACAAAAGTTGTGCCGGAAATCAAGAAAAACCATTTTTTACCCTTAAAACCCCCTCCCACTTCCCGAACTCGGATCGACCGTAATTTATTTTTCCTTTCATTTTTATCATATTACCCTCCTTTTCTAATGCGTTTCATTCTACTGAGATTTTCTTCCACTTTTTATCATTTTTTAAGGCTTCTACTCTAGTCTAATATGCTACCCTGGTGGAAATATCTTGAAAATAACTCTTAAAAAGTCTAAAAAACTCTTATGAAATTCTGATGTAGTCTTATTAACTCTAAACAAGTCTTTGAGAAAAGTCCTAATTTTCTGAGAATATAAGACTTATTAAGAATTTTGAAAAGTTATTCTCACTTGTCGAAACTTATTTTGACTTACTAATTTCTAATAAAAATTTTGAAATTTTTTCCACCAGGGTATGATCGGAGTACTAGGCCCATTTGTTTTGGTTTAAAATATTCCTTTAACTAAGATATCTTTAATTTTGTGAAATGCTTAATTTTTGTATTAAGTACTTATACTTACATTTTTCATATAAGACAGTTTCTTTTTGGTTTTCTGCGCAATGCTAAATTTGACTATTGTGAAAGATATAAATAAACAAACACTTAAAATTAATTTGAACTTTGTTAAAATATAAATTTAGAATTAAATCAACAATATTTTTTTAATTTTTAAATTTTGTAAAAGTGTGTGGTTCGATATACAAAAACTAACATCTTGCAATTTTTAATTGTGTCTTGAACTCTAAATTTCGTACTTAATTTTTTTAAATAACCTAACTTAAAAATTATATAGAATTAAATTATTCGAATTTTCTTAAAGGTAATCTCACAAAAATCACGTTAACTATGATAACAAATGAGTTTTAAAACTAGTGTAATATGATATAACTAGACTTTACAATTATATCGTAAAAAATTATCAATACCAGTTTATGTAATCAACATGCGATCGATACGAATTCTCCGAATTTCGATTTAAAAAAAATTTTCATACTGTGTATTGTGTCTAATTTAAATACTCTAGGTAGTGGAAGTACTTGGTATTACGGAGCTGGATTTATAATAAAATAGTTAAATAGCGATTTTCAATGTTACGTATATTACCGTTTAAAAATTTAACACTGTTAGTTATTAACTTTTTAATTTTCCTTTCAATATATGTTTCAATGTCTCTCAATATGTGTTTCAATATCAATTTTAGCCGAAAGTTTGTAACGCTAGAAAATATTGAAGACAGGCGTAAAATTTTAATATGGGTGTTCATAGAATCACCTAATTTGCAATTTATGTTTGTTCGTTCGCCCGTCTCAAGATAACTGAAAAACGAAAAGAAATAGCAAGCAGAAATTTTGGTGGCGTATATGAAATATAAAACGTGAATTTAAGTTCCTGAATAGGCAAAATCCTTTTGTTGGATCCAAAACAAACAATTTTTGTTTGTAATATTGTTTTTCTTATTTTTAGTCACAATTTTAGCTTAAATTTAGCTAACATATATAATTGTAATACATTGTTGGATTGCACTTGGTTCGACGTATCTTGACGGCAACCTGGATGAACCTAAAGTATGCACGCAGTTACCAGGGCAGTTGATAAGTAATCTCCGTAAACTTTGAATTTTGGCACCGTTGTTGAAATGTTTTTTTTTTCGACACTTGATTGGCGAACCTCCTTGGATTCGACGTTCATAAAACTATAGATTTAGTAAATTACATAGATAACACTTGAGATACCGTAACTACGGTAGTATGATGAGAACTTCCAATTATAGTTGATGAGAAATAATAAACACAAATGAATATTCATTTAATTACTTTTTATTAAACTAAGAACGTATTAAATTACAATTACAATTATTATTTTACGAAGGGATCCTCTTCATAAGACTGTACTATTGTGTAGTTAAATTAAATATGATTTGTTTGATTATTAATTATAGCTTATACATTAATTAATTTCAATTCAGCAACTTAATAAAACGTGTGAATGTGTCAATTTAATAATTATGACCGACCATATTTGGTGATTTAATGTGGTGACTAGCAATATATAATTATTATATATTGTTGTGTGTGATAACGGTATGGACTACATATTCCAGTATCTAAACAATTAAAACTGTTATTTGTTTGTTAAAATTCGTACAGCAGTTTTTAAAAAATTTAATGATAATACAATTATTTTTATTGTAAATTTTTATTTTGATGTCGAGGTTTTCTTTAATGCCGTGGAAACCACTGAAGATGGTATTCATTAGTCTTTGAAAGGTCCTGAATGCAGTTTTCAATCCGAACGACATATGGTTATAAACTTAAAGACTTACAAATTTTAACGAGGGAATAATGAATCCAGTATTATCTTTGCCTTTTTCAGCAATTTGTATTTGCTTAAATCCTGGACAAAAGTCTTAAATGGTGAAATAGATTGTTTTAATTGGTCGAGGATCTTCTCAATGTTTGGAATAGGATAGGGATTAGTAATTGTGACGTCATTCAATTTTCTATAATATATCACTGTTCTCTAATTCTTCTTTTGACACGTGTCTTGGTGCTTTATTACGATCCAGGCTGGTGAAGACTACGGACGGGATGACTATTCAATAATACCTTTATGTTACATTTTTTGTGTTTGGGTGTTCACTTCTTCGTCGTGAACTTTAGGTTATCTATAGGATTAAGTGTATATTGAAATTGGATCTGTAGTGATTATTTCGTGTTGTAGTGTTTATGTATACGTAAGTTGATCACCAGGTAAATGAAAAACATCCTTATAGTTTTTGAAAACTTGTAAAATGGATTCTTTTTCTTCTCGATTTAAATGATCTGTGCAAAGATTATCTTGTGGAACAATTTCCATCTCTATAAAATTTGTGTGGAATTAGAATTTTAATATCATATTCAGATACGATTATTATAGGATAAGATTTTGTATTTCGATCAATAAGAAAGTAATCTGACATGAATATTGATTCAAGTAGATTTAGTTCTGATTTGTCTATGACACCAATGAAATTTTCACTTTCATTAAACGGTATGTTTTGGTGAGTACAAGGCTTCATTGTTATTTGTTGTGGAGTATGAGATAGCGTTAACGTATTGGTTGAAAAATAAATATGTAATTCAAAAAACCAAGTTTTTGGTTTTTTATTTTTATCTTTTACAAAACAATTTTTTTTTTTAACGAAATTTGGTGAAAACTTACCTTTTTATGTTCCAAATACGCTGTAATTTATTTGATTAAAAATATTTATTTTTTCACCTTATTTTGAATTAATATCGAAAAAACACCCTAATTTTTAATCGAAAATTCACCCGTCAAAATATCAGCTTTTTTCAAAAAGTTGGTATGGTTTCTGTTCGTTGAAATCTCTACTTTCCGATGGTGAAAAAAAAAATATATGTTACTACAGTAAATCTTCTCAGAAAATGCAAAAATTCAAAAAAAACTTGAATTGGAAAGTTTTTATTATTATAAATAATTTTATCTAAAAAATGTGATTGCTGCAATTTGTTTCAATTAAAAAGTTGATTTATTTAATGCTAATTACATTTATGTCATAGAAAATCTCATTATATATAAATATAAATGTAAATCGTACTATTAAATGTAGATGCTTTATTCTGATTACGTTATTCATTACAGTATTTTTAAACACATTAATCTTATCATTCATAAATACCTTATCTTCAATTCTAATCACTTATCCATTAGTTTTTGTCTTTTTGATGGCATTTTTTCATCGTTAGATTCGTCAAACATCTCCGATTCTAGTAGATCTTCGAAATCTTCATGACTATCACCTTCTTCCTCTCCAACATTATTTCCAGACTGCGTTGGTTCTTCATCCACAATTTCTTCTGAATCATTAACTTCCAAAAGGTTTCTTCTTCAATATTGGAGCAATTTTCAGAACCATGACAGTTTGAACATAAATTTCTGCATTTTAAACCATATTTTCGGTAACTACATTTTAAACTGTAACATCCAGTTTCACAGCTGCAGCAAATAGTTTTGAGCAATATTTCCGGAATTAATTCTTTTTGTGTAAATTTGGGCATAATTCCACGTTGAAATTGCTTCCAGCCCCAAACTGTTGTGTTAGTTCGTTACCCAACCAAGTTTGAAGCTGATAATATGCCCTGTAACAATATTGTTCGGCTGCTCCTTCTGCCGGTGGGAGGTTTGCCAAAACGAAAGATGATTTAATTTTTGCCAATTGATATTTTTTAAACCTTAATTGATTCAGTGTAATTTTTTCATTTTTTCATTTTTACATTTATAAATAGATTTGATTAGTTGTAACCCATTTTTTTTTATTTCTTCGTTACTTGCATCTTTCTTATAAAAAACATTGGCCAAATTTGACAAATTTTTACCGTCTAATAATGAATTGACGATACTTTTCTTTCCTTTTCCGGCAAATCCAGATGTTGTATCGCAACCAGAAAAACAATGCAGAAATGCAACAATGTTTCTTAAGGATTCATGTTTGAAACTATTAGAAAAATAGGTCTTTTACATTTCCAGAACCTGGTTTGAGAAAATAAATGTCATGATTATATGAATTTAACTGATTTAAAAGGACCAAAAGATCAATATCTTGGCTTGTAAATTTTAATAAATAGCTCAAAATTATTTATAATAATTAAAAAAAAACTTTCGAATTCAAGTTTTTTTTGAATTTTTGCATTTTCTGAGAAGATTTACTGTAGTAACATATATATTTTTTTTCACCATCGGAAAGTAGAGATTTCAACGAACAGAAACCATAACATCTTTTTGAAAAAAGCTGATATTTTGACGGGTGAATTTTCAATTGAAAATTAGGGTGTTTTTTCGATATTAATTCAAAATAAGGTGAAAAAATAAATATTTTTAATCAAATAAATTACAGCGTATTTGGGACATAAAAAGGTAAGTTTTCACCAAATTTCGTAGAAAAAAAATTTGTTTGAAAAAGATAAAAATATAAAACCAAAAACTTGGTTATTTGAATTTTTCACCTAAATTTTGAGGTTATGTGAAAAAATTGTATATACAAAAGTTGTGCCGGAAATCAAGAAAAACCATTTTTTACCCTTAAAACCCCCTCCCACTTCCCGAACTCGGATCGACCGTAATTTATTTTTCCTTTCATTTTTATCATATTACCCTCCTTTTCTAATGCGTTTCATTCTACTGAGATTTTCTTCCACTTTTTATCATTTTTTAAGGCTTCTACTCTAGTCTAATATGCTACCCTGGTGGAAATATCTTGAAAATAACTCTTAAAAAGTCTAAAAAACTCTTATGAAATTCTGATGTAGTCTTATTAACTCTAAACAAGTCTTTGAGGAAAGTCCTAATTTTCTGAGAATATAAGACTTATTAAGAATTTTGAAAAGTTATTCTCACTTGTCGAAACTTATTTTGACTTACTAATTTCTAATAAAAATTTTGAAATTTTTTCCACCAGGGTATGATCGGAGTACTAGGCCCATTTGCACAGTTTTTTTTAGTTTAACTAAGATATCTTTAATTTTGTGAAATGCTTAATTTTTGTATTAAGTACTTATACTTACATTTTTCATATAAGACAGTTTCTTTTTGGTTTTCTGCGCAATGCTAAATTTGACTATTGTGAAAGATATAAATAAACAAACACTTAAAATTAATTTGAACTTTGTTAAAATATAAATTTAGAATTAAATCAACAATATTTTTTTAATTTTTAAATTTTGTAAAAGTGTGTGGTTCGATATACAAAAACTAACATCTTGCAATTTTTAATTGTGTCTTGAACTCTAAATTTCGTACTTAATTTTTTTAAATAACCTAACTTAAAAATTATATAGAATTAAATTATTCGAATTTTCTTAAAGGTAATCTCACAAAAATCACGTTAACTATGATAACAAATGAGTTTTAAAACTAGTGTAATATGATATAACTAGACTTTACAATTATATCGTAAAAAATTATCAATATCAGTTTATGTAATCAACATGCGATCGATACGAATTCTCCGAATTTCGATTTAAAAAAAATTTTCATACTGTGTATTGTGTCTAATTTAAATACTCTAGGTAGTGGAAGTACTTGGTATTACGGAGCTGGATTTATAATAAAATAGTTAAATAGCGATTTTCAATGTTACGTATATTACCGTTTAAAAATTTAACACTGTTAGTTATTAACTTTTTAATTTTCCTTTCAATATATGTTTCAATGTCTCTCAATATGTGTTTCAATATCAATTTTAGCCGAAAGTTTGTAACGCTAGAAAATATTGAAGACAGGCGTAAAATTTTAATATGGGTGTTCATAGAATCACCTAATTTGCAATTTATGTTTGTTCGTTCGCCCGTCTCAAGATAACTGAAAAACGAAAAGAAATAGCAAGCAGAAATTTTGGTGGCGTATATGAAATATAAAACGTGAATTTAAGTTCCTGAATAGGCAAAATCCTTTTGTTGGATCCAAAACAAACAATTTTTGTTTGTAATATTGTTTTTCTTATTTTTAGTCACAATTTTAGCTTAAATTTAGCTAACATATATAATTGTAATACATTGTTGGATTGCACTTGGTTCGACGTATCTTGACGGCAACCTGGATGAACCTAAAGTATGCACGCAGTTACCAGGGCAGTTGATAAGTAATCTCCGTAAACTTTGAATTTTGGCACCGTTGTTGAAATGTTTTTTTTTTCGACACTTGATTGGCGAACCTCCTTGGATTCGACGTTCATAAAACTATAGATTTAGTAAATTACATAGATAACACTTGAGATACCGTAACTACGGTAGTATGATGAGAACTTCCAATTATAGTTGATGAGAAATAATAAACACAAATGAATATTCATTTAATTACTTTTTATTAAACTAAGAACGTATTAAATTACAATTACAATTATTATTTTACGAAGGGATCCTCTTCATAAGACTGTACTATTGTGTAGTTAAATTAAATATGATTTGTTTGATTATTAATTATAGCTTATACATTAATTAATTTCAATTCAGCAACTTAATAAAACGTGTGAATGTGTCAATTTAATAATTATGACCGACCATATTTGGTGATTTAATGTGGTGACTAGCAATATATAATTATTATATATTGTTGTGTGTGATAACGGTATGGACTACATATTCCAGTATCTAAACAATTAAAACTGTTATTTGTTTGTTAAAATTCGTACAGCAGTTTTTAAAAAATTTAATGATAATACAATTATTTTTATTGTAAATTTTTATTTTGATGTCGAGGTTTTCTTTAATGCCGTGGAAACCACTGAAGATGGTATTCATTAGTCTTTGAAAGGTCCTGAATGCAGTTTTCAATCCGAACGACATATGGTTATAAACTTAAAGACTTACAAATTTTAACGAGGGAATAATGAATCCAGTATTATCTTTGCCTTTTTCAGCAATTTGTATTTGCTTAAATCCTGGACAAAAGTCTTAAATGGTGAAATAGATTGTTTTAATTGGTCGAGGATCTTCTCAATGTTTGGAATAGGATAGGGATTAGTAATTGTGACGTCATTCAATTTTCTATAATATATCACTGTTCTCTAATTCTTCTTTTGACACGTGTCTTGGTGCTTTATTACGATCCAGGCTGGTGAAGACTACGGACGGGATGACTATTCAATAATACCTTTATGTTACATTTTTTGTGTTTGGGTGTTCACTTCTTCGTCGTGAACTTTAGGTTATCTATAGGATTAAGTGTATATTGAAATTGGATCTGTAGTGATTATTTCGTGTTGTAGTGTTTATGTATACGTAAGTTGATCACCAGGTAAATGAAAAACATCCTTATAGTTTTTGAAAACTTGTAAAATGGATTCTTTTTCTTCTCGATTTAAATGATCTGTGCAAAGATTATCTTGTGGAACAATTTCCATCTCTATAAAATTTGTGTGGAATTAGAATTTTAATATCATATTCAGATACGATTATTATAGGATAAGATTTTGTATTTCGATCAATAAGAAAGTAATCTGACATGAATATTGATTCAAGTAGATTTAGTTCTGATTTGTCTATGACACCAATGAAATTTTCACTTTCATTAAACGGTATGTTTTGGTGAGTACAAGGCTTCATTGTTATTTGTTGTGGAGTATGAGATAGCGTTAACGTATTGGTTGAAAAATAAATATGTAATTCAAAAAACCAAGTTTTTGGTTTTTTATTTTTATCTTTTACAAAACAATTTTTTTTTTAACGAAATTTGGTGAAAACTTACCTTTTTATGTTCCAAATACGCTGTAATTTATTTGATTAAAAATATTTATTTTTTCACCTTATTTTGAATTAATATCGAAAAAACACCCTAATTTTTAATCGAAAATTCACCCGTCAAAATATCAGCTTTTTTCAAAAAGTTGGTATGGTTTCTGTTCGTTGAAATCTCTACTTTCCGATGGTGAAAAAAAAAATATATGTTACTACAGTAAATCTTCTCAGAAAATGCAAAAATTCAAAAAAAACTTGAATTGGAAAGTTTTTATTATTATAAATAATTTTATCTAAAAAATGTGATTGCTGCAATTTGTTTCAATTAAAAAGTTGATTTATTTAATGCTAATTACATTTATGTCATAGAAAATCTCATTATATATAAATATAAATGTAAATCGTACTATTAAATGTAGATGCTTTATTCTGATTACGTTATTCATTACAGTATTTTTAAACACATTAATCTTATCATTCATAAATACCTTATCTTCAATTCTAATCACTTATCCATTAGTTTTTGTCTTTTTGATGGCATTTTTTCATCGTTAGATTCGTCAAACATCTCCGATTCTAGTAGATCTTCGAAATCTTCATGACTATCACCTTCTTCCTCTCCAACATTATTTCCAGACTGCGTTGGTTCTTCATCCACAATTTCTTCTGAATCATTAACTTCCAAAAGGTTTCTTCTTCAATATTGGAGCAATTTTCAGAACCATGACAGTTTGAACATAAATTTCTGCATTTTAAACCATATTTTCGGTAACTACATTTTAAACTGTAACATCCAGTTTCACAGCTGCAGCAAATAGTTTTGAGCAATATTTCCGGAATTAATTCTTTTTGTGTAAATTTGGGCATAATTCCACGTTGAAATTGCTTCCAGCCCCAAACTGTTGTGTTAGTTCGTTACCCAACCAAGTTTGAAGCTGATAATATGCCCTGTAACAATATTGTTCTGCTGCTCCTTCTGCCGGTGGGAGGTTTGCCAAAACGAAAGATGATTTAATTTTTGCCAATTGATATTTTTTAAACCTTAATTGATTCAGTGTAATTTTTTCATTTTTTCATTTTTACATTTATAAATAGATTTGATTAGTTGTAACCCATTTTTTTTTATTTCTTCGTTACTTGCATCTTTCTTATAAAAAACATTGGCCAAATTTGACAAATTTTTACCGTCTAATAATGAATTGACGATACTTTTCTTTCCTTTTCCGGCAAATCCAGATGTTGTATCGCAACCAGAAAAACAATGCAGAAATGCAACAATGTTTCTTAAGGATTCATGTTTGAAACTATTAGAAAAATAGGTCTTTTACATTTCCAGAACCTGGTTTGAGAAAATAAATGTCATGATTATATGAATTTAACTGATTTAAAAGGACCAAAAGATCAATATCTTGGCTTGTAAATTTTAATAAATAGCTCAAAATTATTTATAATAATTAAAAAAAAACTTTCGAATTCAAGTTTTTTTTGAATTTTTGCATTTTCTGAGAAGATTTACTGTAGTAACATATATATTTTTTTTCACCATCGGAAAGTAGAGATTTCAACGAACAGAAACCATACCATCTTTTTGAAAAAAGCTGATATTTTGACGGGTGAATTTTCGATTGAAAATTAGGGTGTTTTTTCGATATTAATTCAAAATAAGGTGAAAAAATAAATATTTTTAATCAAATAAATTACAGCGTATTTGGGACATAAAAAGGTAAGTTTTCACCAAATTTCGTAGAAAAAAAATTTGTTTGAAAAAGATAAAAATATAAAACCAAAAACTTGGTTATTTGAATTTTTCACCTAAATTTTGAGGTTATGTGAAAAAATTGTATATACAAAAGTTGTGCCGGAAATCAAGAAAAACCATTTTTTACCCTTAAAACCCCCTCCCACTTCCCGAACTCGGATCGACCGTAATTTATTTTTCCTTTCATTTTTATCATATTACCCTCCTTTTCTAATGCGTTTCATTCTACTGAGATTTTCTTCCACTTTTTATCATTTTTTAAGGCTTCTACTCTAGTCTAATATGCTACCCTGGTGGAAATATCTTGAAAATAACTCTTAAAAAGTCTAAAAAACTCTTATGAAATTCTGATGTAGTCTTATTAACTCTAAACAAGTCTTTGAGAAAAGTCCTAATTTTCTGAGAATATAAGACTTATTAAGAATTTTGAAAAGTTATTCTCACTTGTCGAAACTTATTTTGACTTACTAATTTCTAATAAAAATTTTGAAATTTTTTCCACCAGGGTATGATCGGAGTACTAGGCCCATTTGCACAGTTTTTTTTAGTTTAACTAAGATATCTTTAATTTTGTGAAATGCTTAATTTTTGTATTAAGTACTTATACTTACATTTTTCATATAAGACAGTTTCTTTTTGGTTTTCTGCGCAATGCTAAATTTGACTATTGTGAAAGATATAAATAAACAAACACTTAAAATTAATTTGAACTTTGTTAAAATATAAATTTAGAATTAAATCAACAATATTTTTTTAATTTTTAAATTTTGTAAAAGTGTGTGGTTCGATATACAAAAACTAACATCTTGCAATTTTTAATTGTGTCTTGAACTCTAAATTTCGTACTTAATTTTTTTAAATAACCTAACTTAAAAATTATATAGAATTAAATTATTCGAATTTTCTTAAAGGTAATCTCACAAAAATCACGTTAACTATGATAA
Source organism: Chrysopa pallens (assembly GCA_020423425.1). Taxonomy (NCBI): domain Eukaryota; kingdom Metazoa; phylum Arthropoda; class Insecta; order Neuroptera; family Chrysopidae; genus Chrysopa; species Chrysopa pallens. Next base: position 2,096,394 of record CM035591.1, read on the forward strand.
CAAATGAGTTTTAAAACTAGTGTAATATGATATAACTAGACTTTACAATTATATCGTAAAAAATTATCAATACCAGTTTATGTAATCAACATGCGATCGATACGAATTCTCCGAATTTCGATTTAAAAAAAATTTTCATACTGTGTATTGTGTCTAATTTAAATACTCTAGGTAGTGGAAGTACTTGGTATTACGGAGCTGGATTTATAATAAAATAGTTAAATAGCGATTTTCAATGTTACGTATATTACCGTTTAAAAATTTAACACTGTTAGTTATTAACTTTTTAATTTTCCTTTCAATATATGTTTCAATGTCTCTCAATATGTGTTTCAATATCAATTTTAGCCGAAAGTTTGTAACGCTAGAAAATATTGAAGACAGGCGTAAAATTTTAATATGGGTGTTCATAGAATCACCTAATTTGCAATTTATGTTTGTTCGTTCGCCCGTCTCAAGATAACTGAAAAACGAAAAGAAATAGCAAGCAGAAATTTTGGTGGCGTATATGAAATATAAAACGTGAATTTAAGTTCCTGAATAGGCAAAATCCTTTTGTTGGATCCAAAACAAACAATTTTTGTTTGTAATATTGTTTTTCTTATTTTTAGTCACAATTTTAGCTTAAATTTAGCTAACATATATAATTGTAATACATTGTTGGATTGCACTTGGTTCGACGTATCTTGACGGCAACCTGGATGAACCTAAAGTATGCACGCAGTTACCAGGGCAGTTGATAAGTAATCTCCGTAAACTTTGAATTTTGGCACCGTTGTTGAAATGTTTTTTTTTTCGACACTTGATTGGCGAACCTCCTTGGATTCGACGTTCATAAAACTATAGATTTAGTAAATTACATAGATAACACTTGAGATACCGTAACTACGGTAGTATGATGAGAACTTCCAATTATAGTTGATGAGAAATAATAAACACAAATGAATATTCATTTAATTACTTTTTATTAAACTAAGAACGTATTAAATTACAATTACAATTATTATTTTACGAAGGGATCCTCTTCATAAGACTGTACTATTGTGTAGTTAAATTAAATATGATTTGTTTGATTATTAATTATAGCTTATACATTAATTAATTTCAATTCAGCAACTTAATAAAACGTGTGAATGTGTCAATTTAATAATTATGACCGACCATATTTGGTGATTTAATGTGGTGACTAGCAATATATAATTATTATATATTGTTGTGTGTGATAACGGTATGGACTACATATTCCAGTATCTAAACAATTAAAACTGTTATTTGTTTGTTAAAATTCGTACAGCAGTTTTTAAAAAATTTAATGATAATACAATTATTTTTATTGTAAATTTTTATTTTGATGTCGAGGTTTTCTTTAATGCCGTGGAAACCACTGAAGATGGTATTCATTAGTCTTTGAAAGGTCCTGAATGCAGTTTTCAATCCGAACGACATATGGTTATAAACTTAAAGACTTACAAATTTTAACGAGGGAATAATGAATCCAGTATTATCTTTGCCTTTTTCAGCAATTTGTATTTGCTTAAATCCTGGACAAAAGTCTTAAATGGTGAAATAGATTGTTTTAATTGGTCGAGGATCTTCTCAATGTTTGGAATAGGATAGGGATTAGTAATTGTGACGTCATTCAATTTTCTATAATATATCACTGTTCTCTAATTCTTCTTTTGACACGTGTCTTGGTGCTTTATTACGATCCAGGCTGGTGAAGACTACGGACGGGATGACTATTCAATAATACCTTTATGTTACATTTTTTGTGTTTGGGTGTTCACTTCTTCGTCGTGAACTTTAGGTTATCTATAGGATTAAGTGTATATTGAAATTGGATCTGTAGTGATTATTTCGTGTTGTAGTGTTTATGTATACGTAAGTTGATCACCAGGTAAATGAAAAACATCCTTATAGTTTTTGAAAACTTGTAAAATGGATTCTTTTTCTTCTCGATTTAAATGATCTGTGCAAAGATTATCTTGTGGAACAATTTCCATCTCTATAAAATTTGTGTGGAATTAGAATTTTAATATCATATTCAGATACGATTATTATAGGATAAGATTTTGTATTTCGATCAATAAGAAAGTAATCTGACATGAATATTGATTCAAGTAGATTTAGTTCTGATTTGTCTATGACACCAATGAAATTTTCACTTTCATTAAACGGTATGTTTTGGTGAGTACAAGGCTTCATTGTTATTTGTTGTGGAGTATGAGATAGCGTTAACGTATTGGTTGAAAAATAAATATGTAATTCAAAAAACCAAGTTTTTGGTTTTTTATTTTTATCTTTTACAAAACAATTTTTTTTTTTAACGAAATTTGGTGAAAACTTACCTTTTTATGTTCCAAATACGCTGTAATTTATTTGATTAAAAATATTTATTTTTTCACCTTATTTTGAATTAATATCGAAAAAACACCCTAATTTTTAATCGAAAATTCACCCGTCAAAATATCAGCTTTTTTCAAAAAGTTGGTATGGTTTCTGTTCGTTGAAATCTCTACTTTCCGATGGTGAAAAAAAAAATATATGTTACTACAGTAAATCTTCTCAGAAAATGCAAAAATTCAAAAAAAACTTGAATTGGAAAGTTTTTATTATTATAAATAATTTTATCTAAAAAATGTGATTGCTGCAATTTGTTTCAATTAAAAAGTTGATTTATTTAATGCTAATTACATTTATGTCATAGAAAATCTCATTATATATAAATATAAATGTAAATCGTACTATTAAATGTAGATGCTTTATTCTGATTACGTTATTCATTACAGTATTTTTAAACACATTAATCTTATCATTCATAAATACCTTATCTTCAATTCTAATCACTTATCCATTAGTTTTTGTCTTTTTGATGGCATTTTTTCATCGTTAGATTCGTCAAACATCTCCGATTCTAGTAGATCTTCGAAATCTTCATGACTATCACCTTCTTCCTCTCCAACATTATTTCCAGACTGCGTTGGTTCTTCATCCACAATTTCTTCTGAATCATTAACTTCCAAAAGGTTTCTTCTTCAATATTGGAGCAATTTTCAGAACCATGACAGTTTGAACATAAATTTCTGCATTTTAAACCATATTTTCGGTAACTACATTTTAAACTGTAACATCCAGTTTCACAGCTGCAGCAAATAGTTTTGAGCAATATTTCCGGAATTAATTCTTTTTGTGTAAATTTGGGCATAATTCCACGTTGAAATTGCTTCCAGCCCCAAACTGTTGTGTTAGTTCGTTACCCAACCAAGTTTGAAGCTGATAATATGCCCTGTAACAATATTGTTCTGCTGCTCCTTCTGCCGGTGGGAGGTTTGCCAAAACGAAAGATGATTTAATTTTTGCCAATTGATATTTTTTAAACCTTAATTGATTCAGTGTAATTTTTTCATTTTTTCATTTTTACATTTATAAATAGATTTGATTAGTTGTAACCCATTTTTTTTTTATTTCTTCGTTACTTGCATCTTTCTTATAAAAAACATTGGCCAAATTTGACAAATTTTTACCGTCTAATAATGAATTGACGATACTTTTCTTTCCTTTTCCGGCAAATCCAGATGTTGTATCGCAACCAGAAAAACAATGCAGAAATGCAACAATGTTTCTTAAGGATTCATGTTTGAAACTATTAGAAAAATAGGTCTTTTACATTTCCAGAACCTGGTTTGAGAAAATAAATGTCATGATTATATGAATTTAACTGATAAAACCAAAAACTTGGTTATTTGAATTTTTCACCTAAATTTTGAGGTTATGTGAAAAAATTGTATATACAAAAGTTGTGCCGGAAATCAAGAAAAACCATTTTTTACCCTTAAAACCCCCTCCCACTTCCCGAACTCGGATCGACCGTAATTTATTTTTCCTTTCATTTTTATCATATTACCCTCCTTTTCTAATGCGTTTCATTCTACTGAGATTTTCTTCCACTTTTTATCATTTTTTAAGGCTTCTACTCTAGTCTAATATGCTACCCTGGTGGAAATATCTCCAGGTAAATGATTGAAGATTGATCACCAGGTAAATGAAAAACATCCTTATAGTTTTTGAAAACTTGTAAAATGGATTCTTTTTCTTCTCGATTTAAATGATCTGTGCAAAGATTATCTTGTGGAACAATTTCCATCTCTATAAAATTTGTGTGGAATTAGAATTTTAATATCATATTCAGATACGATTATTATAGGATAAGATTTTGTATTTCGATCAATAAGAAAGTAATCTGACATGAATATTGATTCAAGTAGATTTAGTTCTGATTTGTCTATGACACCAATGAAATTTTCACTTTCATTAAACGGTATGTTTTGGTGAGTACAAGGCTTCATTGTTATTTGTTGTGGAGTATGAGATAGCGTTAACGTATTGGTTGAAAAATAAATATGTACATTCAATTTTGAAAAAAATCATACCCAATAGTAGATACTGTAAACAAATAAAAATTCTAATTTAACTGTAAACATAAAGAGCAAAAAATATCAGGAAAAAAAAAACATAGACGTAACCAACAATATCCCTCTAATCCAAAATTAAGCCATTTATTAATTTTCTGAAATGTCTAGCCTGAGTGTTGTAGAGTCGGATAACTCACCCAAACTGACACGAAAAATGTCATTTCGTATGCTTAAATAAAAAAAAATTAATATTTACTCTCAATACGCAAAATAACATGTCTTTCTTATTGATACAGAAGCTACAATTTCTTTAGTTTAAGATAGTAATGTCGCAAACAATACTCCTTTCAATCCTAGATACGAAATCACATTAAACGGTATCGGAGATATAGATAACACGGTAAACACATTCGGCAAATAACATTAATTAGAAATAAATTTTTTTAATGTAAACATAACTTTCATTTCGTTAGTGCAGCAAAAATAAATTTAGATTACGATGGAACTCTCGTCATCAGTCTGAATGGTACAAAAGCACCTCGACACGAGTCAAAAGAAGAAGTAGAGAAGAGTGATATGATACATTTTAGAAAATTGAATGACATCACAATAACTGATCTCCATTCTATTCCAAACATTGAGAAGCTCCTCGGCCAATTAGACCAATCTCTTTCACTATTTTAGACTTTTGTCCAGGATTTAATCCAAATTGCTGAAAAAGACAAAGATAAGACTGGATTCACTATTCCCTCGGGAAAATGTGAAAGTAACAAAATTTATAACCATATGCCGTTTGGATTGAAAAATGCGCTTAGAAGCTTTCAAAGACTAATGAATACCGTCTTCAGTGGTCTCCATGGCATGAAATACTTCGCATATATGGATGATATTGTAGTCTATGGTTCTCCATAAGAAAATGATAATAATCATAATGAAAAATTGTGTTTAGTTTTTGATAAACTACATCAATACAATCTAAAAAATACAACCAGATAAGAACGAATTTCTTCGAAAATAAGTAGCTTACCTGGGCCATTATGAACGATAGAGCTCGTCCAAATAGCAATAAAATTAACGCAATTACAAAAGTCAAACAATCCAAAAACCTCAAGGACATCAAAACCTTCGTACAGTTAGTCAGGTACTATCGAAAATTTATCTCCTATTTTGCTAATATTTCCAATCCACTAACTTCTCTCTTTCAAAAGGATTGTCGTTTTATTTGGTCCTAAAAATGCTTATACACTTTTGAAAATCTAAAAACAATTCTACTACATATTCATTCTCATAGCTGATTGTTCGAATGAAGCTTTAGTCTGTGAATTGTCTCAAGTCTGTCTGTTTCATATTAGTTACGAAAAACAGAACTACTCGCGATCGTTGACTCTGTTAAAAAGATTAGACCTTATTTAATTGGTTAAGAATTCACTATAGTCACCGACCATCACCCATTAGCCTCTACTAAAGACGCCTCTTTACGTCTTGCATATGTTTATAAATGACTAGCTGTTAACCTCCCGCTTCAAGGAGCAGTTTAAACTTTCTTCAAAAACATTCTCTTAAGATGTACCATCTATTAGTACCCAAACATTCGCAGAACTCGTTTTGCTCACCAAAAATTAGCACTATCCATACTTATTAATTAAAAAATGAACGTGCTATGAACAAGAAAAACAAATACCTAATTTTTGACTTTTCTTTGTCATTATCGCAATTTTTTTTTATGAAAACTTTCTTCAAAGCCGATACGATTGAACCTAAAAAAAAGTTTTTCACGTAAATATCTTTGAAATATGAGTTTTGATCCCGAGCTAATTCAAAAATTCTATAGAAAACATTATTAAATCATTTAAACTCGATTACTAAAAATTGAAACTATTTACATTATTGATTATATGTGTAAATAATCAAATTAAATTGAATATAGCTGTCGAAGATGCTATTACAAAATAATCAATTGTACAGCTAATTTGTTTATCATTACTAAAAAAAATATGTTATCATTATTTTGCATCAGCGTCATCTTTAATAACGCAATGGATATCGATAATTCAGATAATTATTTTTTTTTTGTTCACGAACTCTATTTTAAGTCTAATTGTGTAGAAATTTTAACACATTTCAAACCGTTCCGACAGGTCACGTCGATAAAGAGATCAAGCTGCGTTTATTTTCCGACTTAGTTTAGAAATATTAAGATTTCAAAGTGAAAACGTATACTTTTTAGAATCAGTTTAGTAGCTGTAAATACCCCTCTACAAAAGAAAACAAAATTCTATATAACAAACTTTAAGACTTATTTCCAAACCTTTATAGGTTTAACTTCGGTAAGTTTGCGGTTTGATCTGCAGGCTGATCGATATATCACAATTTGATCCCCCTGAACAACCCTTTGAGTGTTGAATTTCAGAAACTTCTTCTTTGGTTTTCAATTACATTATCTGTTTTCAATATCGAACATTCTGACACAGCCCCCCCATCCATTATCTTTGAGTTTAATTTATATTCTTGTTAAAATTTCATACTTTCTTTTATCAGTTTGGACTGTACCTTGATTGAAATTAAAATTTAGTACTCTTTTTCTTTTTGGATTTGAATTGCAAAAAGTTTATTTCATTTTAGCCTCGTGTTATATCAGAGTTCTCTGATCCTAATTTTAAGCTTTTTAACTTGTGATTTTGGTGGTATATTGATTGATATATCAAAATTTGAACTACCACTTTCACCCCTGAAATTTTTCAAAAATCATTTCTCATTGCTCATTTACGTCATATAAGATACAACCATGCAAAATTTCATGTTCCTATTACCAAGCAGTTTCGACCCTGCATTGATACGCCAGTCACTCATTTATCCTCTTATATATACATTTACAGAAATACAGACATAGACTGCTAGAAACATAACTGTTCGTTTTGCCTTTACCGTAGTCAGAATATTTATTTCAAAGCAATTTGTAGCCATAATTCAATAATTTGTATTGAAATATTTATTATTGATATAAAAGTAATAATTTTAAGGTTTTATACTATAATTCAAACTATAGCAAAAGTGCGAAGACTACATTTTTTAGAAATTATTAGACTTTATTGATTTTGATTTTCATTCGAATGATGTTAATGAAGACTTATATTTCTAAAACTGCTGTATTTGATAGTCACGCGAGTTTTGAAGTTTTACCTGTCTCGTTAAATCCTTTCACCTATTCCATTTGTGCTTAACATGTTATAATAGAATCCTCTGTTCAAAATTTCAAGCTTTCTCACTTTGTAGCTTAGGCTGTAAATTGATCGAAATTAAAAGATTTGAAACCCCTCGTTTTCCCATTTGAAGTTGAATTTCAAAAAAATCTTTCTTTTTCTCGTTTACGTTATAACTGGAGGCTACTTTTCAAACCACTCAGCTTGATGATATCATATTTGTGGACATCCTGATGTGTTTGGTGCTGAGGGAAATTTCATCTATCTTCGACGCAATCGATTGGTTGGTGCAATGAAGTCCATTGGTTGGTGCATGAATGATATACTGGTCGTTATCTTCGACATCTTAAATATTTACAATGTGGTTAGTGATTTAATCTTCATATATTACCTGGTTTTTGTGGTGTATTTCAACACCAACATCATGGTTTGCTGGTGCCTGGAGGTGGTTTTCCGATGGCGTAAGAAATGAGATTAACATGCGTTTTCTTAAAGTGACTTATCACTTAATCGTTACGCAACCTGGAAGCAAAAAGCTTGATTAGAATAACACGTAGGTTTTTGTGTTCAATTGATTTTTCTAGAAACAAGCTGTAATACCTGGAAAATCAGTATTGTTGATTGAAATTTCGACTCCATTAAAGAAGGCTGATACAATGAATCGCCGGATAGATGGTTGGTCTCGAGAAGATTGTATATAAATCCAAAACTTATTTTAATCTAATTACGAGGAACCTTTGCTTGTGTCTAGGTTACTATCACCGCATGATGTTTACTTGAAGTTTTCAAGTTTTGAAAATGACTTAGTGAAACAATTACCCAACGAAAATTATAAACTATACACAAATTAATTATTTCAACCTGTGTTAAAATTTATTTACGTTATGTGAAGGTTATTTTAAGTTACTTATCAAATAAACAAATAAAAACAATTAGTCCGGTCTATTTACACATTCAAGTTTACATAAATTCCCATAAAGCTGAATATTGGCATAGTTGTTCAAAACATCATTATAAAGAAAATCTCAAAAGTCCTCATCGTTCCGAGGTGTGCTAAAAATTTGGCACGGGGTCAAAGGTCAAAAAAATGAGTTTTTTGCGCTTTTTAGCGAAACGGTGAGTTTTTTCGCAAAATTACCCCAGTACAAAATTGTAGATCACAAAATTCTCTACAAAAAATATATCAATAATTTTTTTCCTAAAAGCCACCATTTTGGAGATATAACGTTCCGAAAAGTTGGATCAGTCGTAATCCCTCTATTTTGCACACGTTTCCACGCCACCTATGAGGTAGTGTACAAAGCGCGTTTTTTTTAACGTGGTTTCCCCAGTAGGCCTATTCCACGGGTCTGCTGAGATTTTATATGTTTTAAAACTATTGCAAAATAATATTATATATTATAGTGGGCAAAAACAACGGCGGTGTAATTAAATAAAATACTTAAAATAAAAAGTTAATCGTCTGATTCATAACTGTCCAAGATTTCTGTTTCTTCTTCTTCTTGATCTTCTTCTCCTTCTTCTTCCTGTTCATCCTCTTGTTCTTCTTCTTCTTCTTGTTCTATTTCACACGTAAACTGCCCCAATAGCGATTCCTGATCGGTATCAAACGAATCTTCAAGAGTTGGTGACTCAACATTCGAGCATGATCGGCCTTGACAGTGTGTGCATGCCAGGGAACAAAACAGTCCAACTTTTCTGCAACCACATTTTGCACTACACCCTTTCTTGCAGTTGCAAAATATTGTGTTGAGAAGTTTCTCAGGTGCTGGTGGAAGTAAAGTTTGAACTGGCTCTAGTGTATTGTCGATCAACTTCCAACCCCAGTCTTTAGGGTCCAGCTGATTACCAAGCCACACTTGAACTTGGTAATATACCCGAAACAGATGTTGATGAGCAGCTACTGAGGTTGGAGGAAGAGAAGCTAAGTTGACTTGTTTTTTATTACGCGTATTTTTCACGAAAGATGTGTATCGCAACTTATCTAAGCAAGTGGTTTTTTTGGGGGCTCCGTACATAGCAAGAAGAAATTGAACTCCGTTGGTGATAACATGTTGTTGAGTTGAATTACTATTTTTAAAAACTTCAGCACATTGTAGTAAATCTTTTTTTTCAAACATTTTGAAAACTGTTGTTTTTCCTCTCCTGTAAAAAGCAGATGTCGTATCGCAGCCAGTTATTGCGTGTAGAAACAATACATGATTTTGACATTTAGGAAAATTGGATAAACTGTTTGATGAATATATTTCCGATTGATTTTGGGCTTTTCCGGGTTTAAAAAAATAAATAATTTTTTCAGTTGGAGTTCGAGCAGTAAGCAAGACGAGTAAATCAACATCCTCACCAACAACAACAGTTGTATTTGTCACACTGAATTTCTTTATCGCTGTTTCAATAATCAATACATCAGCATCATCATTAGCTTGTTCAACGGATATATTCTCAGCAGTAAATTTTGCTTTCTACATCGAAATAAACCTAGATTTATTGTGATTATTTGCAAAGAATTTCTGTTGACTGGTAGGAACTGTCATTGATTCATCGAATATAATATCAGAAGAAGTTGATGAAGCAGCATTTCGACGGCGTTGCTCTGCTGCTTTAATATTTCTCGTATAATCATCATATCCGTCAAATACGACAGTAACTCTGGAACCAAAATGTCGACGTACATATTGAACGTATTTATCTAAGATAACGTTAAATGTTTCCTCGCTATCCCACACCACTCGATGTAATAAGAATCCTCCGTCAATTATGTACGTTGAATTAGTGTTATTAATATCAACATTTATAGTCTGAAAACAATCGTAAATAGCCGACTTCTGGGTCTTGCGCATTCCAATGTCATCAAATAATGTTAACGGATAAGGAGCTAATTCATACTCGAAATATTTCTCAATTTCATCTTGAAAAGCCGCAGTAACACTCATACGTTGGAATAATAACACTGGGTCAACAGGTACTTTTTCTTCGTGAACTTTTACGGTGCTACTCATAGCTAAAAGAGGAACAACTTTGTCAGCGCGTTTAAGTTTAATATCTTTAAATGTCAGTCCAGTTATTTTAGCAATAGAGATAAGCCCAAGTTCACGTGCTTTATAGCAATTAATTGTATTATCACCAACGACACCACTTGCAATCGAGATGACTTTGTTAACCTCTGGGAAAGGATCATGAATCGAGAACCACTCAAGAAGCATTCGTATGTCTTTAGCGTCTTTTTTTACACGTGAATCACTGGCATCAACATGCTGTTCAGTCGTATCCATCCTAACATTAGCAAGATCTTCTAATTTCTCACAAACTGTGTTCATTGCATGCATGCTGTAAACCCATTTACTGATTACACTTTGTTTTGTACTTCTTCCTCGAGCAATACCTCCATCTGTCTTCATGGCTTTCATCATAGACTGTTCAATAACCATGTCTGTAGAAGTTCCACAACTCAATTTATCTGAGCGTCTCACGGTGAAAAATCCTTCGGTAAATTTTTCGTAAACTTCAGGATCCATCGAGTCCTGTAATTGCATCATGTCTTGTAAATACAAGTGTGCAGATTTAGCATATGGAAAATGTCCTGACGAGTGGAAATAAGGTAACATTTCTTTTACACAACTTAAATGAGCTTTCCAGTCCCCCATACGCTCAGCTCTCAAAAATTCTTTTGCAAGTGAAACCATATTAAAATATTGTATCCAAAGTTGCGCTGTTGGTCCTCGTTCCTCAAAATCTTTCAATTTCATATTAAATTTATGAAGTAAAGCACCTGATACTTCATTATCATTTTCAATATCTGAATATGAAAGAGTGCTATCTAATATATGGTCCATATTTATGATTAAATCTGCTCCCATGATATCATTAATATCTATTGTTTTTAATATTGTAATTGCTAAAGCCAGCTGGAGTAGTGTATGTGCTCGAACAGCTCTTGCGTAAGCATGACCATTGAGCATTTTTTCTAATGACTTTGGTGCATAGATTTCTGAGAGTACTTCTTTTATCCCGCTACCTTGCATAATATAACCAATTGCTCCGAGATAAGACATGAGTAGATGAAATCCTCCAAGTCTGACAATAATCTTCGATACTTCAGAGCCGTCAGGTGCGGCTGATACAATTTCTCGAGCTTTCGCATACAAGGGTTGGTCGAAAGTCACGATGCATACAGTGTGGCCGTAACGTTTCGCGTTCTCTAATGCACAAAGTAAAGTCGTATAGACAGTATTATAGTTACTAGCTGGTTGATGGATGAATGGTAAAAATGTAATCTGAGATTTTGAATAATTTGTATGGTAATTTGTTAAGCGCTCAATAAAACCGTTCCAACCAGGTAATGATGTATTTTTCCACTTTCCATAAAACCATACTACATCAGAATTTTTATGAAAAGATACTGTTTCAGTTCCATATCCAAAATCTTGGACATATATTTTACTGTAACCAACTACATCACTATTCTGATAGATCTGTATTGGCACATGAGCTTTTGCTTTGAAGTGTTTTGCTGAAAGAACTTCTTTTATTCGTTGCATAGGTTCTTCTAGTAAAACAGAGTGCTTTGGAGTTACAATTTGAATTATACCCATTATGTGGAGTGAATTGTTACCATCTAGCGTATTAACATTTATATCAGCATTATCTGCAACGTATTGAATAAGTGTGCCACTTTCAGGTGGTAGGACATGAGGAAGAGGATGAAAAACTGCTGCTGACTCGTACATCAATGTATCATTATAAGAAGCACACAAACCAAAAGACGACAAAATTTGTATAAGACGCTTAGACCCGTACCTCCGATGAAAAAAAACTGAAAGACCTAACTGTAATTTGGACTTGAACGATCTTGGTCGAATAGCAGTCATGATACTATGACAAATATTGGTGCATACTAGTTTTAAATGATCGAAATTTGATCGTTTATTTTTTAAGATCATTTGCTCCAAAAAAAATGTCAGTGACTGTGGGGTGTCATTATTTAAATCTTCAAACATTCGACCTGGTGGAGGGTAGTAGGAATTATCAAATACCGAGGATTGAATATCTTCTCGAATAATAGATGCTGCTGCTTCTAGAGTTTTTAATCGTTCTTCTTGTTTATTAATTTTTTTATTTTCGGACCAAGATTGATTTAAAATTTCATGGTGACTGTTTATCAAACATACAAATGTTAACGCTCCCGGTTTTTCAGTGATAATAATTTTATCGCCATATTTCAGTTTAAGTCGCAGCTTAATAGTCCTGTTATCTAAAGTTAAAATTTTGCTAACATCTTTTAACTCAGCCAAAGTAAACTGACAGTCATTGCTACTCTCAATGTATGTCAATATTTCCTGCATTGCCAGATCTGTTGCTTCATCTTTAGGACGACCAACTGTACCGCCAGTAGTCGGTTTCAAAAAAGAAGTATAACATTCTTGGTGATACTTTGCTTCAGCAGCAACTAAATCATAGTCAAAGTCGATTCGAGCAACAACAGCTTTCGATATAGCATCGGAACGAGTTCGTGCTACTTCCAAAATTGAATGTTTGAATTGGAGTGTACTTACTTGACAAATTTTACTGCGACGATCTAAGGATTTTTTTCTCTGCAACTCTTCATTCAGTTTATTGCCACAAAATAAACATAGTTTTTTAAAACAAAAAGCTGAATCACTTGAACGGGATCTAGTACGAGGAGGACTACTTACTGTAGATCCTGTAGATGTGTTAGCTTCTTGTTCTTCGCGTTTTCTTTTGATGGCAGCAGCAATAGAACACTTCCGCGTATAAATTTTACGACAGTTGCTATGTATTGTCACAGATTTTTGTTTTTTAAGAAATTCCGAGTATCCATCATCTCTTTCAGCACTTGCATTAATCAGTGTCTTCATACCACGATCAACAGTTACAGTTTCACTTTCAGTTAAAAGATGAGTACAAATAAAACAATATTCTGACATTTTTCTTATAAAAATCTAAAACGCACAAAATAGGTTAAAAGATAGGTTAAGATAAGCACATGTTTTCCCTACGCAGTGGCGCTCAAGACTAACGGTATGTATTTCATATATTGGGCATGCCAACATAAAGCAGGTATACGACCCTAGCCACGCGGACAATAGAATAAAAGACAGATGTTATCCCAAGGTTATACTGACGTACAAATTTAGGAACGGGGTTTCATTATACCTGAGATTCTCGTAGTTTAACTTATATTTTACATAAGCAAGTTACAATAAATAATAGCGAACTTATTTTAGTTCTATTACACCTTTAGTGACTTTCATATGTGGCGTACGTGTGCAAAATAGAGGGATTACGACTGATCCAACTTTTCGGAACGTTATATCTCCAAAATGGTGGCTTTTAAGAAAAAAAATTATTAATATATTTTTTGTAGAGAATTTCGTGATCTACAATTTTGTACTGGGGTAATTTTGCGAAAAAACTCACCGTTTCGCTAAAAATCGCAAAAAACTCATTTTTTTGACCTTTGACCCCGTGCCAAATTTTTAGCACACCTCGGAACGATGAGGACTTTTGAGATTTTCTTTATAATGATGTTTTGAACAACTATGCCAATATTCAGCTTTATGGGAATTTATGTAACCTTCCTCCTGATTTTAGGCTTAAATAGACCGGATTAAATATTAAAAATATTATTATAAGTATTAAACTATGTTTTTAATCGTTTCAAAAAATATGATTACTCTCTCTGGATTTCTTCATGCAAATAAAATTTTGGTGTAGATGTTTCTTAAATCACTAAATTACAACCTAAGGTTTTTTTTTTTTTTTTTAAATATTTCTAGTGTTTGAATCTGTCTGTCGTAGAATTTTTGGATTCATTTACAATTTTAACTCAAATTTACCTAATAAACACATATTATCACATATTAATCATTATACATGTATTTATAACTTTGTACACTGGATATATTTATTTATGAATGCTAATTATAACCACCTTCTAATAATGCTGCTACATTATTAGAAGGTGGTCGGACCGCACACTCTGCATTAAAATTTCCATTGAATATACTGGTGATTGAAACACTAACTTGCAATATTTCGAGAAATTCTGCTATGGCAAAAGTTCTGCGATTAACGTCAATTATTTTATGGAATGAGTGTATATGTGAATGGCGAATAAAAAATCACTAGAAGCATATTAATCGAACAATGCAATATTTATGTGGTAATCAACAGGTTTTTGGTGGTGCTTTGATATTACTGTCAGGGGATTTTCGTCAAACATTGCCTGTCATTCCTTGATCAACTCCTGCCGATGAAATAAATGCCTGTTCAATCAGTTATGTGGTATGTAGATAAATTGACACTGAACAATAATATGCGTATTCACCTACAAAATGATCCAGCTGCCTATGAGTTTTCAAAACAATTGTTAGAAATTGGTGATGACAAAATACATATCGACGGATTGATCGTTGTATCGAACAATTTTTGTACAATTGCGCAATCGATAGATTAATTGATTGAATGTGTTTTTCCGAACATTCTTCATAATTACAGAAATCATGATTGGTTGAGAGAATGCACCATTTTAGCAAGTACATTCATATCAATGCGATTAATTTTCTAATTTAAGCGAAACTGCCAGGTGTAGTCACGACATATAAATCAATTGACAAAGTTATGAATCTAAATGAGGCAATGAATTATCCAATTGAATTTTTAAATTCACTGGAACCGGCTGGTATTACCTACTAAAACCAGCAGGGTATTACTGGAACCAGCAGTGAAAAAGTTATTGCCAAATTTGATTGAAGCTACGATCTTAACTTCGTTTTGATTTTCGTATAACAACGTTCTAAAATAATCGATTTTGACATAATTTGAACGACTGATGCAAAACTATACAACGTATTTAGAGTGAGAAGGGTAAAGTGTTCGAACTTGAACACTGCTCGCATAAGCGACATTTACACATACGCATATGTGTAGACTAATTTTAAAAGAATGCTTTGTAACTATGTATAATATTCAACTTAAATATTTAACCCTCAGTTGAAAGACGTATTATAAATAAAAAAATGGATCGTACTATTAAATTGTGATATTTTACAAAAACTTTGAAGTCTATTGGAAACAAATTTCACATGTTTATACTAAAGGTAAGATTGTCTTTTTCTAAAAATTAATATATTTCATTTTAATATTATGAAAAAAATTAATGGATATTGTTGTTATTCAATTATTGTAACAAAATGCAACAAAAAAAATTAAACAACACTAAATACTTAAACTAAAGTATGCGCATAAAAGTGGACGAATTTTATCAAAAAAATATTTTGTAACGAAATATGTCAATGTATATAATTAGTAACAATATCGATTAAAATTGAATTACATGTTTGAAGTTAAGAAATGATAAATTTTTAATTATTTAGTAAACTTTTAGTTAATTTCATAATTGAAATTACGAACTTGTGAAGTTATAATATTGTTTTGTTTTATTACAGATTTATTTTACCATAAATTAATATATGCCACGACGTTGTATAAGATAAAATCCGCTTATTAAATCAGCTACAGCTCATTTTATAGATACATAATACAATAGTATAATGTCTGCAGGTGATATAGTTGGAATAAGTGAATCATTCGTTCGAAAAAGGTTAAAACTGGGTTGTGTTTTGTCGTCTCGGGCCGTTTTAAGCCAATATTTGATGAAACACAATAAACTGAATTTTATCATATTGTAAAGAAATGGATAAAGGGTATTTTGGATTGACCATCAATGATTTGAAGCTTTTGACTAACGCTTCGGAATAATAAAATAGATATACGTTTAATAGTATTAGCAAAATGGCGGGTTGACGGCAGTTAGTTGAACATTTTATGATGATACTTGATGGAATTGTTGTCATATTATTAGCGTTGAGAAGCAGCAAAAAAACACAATACAATGTTTTATAGAAATTAGGATTTAATTCGGTAAATGTACATAAAAATACAATTGTACTTTATAATTAATTAATCAATGTTGATAAACAATGTCAAGATACAAAATGAATCATCCTGTATTGTATCATTGTCATTTAATTAGATAAATCCCCTTCATTACGAAAGAAAATTCTTGTAATCGTTCGCAAAAGGTCTAACCACATCAAAATGTTTACTACAACTTATGAGTCAAAAAGATTAATCACTTGATACTACATTCGTTTACAACAACATATGCACTTCATGTTTATTATCTATAACTGTTTTTTATCTCTACGTGGTTTTAAAATATTTCAATTCAGAACGAAACATGGTTGCCAACGAGTCTGAAACCAACTCACTTACACCCAAATATTCACTATCGAATACGGGTACTAGCAACCTAACCCGCTTGTTAATTAACTGCCGCATCACACAACCAGCAGTTATGTGACCAACTCACATGCTATACAAGCAATCAACAATAGGCATGTCTTGCTATACGACTAAAGTTCAACTCACTTGGCATCGTTTGTCTACTTGTTTATAAATACATTTTTTAAATAGCATCTTTTATAACTGTTAACACTTTTTAAAACCACACACCTCCATGATCTCTTCACCTTAAACGTAATCATCCAAGTAAATCAGCCTCGAACTGGTTCTTCACTGACCGACATTATCAAGTTCCTCTGTCTATCCATTACCCACTTCCCGGACTTCAACCTCTACTACAGGTACTTCTGTCGACTGTTCTATTCCTCGCACATCGTCAACGCTATACGGCAGTCCATCCAACTTGACACTGCTTCCAATACCCTGCGCGCTCGGCGTTCCAGTAGTCCACCTCCCTCTCTTTCTAATACATTTTACACCATCAACCACGCGGTCAAAGACTCGGAATTCAGAGTTGTCACTCACGGCATTTGTGGCTATCCAAGACATCTCCGCGCGTAAGTGCTTATATGGGATGACGGGGAAGATGCAGCCTAACATCCTTCCCGTGAAGAGAAATTATACCAGAACACCATGCCTCGTTTACTTCCCCCGCTCCTTATCACTATTCTTTATATGGTTCGAAGGTCCCGTTCAACAATCCTCTTGACGTTCGATTTAAATCTCGTAAGACTTAGAAAGTTAAAAAAAATATAACTTTATTTATTGAAACGAAATACACTTTTATTTAAAACAACTAGAATACAAATTTAATTATATGTTGATGAACTTAGTTCACAAATAATCAAAATATTTAAAATATTAAAATGAGAAGAGAGTTATCAAGACGTATGTCAAAATCTTCTAACCAATTCTGATCTTAATATCTTTTACACTGAGCTTATATACTAGTAAGATGATGTCATATCAGTTTATTACTTTACATATTTTGGGTACTAAGTACAATGTATTATTGATGATGAGTAATATTTGTTTGTTTACATATTTTTACATATTTTGATATTGATAATAAGGAATATTTATTATAGAATGCATTAAGGATGAATCATATTATAAAAGTATATTTTTATGTACCCTTTGATAAATCATATACTGATAAAAATAACATTCATAACTTTATATGAGATGTGAAGTTTTGTACAATGACTTCTATATGAATACATACAATATTTGATGATTTACATTACTTGTAATATTTTAAATAATATACATGATGGAGCATATAATTCCTCCCTCCTTAGATGAAATTTTATCTGAAAGATGAAGTTTTATGAAATTTGATTATTAAGTATTTCCCATGGATATAAAAATTGTTGTTGCGCTGCATGTACTTTTCTTTCGACTGCCAATCTTTTGTTTGTTTCATTTGGAATTACCACAAAATTTTCATTTGTAGGTGCTGTAGGAGCCATAATTCTTCTAGTAACTTGAAATTTCCGTTTAAAAATTTTATATATTATGTAAACCATTAAAACAATAAATAGATTTATTGTAAATAAAAATGTCCAATGAAATGAGTAATGTTGATATTGACCTGTTTTTAATAATTTAAGAGGATCAATATTTTCCAGTGTTGAGCTTGGTAAGTTGTATCTGTATAATATCTGTTGATATTGACGTTATTGTTGCATTAATTTTGTTGAATATAATTTGTTCTATTTCCACTTTAGTATAAGTTTTTAGCAATGTTCCATATTGAATACCATTAATTATCATGTAACAATTATTAACAGTGATATATATTTTTCCAATGAAATCCATTAATTTGTCTCCGCATGTTGAAGTTATATTTAATTTAGTATTTGTTATGATTACAAAGTGATTATCTAATACTTCGTAAATGTTGTTTTCTTCTATGTATTTTTCGTAAACGCAATGTCCAATTTTCTTTTCTAATATGTTTAATTCGCAGTTATTCTTTTCTCTCTTATATAATTGTACGGGATTGATGATCCAATCATCTTCTATTCGTTTGTAATCACTATCTTTAATGAATGTGAATTTATGTTTATTGTATAGGAGATATTCGGAAGGTAATTGGATTCTACTATAGTTTTCAGGGATAGGGAATAATTTTGTGAAGATGAATTCATCTTTGTCAAAATTTGGTATTTGTACAGAGAATACTATGTTCGATCCGTTAAAATAAGCTATTAATTTTAGAAATTCGTAAATTTGTTCAACATTGTATAGATTAATGCTTTTATCTAGATTTTCTTTGGCTAATTCAAGTTCTTGTGGATTCAAAATATATCTGCTTATAATTCCTTGTTTTGCTAATAGTATACATTCAATAATATTATCTACATGTTCATTTAATTCACGAATTTGCTGATTTATTGTAAAAAGATATTGTTGTTCTAAAATTGCTTGTTCCGTATTGTTAAGGTGTCTGGTAGTATTAATAATATTTAATAACATATCTTGTTCCTTATTAATAGTTTCTGTAATAACATCAAATCGATTAATCATATTTTTATTTAGAATAATTTGTTTATTTACGCGATCCTTTATTAAAATTTCATTATTTTGGAGTAATTGTATTTGGTTATTAATTCTATGTGCGTCGTCATCATCCATATTACCAGTTATTCCTTTAATTATAGATCCTAATCCGTTAACTAAACCTCGTTTATTTCTTTTTATTTGATATGGTTTTAAACTATTAATTTTATCTTTGACTATTTGTAATCGTTGTCTAAGTTGAAAGTTGGTTACTGTACCATGAATTTTTGATTCTAAGTCTATTAAAATTGTATGATCTATACTATTAATTGTTGTTAATAATGGTTCTAACTTAACTATATGGATTAAATGATTAAAATGTGTAATTAATTTTCCTTGTCCTAATTTTAAAGAGAGTAATCCGTGAGAATTGCTTATGTCGTTATATTTTATTAGTTGTCCAGTGACTGTTAATCTGTAACAATGAATTATTTGTTACTTTTTCTAATTTTAATTTTCCTTTTATGATATTTTTGTATCTTCTGTTTGTTTTTTGCTTTAATTATGTTGGCATTATCTTTTATACAAATTTCTTTAGTAAACTTTGGGGTGTTTTTATTACGTCTAGTGCTTCGTATGAATACAGGTTCGTTTTCTGCTATATCTGGAGGATCGATACGATTTATGTTAAGTTTTTCGAGGTGTTCCTCAGCTTTTTTATTCAATTTTTTTATTTGGGTATTAATAAATTTCATATCTTCGTTGTGTTGATTACTGTAATTCGTCATTATGTTATTTGTTACTGGGGTTATTACTGTATTTTCTCTAATACCGCGTATTACTTCGAATGGTGTTAGCTTCGTAGCATTGTGAATTGAGTTATTATATGTTAGAACTGCTAGATTTAGTTTTTCAGTTAACGAGTAATTTGGGAATTTTTGTTTTATTACTTACATTAATTCAATGAGTGTTGAATGAAATCTCTCAATTGTTGAATTTCCTGTAGAGTTTCGAGCACATGTGGTGTGATTGTTAATACCGTAAAGTTTTAGAAAATCAGTGAAATCATTTCCCTCAAATTCCATATCGGGATCATGTATAATTTTATTTGGCACACCGTGTCTACTCATGAATTGTTTTAATCCATCTAGAACATTTTTTGTATTTCTGGCTTGCATCGGGTAGACTTCTACGTATCTACTAAATTTATCTATTGTTGTCAGAAGATTAGCATTATCTATATGAAATATATCCATATGTAGTAATTCGAAAGGTTTTGTTGCTTGTTCGGTTTGTACGTATTTTATTTTTAGTGGGTGGCGTTCATATTTACATAATTTACAAGTTTCGCACTTATTTATTAAATTTTGAATTTTTGATTTCATATTATCAAAATAGTATTGCCGTTTTAATCTGTCTAAGGTTTCGTTAATACCTCGATGTAACGAGATATCTTCGTGATATCTTTTTTATAAATTTATTTGTTCTTCGGGGTTCTCAATATCATCCAAAAGGGACGTGCATCTAATAATTTTTAATTTGGTTGTAAAATGGTTGATATATGTGTTTTGGAATATTTTAAATATTTCATCATTACAATAGATTGCGTTTTGTTTATTATTATAGGTGTGTTCTTTTATAATATCCAGCATAGTTTGCTCAGAAATTAATTTATTCATAATATATGTACGTTTTCTGGTTTTAAATAGTGTAACGTTTTTGATTTCGTTTTTGTTGCCTTGTGTAATAATGATTTGTCTAGAAAATTCGTTCAATGCCTGTTCTGATATTGGTATACCGGGATTTAAATTTTCTACATCTGAATGTACTGTACTTGTTGAACTTATGTTCATAATTTCTACTCTAGAGAGGGCATCTGCGTTTGTATTAATTTTACCGGGCTTATGGTCGATGTTGAAATTATAGTCGAGTAACTTTATTTTCCATCTTACCAATTTAGAGTTAGGTTCTTTAAGGTTGAAGACCCATTTTAATGGCTTGTGATCAGTTAGTATATTAAATTTTTGCCCATAAAGATAAGGACGAAATTGCTTACAGGCCCATACAATCGCCAGTAATTCTTTTTCTATTGTAGAATAGTTATATTCGCTTTTATTTAAAGTTCTTGAAGCGTAACAAATAGGTTTATCTGAACCAACTGGTCCTTGTGAAAGAATAGCACCAATAGCAAAATTGGATGCATCTGTTGTTAATATAAATGGTTTTGAGAAATCTGGATATTGTAATATTGGATCACCTTTAAGTAAGTTTTTACATATTTCGAAACTTTCAATGAAATCTTTATTATTGTAATCAACAGTGTTATTTTTTTTTAGTTGTACTGTCATAGGTTTTGTAATTTTGGCAAAGTCTTTAATGAATTTTCGATAGTAGCCTATCAATCCTAGAAATGACTTAATTTGAGTGACAGTCTTTGGTAACGGAAACTTTTCGATTGCTTCAATCTTTTGGGATTAGGTTTAATACCTTCTGTTGTTACTATGTGTCCTAAGAATTCAATTTCTTTATGTAGAAATTCACATTTGTCCAATTGTGTTTTAAAATTATGTTTTCTCAGTTTGTCGAATACTTTTGATAAAACTTGGATGTGTTCATCTAGTGATGCTGAATAAATAATAATGTCATCCATATATACTAAAACGTTATGTCCAATATATTCGCGTAACATATTATCCATTACCCTTTGGAAGGTTGCTGGAGCATTTTTAAGTCCAAAGGTCATACGGGTAAATTCGTAATGTCCATTATCAACACTGAAAGCAGTTTTCGCTATGTCATTAGGATGCATTTCAATTTGATGAAATCCTGACGCTAAGTCCAAGGTTGTAAAATATTGACATTTTCCTAATTTATCCAAAATGTCGTGAATATTTGAAATAGGGTACCTATCATCTACAGTATTTTCATTAAGTTTTCTATAGTCAGTTACAAGTCTTAATTTCTTAATTCCAGACGCATCTGCTTTTTTGCTAACTATAAATACTGGGGCACTCCATGGAGAATTGGAATGTCGAATAATATTTTTATCTAGCATTTCTTGAATTTGTCTATTTACTTCTAGTTTTTGTGCATGTGGTAGCCTATAGCTTTTTATGTGAACAGGTGTTTCGTTTGTTAATTTTATTTCATGTTTTACATCAGCTGTAAAAGTCATTTCGTCGTTTGGGTTATAAAATATGTGTCTATATTTTGAACAGAGATTTATTAATTTACTTTTTTCTTCAGAATTTAAGTGAAAACATCTAACATTACTATATGCAAAGTTGTAATCTAATAAGTCATTATTGTTATCGTTCAAGTTAGTTAGAGTAACATAATTCTTTAACAATTCAGCAGGTAGTGGCTGGCTGATCATTAATTCTTGTTGAGTATCAGAATTATTGATGGCTAAAATGGATGCGTGATAATTATGGGCGGTATAGATACCATCCGATATGTTAACATGTTGATTAAGTTGTATATTTGGAATAAACAAATCACCATTTTTTATGTTAACTGGTAATTCTAAGTATTTTTGCTCATATGCTTCAAGTTTGAATAATTCGGTTTTATGGTTTGTTTTTTGTAATAGTTTATGAATTATACCAGAGTTAAAAGTTATGGTATCTGTTGCATAGTTGATAAAGCCTTGTAATTTTTTTAATGTTGTACTACCTATTATAGCATCAAAGAAGTGATGAAAGTCGAATATGAGGAATTCGATAGGATCTGAATTATTTAGTTCTGGTATGTAGTCTACAATTATTTTTTCTGTGATCATGAAATCTTTTAAAGCGGTTGTTATTTTAGTATTTGTTTTATATTTTGTACAATTAAGACAATGTTTAGGGAGAATAAAATTACCATCAGCGCCAGTATCAATTAAAATTTTTAGGTTATTGATTTTTATATAGGGTAGTGTCTTAGCGTTGAGATTATTAAATTCTATGTATCCAGCTGTATGGAGGCTTTTTCCATAAAATTTTGATCATCTGGTATTTCTATGCGTTCAGGTATTTTCTGAGTTACTTCAGAATCATTCAAATTTTGAATAGGGGGTTTTTCGTAATAGAAATTCTGGCTATTATCACTAACGTATTGAGCGGTTGTGAATTCGCCGTTGTGATTTTCTTGGTAATAATTTTCATCATAATAGTTTTCTGAATAATTAGAGTTTGGGTCAAAATACTCTTGTTCGTCTTCGATATTCAAATTATTACTTCTGTGTAATACTTGACGAGTATTACCACTTGATATGTCCATTGGAGTTGGACGATGATTAGAGTTATTATAGTTTGATCTCTGCATTCCGTTCCAAACGGGTCGATTCATTTGTAAAGGCCTATAATGCTGTGGCGAATTAAAGGGATTTTGTGGTGGATTAAATCTAGCTGGTTGTAATTGTGGACGATGCATAGGGGAATTATGAGTATTATTATAGTGAGGTCTTACATTTTGGAAATTATTTTGATTTAGTGGTCGATAATATTGTTGCAAATTTTTATTTGGGTATGAATAATTTGGTGAAATAGGTTTTTGTATATTTGATTTCACATATATATTTTGTCTAAATTTGTTTCTTTCATTGCTTGCGTGTTGCATAGCAATTTCATTTTGGCAAATATCATATGCTTCTTTTAAATTTTTAGGTTTATTGGCTCTTACTATATATCCTAAAGATGGGTTGAGCCCAGATATGAAAGAGCTAAGTACATTGTTTGTATGAACAATGTATTGTCCTTTAGCTACATCTACTCCTTGACTTTTATCGACAGTATTAAGTAATGCCGTTTGTAAATCGATTGTTTCGGTATAGTATTCTTTTAATGATTTATTGCCTTGTACTAGAGAATTTAATTTTACATTAATAGAATCTATAGTCCGATTGTCAGCAAAATTCATTAGTAAAATTTCTTTTATTTCATGCCATGTATTTGGGTTGCCTGCAGCTATAAGTGCTGCTCTTGCCTGACCCCGTAATTTTTGTTTTAAAATATTAATTATAATTTGGGATTCCTGATTTGGTGGTGCTGTAATAACTTCAGCCATTTCCAAAAAGGTATGAAGCATGCCAGGGCAACCTTCATAAGGTTCTAATAATTTAATATATTCATTAATAGTAAATTTAGTTTCCGTCATATTTATATTATTATTAACTTGAATATTATTATTAATTTTTGAAGAATTATTTAGGTCAATTAGTAAATTATTGAAATTTTCGTTAAAACTGGTATTGGGTAGCGATATATTTTGTAATTTTAAAGTAATATTTTCAAGTTCGGGATCAACTATTGTATTCTCTGTGCCGTCTTCACTAATAATGAACAGATCGTCACTTAATCTTACTCTACGATTTGGGATAGAGGTGATTGTTGTTTTGTGATTTGAGGTTGATATTTTAGGCATTTATGGATAAAAATTCACAATCAAATAAAGAATATGCGACTTACATTTGAATTGTGAAGAATATCTTCATTGTTGAATCAAGATTTCCAAATACAGCTAACTTGAGAAGTATCTTGAATTTTCGATAAACCGTCGAAAATGGATTTCTTGTAACAATGTTGCTTCAAATATACCAGTCTTGTTGTATTTCTACAGTCGTGATTTAAAAAATTTATTTGTTTGGTAGATTCTGCTCCCAAAGGTTTAAAAACCACTCGTATGATTACCGATTTTTGTGTAAATTTTACGATGGACGCGATATTTCTATAGCCAACTTGCCTAGAAAGATCCTACCGGCTGCGCCATTTAAATCTCGTAAGACTTAGAAAGTTAAAAAAAATATAACTTTATTTATTGAAACGAAATACACTTTTATTTAAAACAACTAGAATACAAATTTAATTATATGTTGATGAACTTAGTTCACAAATAATCAAAATATTTAAAATATTAAAATGAGAAGAGAGTTATCAAGACGAACGTATGTCAAAATCTTCTAACCAATTCTGATCTTAATATCTTTTACACTGAGCTTATATACTAGTAAGATGATGTCATATCAGTTTATCACTTTACATATTTTGGGTACTAAGTACAATGTATTATTGATGATGAGTAATATTTGTTTGTTTACATATTTTTACATATTTTGATATTGATAATAAGGAATATTTATTATAGAATGCATTAAGGATGAATCATATTATAAAAGGATATTTTTATGTACCCTTTGATAAATCATATATTGATAAAAATAACATTCATAACTTTATATGAGATGTGAAGTTTTGTACAATGACTTCTATATGAATACATACAATATTTGATGATTTACATTACTTGTAATATTTTAAATAATATACATGATGGAGCATATAATTCTCGCCCGTTTAACACATAGGCAAATTACTAACACTACACTTGGCAAAAAAGTGCGTTAGATTTTCAAACCGAAACGTCTTAATGTTATCTGTTAGAAGTTCTGTCGGCGGCAGAATGCGTATCACTTGATTTAGTCCAACGCCATTTATCAATCGCCATATGACGAACCCGCTTGTCTGTAGTCAATTAACAACAAAATCGTTTTCTTTGCCCGTAACGAATCACTTCCATAGCTACAATATACTAGTTACACTACCAACATCCTGCCTCCCTGAATCGGCACTATTACAAATTGGGTCTATTACAAACAGCTCCTGCATTGTCGTACTACTCACTCTATTTCATCCCAAGATAATCAGGTTAGCGTTATCTCGCGGTGTAAAATCTTTGACAAACATCTAACAATGGCTGGCCTATTTAATACTACAGCACATACTGGTTCCATTTTTTGAAACCTTAGCTTTGGCACCTGCGTTAACGGATTCGCTTTGTTATCTTCATATCTGATATGATTTACGATTAGATTCAAATCGTACTGTAGTATCACATCATCTAACAAAGACAGTCGTCTTTTTACAAGCACCTCTACCATCCCCTGGGTTTTGACCCTTCGATCTTTTGAAACCAGAGGTAACACTCGACTGTTAGGATTTTTTTAATCAATACATAAAAATAAAATGTTTTCAATTTAAATAAAAATATTACAAATCGTTACATTCATAGTCGTCTTCAGATTCAGTAGTTTGTAAGTGTACCGTCTTCTTTACAATGTATATTATAGAGAGATTATAATTAATATGACATGCGCTATAGTCAATTCAAATGTCATTCATTTGTTAGTCTACAAATAACAAAAAAAGTGTATTTTGATATTAAACATTTGCAAAAAATGTAACGTAAAAGAAAAATTAGTGGTAAAGACCACTAATTTTTCTTACACAGAGATATATACTGTTCCATAAATCAAATTTATCACCCTTAACTAATTTTTATTTTTAAAAATAATAGCAAATATATTGGAGCTTCATTCCTGTCATTCCGATGCATTAACTGTTTAATTTCAGTATTTTATTCTTATACTTTGTCTATCTTTTATGATGAAGGACCATTCGTATTCATCTTTTAGTTGTTCAACTTTCAATAAATACCAATTCAACACGAATCGTTCCATGGATGATGACATTAGAAATTACTCTCCAACACTTAAAAGTTTATGGGTGATTTCTCAAAAGATCCATTACGATATGGATTGTATTGTCCAGATCACTGCCAGCGTTCAACAACGAATATAGAATATTCTTAAGTTGAGTATAACAAATAATTATAACAATAATACATTAAATACTACCCTCATTTAGGAGTTATCTACCCGTACGCCTTCGCAAAATATTTTAGAATCGACGTCCATTTTCCGTTAACATCGTAAATGAAAACATAATTTTAAAGTTCCTTCCTTCATAAATGTCAACTTAGAAGATTGCCTCACTTATGATAAAATAGACTTATAAATTTATTTTAAAATGCTCATCATAAAACCGATAAATATCTAAGAAAGGAGCATTATCAGTTTTTCAAATTTGTCTCTGAAATTCGTCGGTATGTAAAAAATATATGCCTTAATTTTACCTCTCAGGAAACAATTGCAATTATTTCTCTGGCCACTTAAATTAGCCTACGTATGATCTTTTGAAAGTATAACCTGTACCAGGATCATATGATGATTTGGACAGTTATATGTTAAAATTGGAGAAATTAAATCTGGTGTACAGAATCTAAAAACAAATGTTGCACCTCCAATTCAAACTATTCCTAATTGTAATTTTCCAAATTGTTCCAACCTAATTTTAGAGGCTTCATTCCAACCAATGAATTTATTTATTTAAACTAGACTCAATTCTGTGGAAGAGTCAAATACTTTCATGCCAGTCCGTCTATTCCGTATACTTTATGTCACGATTCACATGTCCATGTATTCTCGAACAATACTTGTTGTTCTTTGACGGGTTCGAATAGCCCAAATTATAATTTACACAATCGTTCGTGTAATAATTGTAGTTCTATAGAATTATATTATACATCTAATCATAGTTTTTTCTACAAACCGAAATGGTATTTCTGTCATCCATTGGAAATCTTTAGGACATCATATTACAAACACCTTCTACATCGAAACAAACGGTTTCGACAATTAATAATTTTACAAAAACTAAATGATGACCTACACATTCATAAATCAATTTTCCGGTTAATTCATTAAATTTTAACCACAATTCTATAGTTACATTGCTCGACTCCGGGAATACACTAATATCATAAACATTTGTCAAGGTTATTTCAAAATCTACAAATATTAAATTCGTATGAACCTATGAAAGCCTATTGACCAGGTTCATACACTTTGAGTCTTATAATCTTAATTTTAAAATTCCAGCTACAAATCATTTTAGTTGGAATTCAAAATTCTATATTACATATTCAATTCCGTACAATGTTATCATAGGTTTGAATATATTGGCTTCATCTGGTATCATTATATATTTTTCAATTGCAAAAGTTATATTTAACTTAAATCATAGGATTGATGTTCCGTTTCTAAATTCAAAAAATTATCCGGTCAATTTAGATATTCGAAGTTACATAAAGTCCCAACAAGCTGAATTTCTTTGAAGTTGTTCAAAACATAATTACAAACAATGTCTAGAAGTTCCCCATCAGTCCCCTGTAAGGAAAAAATTTAATTCAAGGTCAAAGGTCAAAAAAATGAGTTTTTCGCGATTTTCAGCAAAACGGTAAGTTTTATCATAAAAGTACCTCATAAAAAATTGTAGATCATAAAATTATCTATAAAAAATGTATCAGTACTTTTTTTTCTTACGAGCCACCGTTTCTGAGATATAACGATTCTAAAAGTTATAAAAGTTGTTATCGTCATAATATGCACACGTTTCCACGCCACCTATGAGGTAGTGTACTTAGCGCGTTTTTTTTAACGTGGTTTCCCCAGTAGGCCTATTCCACGGGTCAGTTGTGATCCTGTTTAATGTAAAACTATTGCAAAATAACGGAAGTTTTCAAAGATTGGGAAAGATAAAAGCGATGTAAATGAAAAAAATGTGTTGAAGTTTATTCGTCTTATTCGTAAGTTTCAAATTCTTGTTCTTCTTCTTGTTCTTCTTCTCCTGCTTCTTCTTCATTTTCATTTTGGATGCAAGTAAATTGCGTCAATAGCGATGTATCGCATGATACTTCGTCGGAGTCAAACGAATCCTCCATTGTTTGTGATTCAATATTAGAGCACGACCAGCCTTGACAATTTGTGCATGCCAAAGAACAAGACAGTCCGACTTTTTTGCAACCACATTTAGCACTGCATCCCTTTTTGCAGTTGCAAAAAATAGTGTTCAGCAGTTTTTCCGGCGCAGGTGGAAGTAAAGTTTGAACTGGCTCTAATATATTGTTGACCAACTTCCAACCCCAGTCTGTAGGGTCTAGCTGACTTTACTTTTAGTCGTAGCTTAATCGTTCTGTTACCTAGAGTCGTAGTTTTGCAAACCTTTTGTAATTCGTTCAAAGTGAACTGACAGTCATCGCTATTTTCAATGTAAGTAAATATTTCCTCCATTGCCAAATTCGTAGCTTCGTCTTTAGGACGACCCATTTTAGCTCCACTGGAAGGTTTTAAAAAATTAGCATAGCAATCTCGATGATACTTAGCTTCAGCAGCAACTAAATCATATTCAAATTCGACTCGAGCAAGAACAGCTTTTGCTAAAGCATCGTCACGAGCCCGAGCTGTTTCCAGAATTGAATCTTTAAATTGAAGTGTACTTACTTGGCTGATTCGACGCCGAAAATCTGAGGATTTTCTTTTTTCACTTTCTTCATTTAATTTCTCGCCACAAAATAAGCATAGTTCTTTGAAACAAAAAGCTGATTCACTGATACGTGATCTAGTACGAGGAGGACTTGCTGTGGATGTACTGGCTTCTTGTTCTTCACGTTGTCTTTTATTAGCTGCAACAATAGAAGACTTTCGAGTATAATTTTTACGGCAATTTTCATGCATTGTCACAGATTTCTGATTTTTGAGATATTCCGAAAAATCATCAGCTCTTTCGATACTTGCATTAATTAATGTCTTCATACCACTTTCAACAGTAACAACTTCACTTTCAGTTAAAAGTTTAGCACAAATAAAACAATATTCAGACATTTTTAATATAAAACTTAAAACAGCACAATATAGGTTAGAATAAACACGTGTTTTCACTACAGAGTGACGCTCAAGACTAACGGTATTTCATTTATTATATCAGGTATAAGACCCTAGCCACGCACACAATGAAACAAGAGACAGATGTCTCGAAGTTACACTGGCTTAAAGATTAAGGGACTGGGTTTCTTTTTATCTGATATTCTTGTAGTTAAAACTTATATGTATATTTTATATTGTAAGTATAAGTTACAATGACCGATAGAAAAATATTTAAACATTTAATATATATATATAACAACTTTTATAACATATGACGATAACAACTTTTATAACTTGTAGAATCGTTATATCTCAGAAACGGTGGCTCGTAAGAAAAAAAGTACTGATACATTTTTTATAGGTAATTTTATGATCTACAATTTTTTATGAGGTACTTTTATGATAAAACTTACCGTTTTGCTGAAAATCGCGAAAAACTCATTTTTTTGACCTTTGACCTTGAATTAAATTTTTTCCTTACAGGGGACTGATGGGGAACTTCTAGACATTGTTTGTAATTATGTTTTGAACAACTTCACAGAAATTCAGCTTGTTGGGACTTAATGTAACTTCACTCTCATTTTTTGGTCTAAATTGACCGGACTAAAATCATTATAATTCTATTTATTTATTTCGGAATGTAAAGCGATTTTGAATCATGAACTAAACTTAAAATTTAATAATATTTAACAATATTTTTCTTCAGTTCTGACAAAATTTTCTGGCTTTGCAAGGAATTTTGAATGTAATGTAATAATTAAGGATATTGATCCTGTTTGAAAATCACTGTATTACTTGCCTTCCGATAAATAAGCACTATTCTAAACATATATAAAAGAACTAGTGGATAGAAAATTTTTATTAATTCAAAGTTTTTATCAGATTACTTTAACCGAAGAGTCGCGTCATACAACGGTAACTGTCATGTAAGTAGGGCATTTTTTTATTTAACGCCGCCCTATTTTGCATTGTAAATTCTGGCCAGGCTCTAAACTGTTAGCTGGTGAGAGAATTTGCCGATTCTCGCCGTGAAAGATTTTTTATGCAATATTATGATGACTTAATTGTCTTCAGTTCTTCACTAGATAAACACGTAAATCAAATAAAGTTCTAAATCATTTTAAAGAGTTTAATTTACCAGTTAATCTGGATGAATTTAGACTCGTTTGAAACTATTAGGTCATGTGGTATCTAATCAAGAAAGAGCACCTGATCCCGATAAATGTGCCACTATCGTTAATTTAACTTTCCCTCGCAAGTTGAATGAAGTTCAAAAATTTATCGGAATGTGTGCATTTCATTTTAAGTTCATACCTAAGTATTATAATCGCACCAAATGCACTACAAAAGAAGAATGCAAAATTCGTCATGGACTCACAGCATAATGGCGTGTTCAAATCGTTTAAAAAAGGGTTGATGTCACCTGCGTTATTGAGATTTCCTGACTTTTATAAACAATTTATTTTAATCACGGACGCTAGTTCGAAAGGCATAACAGCTAGCTTTAGTCAGGAATTCGATCAGGAAAACCCAATGTGGAAATGAGTCATACCTCAACTGTAAGTAGGACTTTTGATTATTGCTTGATTTCCTTTTAATTTCCAAAATTCTTAAATTCCTTAAAAACAAAAATCGTTCGAATCCTCTTCCTTCATAATTTATTGAAGAGAGCTTTACTTTGTGGAAATCCATGATAATGACTGAAGAAAACTTCAAGGATATATATTTTGCATTATTCCACTATTTATTTTATTATTTACTAGCAGACCCGGTCACGCGTTGCTGTGACAATTTGGAGCACCCGGTATTTGTTGTGGGGCAACCGGTATTTATTGCGAGTCACCAGGTATTTCGTGTAGGAAACCCGTGAAACGAAATTTTGAAATTTTTACCTCGTATTTGGTATGCGTACCTCTGAGTTTGCCTACGACCTTGGTTCCGCGTCAGCAAAAAGTACGAAACCCTTGACACGAAATTTTGACCCGGTATTTGGTGTAGACACCCGGTACCTCGGCCCTTTGACCCACGGGGCGGTGTTTGGCTTTAGCCCCGCATAATTTTGATAAATCTCGTAGGAATCAGCCTGCGTTTGCAATGAAAGCGGAAAAAATGTAATTATTTACGACATCTCATTAGAAATCTCAAAAATAACAGTATTTGTCCACTATTTAATGGATGTTTTTATACATATAAACCTTCCTCTTCAATCACTCTATCTATTAAAGCCAACCGCATCAAAATCCGTTGCGTAGTTTTAAAGATTTAATCATATATAGGGATATAGGGACAGAGAAAGTGACTTTGTTTTATACTATGTAGTGAAGTTTTTTTTCTGAACTTACTTAAGATTTTTGAAAATAATTTCCTTATTATTAAATTAATTGATTATTATTTATCGTAACTTATAATTATTAACTGATACGTTGTCGCGCTGAAAAGCACGTTTTTATCAAGTACTGTTATTTTCCTCGCTAGAGAGCTCCGATAATAAACGCGTCCGATTGCTGCTAAATTCAAAGTGCTATAGGGAGAACCGCGGCCTGCGACGCGCTATTTATAGGCATGCCTCCCCGCACTGCCCCGTCCGACCGGTACCACCCGCCGCAAACGCAAATTTTAAATTTGTAATATCTCCGAAAATATTTGTTTAATTTACATGCTGTAAGGAACCATATTGATCCTTATTAATTGCACACTGTATTTAAGGTACTTAATTCGATAAGGATTAATGCCGTATTGCTCAAAATAGCTTCGTAAATAAGCCATTTTTTCACGTAAAAAGTAAACAATAAAAATGGTTAATGTGGGTTATCCCTAAAAGATAAACATATACCATCGCGGACTTTTTTGTAGACCTTTTTATGGTGTACAATACTGTAGTACATTAATTTGACTTTACTAAGAGTAGGACATTAATCTAACTCGTAGGGTTTAGGCAGCGTTGTTGCTAAATTGCTAAATAAGCCCATAAAAATAGGTTAATTTACGACATCACGTAAGAAACCTCTAAAATTAGCAATGTTGCCTTAGTATATGATGCATGTATTATACATATATACCTTCCTCTTGAATCACTCTATCTATTGGAAAAAACCGCATCAAAATCCGTTGCGTAGTTTTAAAAATTTAAGCGCACATAGGGATATAGGGACAGAAAAGGCGACTTTGTTTTATACTATGTAGTGATTAAAAATTAATAATTACGTCGTGACATGTTTCGGTTTGTACAACCATTTTCAAACTGTGATACAGTTTGAAAATGGTTGTACAAACCGAATAACGACGTAATTATTAACTTAATAATAAAATAAATAAATAATAAATAATAAAATAAATAGTGGAATAATGCAAAATATATATCCTTGAAGTTTTCTTCAGTCATCCCCTTCCTTCAGTTCAAAAGTCGACTATAGGTGAAGATTCACAATCAGATTCTCTGACTCAGATACCGATTTAGAAACCGAAATATTTAAAAATAATAATATTGGATTTTCAAGTGTAAGCACCTCTAAACTTCTAACAAATAAAATAATCAATATTTCTTTAAACCATAAAAACATAACCATAGAATATACAATCTAATGTCCAATAAATTATGTTTTTCTTACGAAATCGTATTTTTTAATGAAAAAGGTGGGTAAGAAGATTAATTTGTCGATGTGAATCGTTTACCTGCTAAGTTCATTATGGACTACAATAAGTTTTTACACAGACTAGAAATATTTTTTACTGTGTAATAGCTTTTAATTTATAAAAAAAAAAAATAGATTCACATTTCGAATTGGTTTTATTAAAAAATTTAATTTGAATTAATGGGAATAAAAATTTAATAATAATAAACGTACAATCTTTATGTAATAATAATAAATATGATTTATAACTATTTTATTTCAACAAATATTTTGAATAATCAGTTTTAATTGACAAAATATCCACGAAGTATCTCAATTATCGATACATAAATTTTGATTTTTTAAATCTAATAAGCAAATCTGTTTCTAAATATTTAAATCAATTCACTAAAATTTAAGATACATGAACCTAGGCGCATCGTATGTTACGAGACATTGTTTATGAATGTTTAATAGAAAAAAAAACAAATCCAAAAAAAGTCATAGATTAGAATTAAAAATCCTTTTAAATCCTTTTAATCTGAGGGATACGATATTGTTAACTTAATATTATATAACAAACAAGTTTAACCAGGTCAAATAAACATTTTCGTAGCTAGTTTAAAAAAAAATTCGACTTTAATTCCATAAATTTATCCAAACGTTAAAGCAAATTTTCCAAAAGCAAATAGTTTCAGGAAAATAAAATTTCTTTAAGATTATTAATATCTCTAAGATTATTATTTATCTGTTGTCGCATTCCTTTTGAGACTGATTCAACTAAATTTAAAAAAATAAAAGTAATTAATTTTTATAAAAAAAATGATTTTTTCAATTGATTTCATTTGAATAAGATCTGGATTACCTAAAAAATAATATAATATTTTTTACATTAAAAATTGTTACGATTTTTCAAAATAATTTAAAGCAATATTTATATCGATTTTAGTTAAAAGTTAAGTTTCCGTTCGTCAACTACTTAGTTTTGGGAACGAAAAAAGATACATCTCCTCAGAAATTATGTTTGTCTCCATAATCATTTAGAAAAAAGTAGGAGATAAAAAAAACTTAAGAGATATTTCAAATTAAACATTTAATTTCCCCAATATCTAGATAAATGTTTGAACTATTTGAACAAAGACCAGTAAAAATTATTGTGAAAACCGCACTAAAAGAATATCTGTTAGACACTCAAATCGAAGTAGAATTCATAAATAATTTAAATAATAATTTTTAAATTTCATCACTACTTTGACGGACTAATAAGAAATGAAACCCTTAGAAAATTGAATGCAAATTTAGATTATGATAAAAACCATTAAATTAAATAGAATTATCAACATTAGATTTCAAACATTTAGTAAATCCTGAAATGCACACTCTAAACACAAATGAACAAAAGATAATTAAAATAAAAACTAATGTAAAAAACGGTAAAACATGTATCCCTAACACAAAATTAAGTGGCAATGTAAAAATTTTATCTGGACTTTATAAAACTAACAATCATGAAGCTATAATATTTATAACAAATGACTGAAGACAAATTCAAAATTTCATCATTATAAAATTACATCTCGCAAATAGTGCGTACTGACACGTGGACAACCACAAACGAATAGAAATTAATCACAGTGAATCTAACTGATCTATGAACAGAGTACTTGAATCAAGGAGAGAAACAATCATTATTAGACTTACGTGCAAAGTACTGCGACATATTTTTGGCACCGGACTAAAACATGACGTTTACTCATGATATCAAGCAATCAATAAAAACAACTGACTTATGGGTTAAAGTGACAGTTACAAAAAATATTATAGGTATTAATTCTTTATTGTTTACATTTGCATCAATTTAGATAATTATTTTTTAAATTCATTTTTTTATTATTTTAAAATAACAAAAAGTTTGTAGAATCTATATTGAAGGATTATGTGGGAGGAAAAATCTATGTTAAGATTCAGTAAAGTAACATTAATTACTGGTATCTAGTCAGAATAAAATTTAGACCGTACTTATTCTGATAAATTTTTTAAATACTTACTGGTCATACATCCCTTAAATGGATCTTCAATCTTAAAAAAAAGTAATTTTCGACTATCACGCTTTTGAATCAAATTATCAGATTATAATTTTGAAATAGATTATAAACCAGCACCAACTCATTACTCTGCAGATGAAGCACTAACTCATTACTCTTCAGATCTAAATATCTCTACAGGATTATCAATAGCCGAAATAGTGCTCAACAAGTTCAAAAACCAAATTGTCTTACAAGTGATTTTAGGAAACACGTGTAAAAATTTATCCTTATTCAAATTACGAAAAAGACAAATATTCGGAAAAAACCAAAAGTTAATAGATTTAACTTTCTGGAGTAAACGCTTTATCTTTCTTAACCCAACAAAGAATGCACGAATAATTTTTTTAAAATTGCCCAATAATAAGGTTCTTTCGCATACTTGAAGACATAGAAGATACTGGCGAAAAATCAGACAAAATAAAAG
Source organism: Chrysopa pallens (assembly GCA_020423425.1). Lineage (NCBI taxonomy): Eukaryota > Metazoa > Arthropoda > Insecta > Neuroptera > Chrysopidae > Chrysopa > Chrysopa pallens. The sequence goes on from CM035591.1 coordinate 2,132,542, forward strand.
AATATCATGAACAATCAGTACACAGAAGTATTGGCAAAACTCTTTTTCACTTAAAAAGAAAATATTATTTTGACAACATATAGTCAAAAATAGCCTCATACGTTAATGTGAAATTTTTAACAAAGCAAAATACGAACGACATAAACTTAATAAGCTATAAAACCTTTCGAAATATTACACTTAGATGTATTCTCAATTCAAAAATCATTATTCTTAACTATATTAGACAAATTTTCTAAATTTACAGAAATAATTCCCCTACAATAAAAAAACAATATAGAAATAGAAAAGCCTTTAGAGAATATTCAACCAAACAACCAATGTATAAGTAAAACAATCACTAAATTATTACCTTCCTTTAAAAAAGTAAATTTGAAAGAAAACAACAGATTTACATTTAAAAGTGACCAAAATTGGAAATATCATAATACAAAAGATAAAAGAATAAAATTTTAACTTGTTCGAAATTTACCCTGATCATGTCTCAACACGCGGAATACCGTGACTTAGCAAACACAAAAGGGAGACCCGAACCTATCCAAAATACTGTCATAATACCTAAAACAAATTATCTCCTTTATAACACCGAGCAAAATATATTCATAAGTCAACCTTATAGACGAGTAGAACAATTCCAATTATGGGATTACTTATACATATAATTATCCAGGCCATCTTTCCCATTGCATTCCGATTGTGCTCAATTTGACAAAAAACACATCCATACAACAGCTCATCATTGGCAGACTCTCCACAAATTAAATATTTATCCTCTTCCATAATTGTTCAGTTAGAGACATCCTCATAGTCATCATAACAGAGAATTTTCTCATCAATATCTTCCTCCTACGTTGTTTCGTCGAAACTAAGTTTTCGGAGCTGGTTTTTTTCATAAGTGTATTTTTCTTCTTTATGGCTTCTTTTAAAGGTTTTTTATTTTAAATTTTTCTTTTCTAATGTGTCTTCTAGTACATTTTTCATCGGTGTAGCAGTCAAAATAATGTTGTTTTTTATGTTTTTGGGTTTGGTGCCTACGACCTTTTGCTTTTATTGGTAATAGTGAAAACACCACAATTGTTTTTTGAAATTCCGATTTTCCAGTAGAAAATCCCAGTTTTCTCTTTGAAAAGAGAAAACTGACCACAAACGTGAGTACTAACCTTCAAAGATACGTTTATTAGTTTGACGGCTGCCGGACCGTTAGTTTGTGCATATATTGTTTTGACTGAAACATCTTTTGTTATTGTGAAAAAATGGATAAAAATAAATTTCGTGTTTTGATTCATCACTGCTTTTTGATGAGAAGAAGTACTGTGCAAACCTAACAATGACTCCTAACCTAACAATCAATTATAAAATATTGGTTTCAGACGATGCAAAACGCAGTGGACGCTTAAAAGAGGTGGTTACGCCAAAAATAATTTTGAATGACAGTAAAAGTTGAGCGAGATAGCTGAAACTCAGAAAATATTAAAGAAACGAGTACAACATATTATCGACAAAGTGGGTGTCGCGCGAGCTCACAATCGATCAAAAACATCAACGAGTTCAGCTTTTATATATTACAAAGGGTTAAGTGTTGATTGTACTCACGACTTCGTCCACGTAGAACACTTCAATTAGTCGTTACCTATTTTGCATAAAGTTTGTCCCTGCTACCGCTCTTTACATGTGGAAGTGGACTAATACATTACGATATCGTTCCTCCAACTTATGGCTGCGAAGTTTCGTTTAAATAGGTTTTGCCAATTTGGACCCACATTTTATACAACATCCACGTCGGTTCTCCTGTGTAGGGAAGAGTTAAAAACTATAGTGAACAATCATTTACCCTTATTTCGTATTTTCCTATTAGCTGAGAGACGATGAGACGTCAAAAATATCATCGATATTTTTAATCTGACATTTTCATTAATAAATTCCATACAAATATACTTTAAGTTGGATTTTTAAAATTTCTTTTTTACATAAAAATCTTGCATTGAGAATTCAATAAAACCAACCAAATTGTTGGAGCTAATATCAAAAATGATAAGCTTACATAAATAGAAAAAATTCATCTATTCATCGTGAAAAATTGACATTTTGATAGAAGCTCATTTATTATTTTGATAGAAATATGTATTGGAAAACGTTGAATGACAAAAATTATCGGTAAGAAGTGTAAAAAATATTTTGTGAATACATTATAAGAAGTCGTTTGATCTCTTTTGGTTCGACAGATATCACGACCATATACAGAACGACGGACAGGTCAATTTCTAAATTCAATATTTTTTGGCTCAAGGGATCTCAAAATGTTTATTTCTATATTTTATTTCAAAACTTTGACTCAAAAAATTGTATTACTCTATAGTAAAACAAAGTAAAAAGTATTAAAAACTAAACTAGTCCTATCAAAAAAGCTATTTAAAATATAAAAATGCTTATAACTCAAAAAGGGACAAGAGTTATAGAAAGAAGACGCCGGAGACTACTTTTTAATAATCTTTTTGTAATCAACGAGTATATTAACATAAAGTATCAATTTAGCTGAGTACAATCTAAATTAAAATTAACTTTACTTTTTGAAAAGAATACGTGATTAATTTGAAAAGTGTTTTATAAAATTAGAGAAATTATTTTATACAGTTTAGTCCGTTATAAAATCATGGTACATAAAAAATTATGTATATTTACTATCATTATATATATGATATCATGTAAATTTAAAATAGTTTTTTTGACATAGTATAGTAAAAAAATTGGAATTTTCATCGTTTTTACTTTCTTTTAGCGGCATGGTACCACTAAACAAACAAAAATTGGTTATCAGTAATAGTAGGTACAGAACATTTTTAGACGATAAAAAACATGTAAAATACTCCATTGCGACTTTTTATATTAGTCGTTGAGGTGAGCAACAAAAAAAAAAAAAAAAACAACCTAGCGTTTTCTTAAAACTGATCTTTTGATATTATAACACATTTATGGAAATTTAATGAAAATATATAGTCTGCCGTCAGTCAGCGTGTTTCTATAGCGTTTGTCATAGGGGCGGTATTAATTTTGCAAAAAGACGTATATACGTAACAATAAAATCTTAACTGTGAATAACTAACAGTATTATTACCATATTCAGTCATGAATATATTGAAACTGAATGCGTCAGTGGCACGTTAAAGTTCTGTTAATCATGGACGTACTTTCTAAAATCTAAAATTCGGTATAAAGGTTGAAAATATATAGGTATTTTTATAATTACTAAACTCAAATTAGATAAAATAGTTAGTCAGAGTTCTATTGTAACAGATGCAGTCCCTAATAAACGGTTGCACTTAGCGCTTCTATAATACGGGCGAATATATTACAAGATAAATAATGTAAGTTATAAGACTAAACCAAGAGATGGCTGCAAAAAACCTGGCCTATCGAGTTACCGGATGAGGTATTTTTTAAATTATTCTAGTCACTATAACAATTAAGGTAATAGTTTACTGCCACGGTGAAACAAATCGTTATAATTTTTCAAATGAGGTATTTTTTGTCCAGTAAATGTATTTATCGAGTTACTGCTGGAAACACATTTTAAAAATTAGTTTTAGAAAAAAAATTTGAACAACTGCCTCTTTAAAATTTTAATTTTTGTTGTTGTTGTTGTATTACTGTATTTATCGAGTTACCGATTCAAACTATAATCAAATAAAACCAATTTTATAAAGAAAATAGTTGCCACTTTTATTCTGTTGCCTAATGCCTGACAGAATACGTTATACTTGTTCAAGTCCTATACTACACCTTTACATGAATAAGTCATATACGCGATTCTATTTTTAGTCTAATTTAAAAATATTTTCAAATGGCAACCGAAATTGGCTGCGCCCGAAGTCGAATTCATAACGCAAAATAGGTAATTGTATTTTTACATATCAGCATATATACTGTCTTGTAATCTAACACATATTTTATAAAAATTTTGGGTTGTTTCAAAAATGAGTTATTTAATGTTTATTCATTTTTTTATGGAATGAGCTTGGATTTTAATCCAAAAAATTTTAGATATTGAATCTAATATGAAAAATGTGTTTGTTTAAGTGTTCAACCCTCCAGACTTGATCGACACCCTATATAACTTTGAAATACGAATTAGGTATCCTTTTATTGTAGATGTTCAGGGAACCTGTAGAAAGAATTTTACCATAATTGTTTCCCCGTAGTATATATGTTTGGGCATAAATATATACAAAAATTAAAATATGAATATCTCGAGTAGATTTTAATGAAAAGTCATGAGATTTAAGGTTAGAGTAGTTGAAGTTGACTTGAATTTGCGAAGCAAGTTTTATCCAATATTATTAAGTGGTTTCGCCACGATCCTCATTTTCAATTGGCTACCATAATTGCTCCTGTATCCGAATAAACAACAGCAGATTAGTAGGATTTGTGTGTACTGTCATGTAATCTAACGCAAATTTATAAAAATTCGTGTACACATGTATAAAATCATTTTACGTTCCACATTTACAAACAATATACAAAAACATGTGGATATAATAACTAACAGCGTTCTTTACTTAGATATTTAATACATGGTTCAGTATCAAAGTTTGAACTATTTTTAAGCACTAACATTCATAGAACACTGTAAATATCAAGACAGTTATAAATATAATAAACAATAAAAATATGTCTTGTAATTTAATGTGTGCTTATTGGTTAAATTTGAGCTAAAATTCTAGCGATTTTAAACATTTGACGAAAAGATTCTAAAAACAAAAGTTGTTTGTTTTAAAAAATAACATTTTTTGTGCCTGAATTTATCTTCTACGGTTCAAACGTTGAGACATTGATCCACTGTACTTAATAGACCAATTTTGCATCACGAACATCGTGTTTTTTTAATTCTAGACCACTCTATCGAAATTTCAGCTCGATTAAAAGAGGTGATTCTATAAACATTTATTCTAAAATTTTGTTTCTGCTTTCAAAATTTTCGAGTATCCCAAACTAAAATTAATATACTGTTACATATACTATATATGTCGAATATAATAATTATTTCAATCAGGATCGCTGCTGTTATTGTAAATTTCGTGAAACTCATCGTCTTCGGAATCAATTAAATTTGACGACCCAGCATCCATAAATGAATAAAATCAACTGTAATAGACGTGCTGTTCACTTATAACATAATAAATAACCTAAAAAATTGGATCACACAATGGTAATGTTTATCAAGAATTCTGACTATATTTTTTGTAAATATAATCATATGTTTTGCGAATTTTAGATTCTATTAAGTATATCCACGATATACATATTTTTACAACTTTGATACGCGAGTGACGTGTTATGTTTCAAGATGTTCATTATTAACTATGATTAAACTTATTTTTTATTGATGAACTGCTCGCAATACACTTTTCAGATTTTAGAAAGTAGTTTCAACGTATAAACACCATAAAGGTCCATTCACACATATCAGCTTACACAAAATTCAGTTAATAGCCAGTCTCAGTTAAAAAAGCCAATCGTATCTACACATATCCGTGTAGAGTTCAGTTACAGTTCAGTTGTCATGCTGTCCTTGTTTCTTCAATAGTGTGTGTCTTTCCACACTAACACACAACATAAAATTACGTTAATCAAATTGTAAAAATATTATTGTACATGAATTTAAAAACAACAGAACTGTCGAAGCCGCAGTGAATCACTGAGACTGTACTGTGATGGGCAAGTATATATAATATTATTTCTGACACGGATTGGCTGAACTGTTACGTGTCTAAATCATATATGTGAATATACCCTGAATGTGTCAAAATTTCATATAATCAGCTTTTGGAAAATGCTGGCTAGCAGTTTTATGGCACTCATCTCTCAGACTAATCTTTCAAAATTATAAAATAGTATTAAAATAGACGAATCAGTGAATAATAAAATAACAGCAACACAAGTAGGTATCTACAATCTTCTAGTTCGGTTTGTATTTTAAATTGTTATGAACACTTTTTTGATAATGAATCGCATGTGTACGAAATATATGTTCTAAACAAACGGTAAAGAGATGAAAATGTTTTACTCTTGAAAATACATATTTATTAACATATTTACACTATGGGTACTCGTTCGACTGTTCGAGCATAAACTCATGTCAGAGATTATAATATATATATACTTTGTTACGCGCTCATAGTGAATACCCACATCACATTCATCTATTGTGTTCAACCAACACATTACAATCAGATCGGTAAAAATATTGAAGTGACATTTTACGTGTTTTCTATGTTATGACAATATATACGGCTGAACTATATATATTTTTATTTTGGAGACCAATTTTAAACTGTTATTTTTTATTTAATATGTGAGTGTATATTAGAGATTGGTACTTCTCAAGTATGTGATAATATTTGGCGTTATAATGGAGTGAACTTTTAATTTTGGTTTCAAATTTGAAACGAAAAATGTGGAAAAATTTTTGAATTTAGTGATTAAATACTGTTTAAAGTTCTGGATTAAGAAAAGGTAATAATTTTTTTCAGTTAATTTAAAAATAAAAAGGTTGTTGAGTAATTTTGGAAACTATGATTTTGAATATTTCGTTGAAGTTAATTCTATTATTTAATCGTAGATCGGTGTTTTGTTTTAATTTTACAGAGGTTTTTGATTTAATTTTAAATTATACCTTTTTGATGTTCCTTCTCCCCTATGTCTATCCTGAAATTGACAATGAATTTGAATATTTTTAAATAATTTATTTATGATATATATTTATTTTATTTTGGATATTGAAACTAATTATCATCTAAGTTTGAACTCTTGTTTTTAATTTCTTTAACTTTTAAGGCAATAATTTTATCCTCTTTAATTTTTTACATGTAGTAATGTTGTGATTTGCGACTATTTTCTTATGCGCTCAAAAAACTCGAAAATAACTCTTATAGAGAACATGGTTTTAAACTAATGATTCGGATTTTAAAAGGAATCCAAATTTTTTTTATAATGAGTTTTTAAAATTTTAAAATATGTTCAAAAATTAAAAGGCATTTTTTGTACAAAACAATAGTTTAGAAAAATGTATTTAATCCAAACATTACATATGAAAGCAAACCAGAAACTAAAATATAAATTTAATCTTACTACAAACATCAACTCGTTCCATAGCCAAATTCAACTGAATACATGGACAACACGCCCCCATGATCTCTAGCGAAATGAATCCATTCCATAGATAATTTGAATACATGTCCATATAATACGACAAAACCAATGATCTTTAACTAAATGAATCCATTTAGTTTAATAATTCTTTATTTGCATCAAAAATATATAAAATACAAGTCGGCTTATAACTATAGCACCTAGCCTAAGCTTTATCTATAATACATCATCTTATATACTAGTTACATCGAGATTACAATTTTTCATTACATCGTTTTAATAAAAATGGAAAATTAAAAAAAAAACCATTTGCAAATACTTAACCTATGTGGATGGATAGGCCATCCCTATATCTAGCTTAACATATAAAATTAAAGAAAAAGAAAAAAGATACTATATACAATTAAGATTACACCGGAACTATGTGCAATCGAGATCGTGTGAATCCATTCCATAGATAACTTGAATATATATCCATACGATGACACAACGATTTAAAGAGTGTTATTTTTTTATTTTTATTATTAAATATATTTTTTTTTAATTTGAGACGTAGGAAAAATTGACTAATAACCGGAATTTCATTTTTTTTATTCCCATTCTGTAAAGAAAATTTTACGTTTATTTATTATACAGTTTTAGCTCTGGACCATTATTTGCGACGTAAATTTAAAGGCTTGCTTAAAAAAATTGAATCATTAGGCAAAAATTACCTAGATATTAACTAGGATGCCAAAATGTCATTTTTTAAATACATATTACATAAATTACTGTTGATAATTATAAGAAATTTTTTGATCATAAAGATTTAATTCCCTCCAGTTATATTTTTTGTTCAAAATGAAAACAGAAACAGCTTAAGAAAATGCTAGAAGATTATTTGTTAAAATCAAAGTAATCTTTTGTAATTTTTGTTAGAAGCTCCAGTTTTTGTAAACAAAAAAGGCACTAATATATTTACCCAGTTGACTTCTTGGACTGGAGGTTGCGGGTTGGAATCTAGCTTGCGGCAGTTTCTTCAATTAAAAAAAAAATAAAATGGGGGAGGCATAATTTATTTCACTGTCGTCATTTGAATAAGAGCGAAGTAACCGGCTTCACCAACAATATAATATCAATATAATTTTAACTTTGTGTTAGAAGGTATTTTTACCTTCAGATGGTTGTGTCTTATAAAGAGGGTACAGTTGACCAAAAGGTCTAGATAAAAGGGGCGTAGTTGCTCTCTTAATATACTGTAATACTAGAGGAGTATTTGAATAGTTAATTATGTTAGTTTTTATAGTCTAAGAACCCGCTGCAGGATTAGTGGGCTCATCGTTTTTTTTGCTTAAAACCAAACTTTTATGTTTATTCATAATTAGGAGAATATATATTTACCAGGTTGCCTATCAAAATTTGGCAGCCTGTATTTTTAATTAAATTATTTTTAATAAGGGTTTATTATATTTAATAAATATTTAAGGTGGTGTGAAATAGATTTAGTGCGTATCATCATTTGTTAGACGAGGATGGCGATTGCGGGCTGTGCGACGCTCTTAAGCCATTGCGCGTGCGTCGAATGTTAGTGTTCTCAAACACTCATATAATCAAAAATATATCCGAAAATCGCTATCTTCGTCTGATAAATGATGTTACGCGCTAACTCTTTTTCACTCTAACTAAAATATTTATTATTTTTAACAGTCAGCAACCCTTAATTGCGGGCGAAATTTAATTAGCCACCATATATGTAAAGTCCGATCGAACATTCGGCTTCGGCTTCGGCTTCGGCCACCTTCGGCTAAAAAAACCACATTTGGCCACACCTTCGGCTTCGGCCAAAAACCAGCCGAAGGTTTGGCCGAAGCCGAAGGTTTGTATTAGCCGACGAAAAATGACGAACTTAAACGAACCTGTGTAAACGTAAGTATTATTTTTGTGTAAACTCATCGATTCAAAACAAAGTATTTGACTAACGACGAGATCGAAAATACAAAAACGGAAATGTTGACATTTTTAAGGGAAAATTCTAAAATAAATTCAAACAAAGCTATGGACGTGGATGCAGACGTAGGATCGCCTGAACACAAAGGTTCAGATGCTTCAATAAATCAAAGTCCTGGCAATAAATCACCGAATGACGATTTATGGGATGCACCCGACAAAATGCCAAATATGATCGAATCAGGATATTATAAATTTTATCAACTTCTCCCACTAGTGTTCCAAGTGAACAATTTTTCAGTGCTGCTGGGCAAATCTATGACGATAGAAGAGCCAATTTACATGGCGAAAATGTGAATAAACTTTTATTTTTAGCCTATAATATTCGGCTGTTGGACTTTAATTATTAGGTTTATTTAATTTTGCTCAAATTTAATTTATTGATTCAGTGATTCTTAATGATTTGTGATAATAATTTTTAATTGAAATTCTGTGATTGTGATTTGTGATAATAATTTAGGTTAATAATAATTAAATTAGATAGAGTTTATTTTTATTTTATACAAAAAAGAATGTATTCAATCAGTTTATTTCCAGAATTTTTTGTTACCATAATTGTTTGGAGATATAAAATAGAATAACATAAATTTTACTGGGTTCTTTTTTATTACTATATCAATATCATGCATTATATCAAATAATTTGTATTTTCTAACGAAATTTTATGAGTTTAAAGCCAGTATTTAAGATTTTTTTACAAAATTCAAACATTCGGCTTCGGCTTCGGCTTCGGCCAAAATCAGACATTCGGTCGGACACTACATATATGATAATAAAAAAAAAAAAAGAGCTTAAATTTGATATTTGATTAATAAATAAACGTTATGAACGTATAAATGTGACAAAATCATACCTGCTTACACCTTGCATCGTAGAGGTCCGGCCTGGTGTGCAACGGCAACCGTGATTTTTAAGAATCTTCATATAAATTGCCGTGATGTATATGTTATTTTGTTTAAAAAACAAGTGAAGGATATGTTCTTACCAAAAATCAATTAAAAATAATTTAATTTAAAATACTGGCGGCCAAAATTTGAGGAAACCTGGTAAATATTTATTCTTCTAAGTTTATTTAAACATAAAAATTTGGTTTTAAGCAAAAAACCGATGAACGCACTAATCCTGTAGTATGATCTCGTACTATTATCTTCACTTGTTTTACATAATTTTGATTGATTTCTGCTAAAACAAGAATTTGCATAAATTGACCAAAATTTAATTTTTATTTTTTTTTTTTTGAAATGTAATAACAACAGCATTTTTACATCTGGATAAAATATACCACATTGTTAAATACATATTCTAAAACTTTTTACAATGAAAACTTTTTTATAGCTGAAGACAATGGCAAAATGAATTTGAAGTTTGATAATTTTATATTTTTGTGGATTCTTTTTGAATTATAAATATTTTCTGCATATAATTAAAATATTTTCTGAATGATGAAAATAATTTATTCTCGTTGACTTGAGACGTAGGAAAAATCGACAAATAACGATATTCAACCAAAATGCTTTAAACAAAATGCTTTTATCTAAAATGTAATTACGAGTTCAAAGGTCTGTGTGAATGTAAAAAGAAAATGTATGTGGCTGAATATGTACAGGGGTGAATGTGGTTGAAAATGAAGGTGACGCTAAACAGCAATGGCTAATATCAACTATAAGAATAAGTGTAGAATGAGTGATGGTGAAAGTGTGGATGAATGGAAGAGTTACTACTTTCAGCTATATGGTATGAGTGAATATTGGGGAAATATACCAGGGAACTTTGACCTATCTATTGAAGATGTAGACATTCATTGGGTACTAAACGTGTCCAAGGATAATAATGTGCCAGAGCGAGATTGGATCATAAGTAATGGCATTAAAAATTGTTTGAAAAATGTTATGAATTTGAACCCATTCCTAATAAATTGTTCAATGACATGATTGTCAATCGAATAAACCCTCATATAAGGACATGAATAATTACAAATATATATAAGGGAAAAGGTAAATGTAGAGATCCTGGAAACAACTTAGGCCACACTTTAATGCCCACGAAAACATTATACAAAACTATTATCCAATTGGCTTATTAGATAGGATAGGAAATATCTAGATAAAAATAAAATACTAAACTGTGCATAGGCTAGAAGTGGTTACGAAGATAGCGTTCGTGGATTTCGTGGAAAGAGCTTTGGATGAAATCAATAGGCAGTTATTGTGGAATAAACTTTCGTATATTGGTTTACCTGTGTAATTAATCTTTAAATCCATATACAAATCGACTTGCTGCATTCGATCAAGTAATGGTGACGTTATATCGATTTTTGAAACACACCAAGGCCTAAGATAGGAATGGCAACTGTAAGCACTCCCTTTCTTGCTTTATATTAACGACCTTTATGCATGAGTGGATAATGTAAGTACTTCGTCGCCTTGTATTAAGGGTTCCGAAATAAATATTTTGTTTTATGCAGATGACGTAGTGCTTCAAAAACAGTTGGCCTGATGAGAATATATCTGAATGCGCTAGAGGAATATTGTGAGATGTGTAAACCTAGTGTAAATGTGGGAAAAACTAAAATGAATGTAACAAATGGACGAAACAGCAGTGCAAATTAGAAGTGGATGTATAAATAATGAGTGATTGGAAATGTTGGGAACTTTGAGTATTTTGGTATGATGTGATCTTATAATAGAAGTTGGAATAAACATGTGAAACGAATGAGTGATAAGGCCAGTAAAGTATTGATGTGATTAAGAAGATGTATGCGATTGAATAATCAAAATCGAAGCTTATGAAAATATTTTGCTGCTTTTTTTTAATTAACATAGATTTAGCAATATTTTTATCGTAGTATAGCTATTATTACCCGACGTATAAGTATATATAATGACATATTAGTTAGCAAAGTCGTTCCGTAGATATAGATAGCTATTTAAGTAAACATATTCGGTTATTAATATTTTCACTTAAATGCGGATAGCTTATGTACATGCCTAACAAAGTTTAAATTTTAAGTAGAAGGTCGTCAGACTTTTTTTCCGAGCTCTTTTATTCATCGCAATAATAATTTTTGCAATATAGCCAACTTATTTAACGAGGTTAGTTATATTAAGATAACTCAAAAACGAAAAGAGATAGCGAGCACAAAGCACCAAGTCTTGGATGAAGCCAATTCCACTGTCATTACGCTACTTTTTTTATATGGAAAGAAAGCACAGATTTTCTATCTTTCTTCTCCTTTATCATTTTTACTCTTCCTTTTTGTAGTTCTAATTTTTTGAATTACATTTGGTGAAATTTAATAATAGGAGAACATAGGTCAATAAATAAGACTGAAAACTTATAGTACAATACTAAAGCCATGATATATGATATAACCCATTTTGACAGTGATACTAGACATCATAACTTTTAACGCAGATGATATTAGTAAGTTTTTTTTCATCATTCATCAATCATTAGTCGCTTTTTAATTGCTATGGCCATCAATAATTACAGTATTTACTTACGACTACATAACACAGCATTGACTGTGTTGACTGTGACTTTTGTTGCTATAACTTGGAATATATTTGGTGCGGTATTTAGAGTGAGTGATTGGTGGGGTTATTAAACATATTTTTTTATAAAGAGCTATTTAATTTACTTTATTTAATAAATTTTATTAATTATAAACGGTTTACATATTGATAATAATTCATATATAAGCAATAGTTATGATTATAGATTATGAATTACCCTTCTAAAATATGAGTAAACGTCTACTACCTCCAAAATAAACATGAATTCAACAAAAAAATAAGTATTAAAGTAAATTATTGAATTTTTTTATGTTATATGAATTATGCACGAAATCGATTGTAATTACGAAGGTGTCACTGGGACATAAGTGTTCAGCAAGCATTGTGATTATAGTCCTGTGCAAATAGGTTTTTTTAGGTGGACGGTTTTTCAATGCCTGAATAATTTTTGAATTCCTTGTACTATTAATTAAAAAGTTTTCACTTAAAATGGTTTCTCCATGAAAATAACATCATTTATGATATAATATATTGCTTTAACAACTAAATTTGATTGGTTTTTCAACAATAAATTTCTTAATCTTTATGCTGTCTAATCAATTAAAAATTATTTTGCGGAGATTAAAAGTTATTTTGTACTTGTATTGAAGTGTACGCGACTATTATTGTTTATAGCATATAAAAAAGAAAGAGTATACATATCTTTTCTCGGCTTTACAGTTGGACCACGGTCTTGTTTTGTGAAGAAGACAATATATTAGAGCTATATTTTAAAATATCTTATTAATCTTAATGTTTATATTCAAACTAGCACATTTTTTAAAATCGTTTGAACATTAATTTTTCCCTAATTTTTGTGATTATTTATTATTGTCATCATGCCCATTAACACTATCAGTTGTTATCTTTTTTATTTATATTTCATTTTACTCATATTACAGAGACTCTTTTAAGTCACTTATGATTATGTAAATAGTTAAATATCGTTTTTGTAATATTTTCTCAAGTTTTTTAAATTTGAAGGCTATCTATCCTTAGTTCAAATGTAATTTAATAAATTTTTCAATGACAATAACAAGATACTTTGCATACATAAATAATTTGTTTGAGTGTTTTTTGTTACAAAAAAATTATAAAATAGTTTAAAAAAACTAAAAAAACACGCTCTATCTTTATTACTCTCATGCAAAGTATCCGTTCATATGCGTTCTGCAGCCAACTTCAGAGAGTTACCTACAGACAAACAAACATACGAGTGAAGCTAATAAAAGCGTGTTAATAATATAATTTGTATACAATTTGTGTATTATTTATGAACGATAATCATAATTTAGTTTACTTTATTTGATACACCTCTAATAAAATGATCACATGAAACATTATCTGTTGATATTTTGCGTTTTTTATTTATCTTGTAATCATTTTATTTTAATTTTTGTAAATTTTCTTAAATTATAATTTTTAAATTTTTTGTTAATTAATAAAAAAATGTAACTACAGAATTATAGTCTTTTGTACCCTATATAGGTAGAAAAAGTTTACTAAATAATATTATCTGGAGTCATTTTGCGTTTCTGCGGGAATTTTATATGGAGTAATTTTGCGTTTTTTATTCAGAAAATTTACATTTAGATGATCTACACAAAAAATGTACACAAAAATAGCCAATTATTTTAGCTTTCAAAATTACTCTTAGTACCATCGTAAACCAACGTTTGAGAACTGCACGTAAAAACTTTTGTTTTACTATACTTATTTATCTAATGTTACGAAAATTTGAATACCAACTTTTGCTAAACTGTAACACATAAATATGACCGACCGGCATTTTTACCAAGAGACATTTATGTTTTATTATTTAAATTTGTTCCGTATTATTTTAATTTGCAGAACATTCAGAAACGTTGCTTCCAACCAGTTTCTTATTAATACGGTATATTTCGAACTAGAGTTACCTACCAAAAAGGTTGCTATTTCAATCCTACATAACAAGGTTAGCACTATTATTGGCTGGGTAGGGAGTGAAAACTTCTTGTCGAGTAGACCTTTCTAGGCGTATTTTAGCTAGCCCCTATTTTGCGCCAATCTATCGTAATAATTAATTTTACTAGCGAAAAATTTATACTTTTCACTGATGTTCTCAATATTTATAATCTATTTCTATTTGTGATAAAAAAATGGCAATTCCGAATGTTATCAAATAGTGTATTCCTCAATTATAATTAAGGGGTAACACCACTGTAACAGCCTAAAAAATGTGTTTTTTTTTTGGGTGGAAGGAAAGGTAACACAATTATAATATTAGAGGAAGTTATTTAGCGTATATTTAAGTAACAAAATAGAAAATTATTATAAAAAAATATTCAAAAAGGACGGCACCACAGCCATTTTCGCGAGGAACGTAGAATTGGATATAGAATAAATTGGATATAGCAAATTTGGATATAGAAAAAAAAAACACTTATTGTGCATGCTTATAGCTCGAAAATTATAGCTAGAGATTTTAAAAATATTGATTTTTGTGTGATTGGCGAGTATTTTAATTTAATCGGTAAATTTTCAACAGTCATTTGTTCAATAATCATTTATAAATAAATAATGATTAAATTAACTTATCAAAAATCCCTATTTTAATACATATTTGTCTTCAAAATCTTGTTTTCAAGATATTGTAACAAATTCGAATGGAAAGAACGAAAATTGTTGGAATTTTGTTGCGTACCGTTTTGAAGAATCGTGTTTCGAGGAAAACAAATTTAAAGTTTTGAAATCCATTGGCTTAGAGAAGAGCTCGAAATTACAAAAAAAATATACTTTGAGGTATGAAATATTTTTACCTTTGAGGTATGAATATGGGGATTCTAAAATGTTCAAAGTATTTTTTAAGCCTAAAAAAAAAATCGATTTTTTGAAAAATTTACAGTGATGTTACCCCTTAAACTTTATTTTGTTTATTAAAAAAAAAAATTAGTTTTTTAAAAACAAATTAAAAACATATGGGGTGAATGTTTTGGAAAATTAGTGGTAATTTACGTATTCAGGGTAGAATTAATTATTAATTTAGAAACCTATTTATAACGTTTTCCAAACGCAGTACTGAAACGTATAATTATCCAGGTTATAGCATAGGCATTATGTTTCTTACAAAGATATTGATGTCATTCACACACAGTCTTAACCAATGAACATACTAATGCACAATGACAACATTTTATTACACCTAAAGTAAAATTATAATTATTGTTTGATAATTTTTTCTTTAAATTTAATTATGGTTTTTTTAATTTTTGTTTGTCACGTTTCCATATTTCCATAGAAATATTTATATTTCAATTTCAATCTATATATATACATATATATATACATATACATATATATACATATATATATATATATATAGACACATATGTCTACATATACATATATATATATATAGACACATATGTCTACATATACATATATATATATATATATATATATATATATATATATATATATATATATATAATATATATATATATATATATATATATATATATATATATATATATATATATATATATATATATATATATATATATATATATATATATATATATATATATATATATATATAAATCAATTGCTGTTCGTTAGTCATGCGTTAGTCATGCTGATTTGGCTAATTTTGGTCTTGAAATATTCGTGAATTTTCAGGGGAGGTTTAAACGGTTTAAACGGAGAAACATAAATAATAAGTAAAGGAAAATACTATAAACGACAATTTAATTTTCAAATACAAAATGTTCCTAGCTCTGAAACATATTTTGTCTTTTTTTTTTCTCACATATTACAAATCATCCTTTCCATAGAAACCAAAATCTAATTTTGAAATTCATCTTAAAACTTATTTATCTCTTCTCACTAGCAGTATGACGAACTGTCAACTATATAAAGTGTGCATATCGCATTGTTCAAGTCGGAATCATTCTTGGTTCCGAAGGTCCATATACCTTTCATCAAGTCTATGTGTACCACAGCAAAAATATAGGGTGAACGCGGTCACGGGTGTACCCTAGCAAATACCAGGTAAAAACCCGGTGCAAATAATGTACCGGGTGCACACTAAATACTGGGAATCCGATAAGAAAGGATTTGAAGTTCTTCCCCTAAGGGTAGAATTGCATCCGCATGTAAACGATGTAATATCATTTATTAAAATGTGAAAAATAACACAACAACGCGTAAACCGGGTGGGTATGCTTCAAAATATAAATTAATATCATAATTTATTCTGATTTGCCGCAGCTTTATTATTTAGTTATAGACAGTAGAGAATATGTTATTATATTTAGGAGATATTGCTGTTGATTAGAAATAATTTATGTAACAAAACAATGTTTACCCGGGTCAGCTATTCCAAATAGAATTTATTTATCTCTTCTTTTCTATATTAAGGTTCTGGACTTCCTTTACTACTTTTCATCAAGTATATGAGAACCACAGCACAATATACACGAATTGTGGGTGCACGAGATACCGGGTGTCCCACATCAAACACGAGTGTATATATAAATATTTCGTGTCACGGGTATCCCACACCAAATAGTGGGTTACACATCAAATACCGGGCATCCCATGAGAAAAGATTTTCTGAAATTCTACCCGTAATGGGATGAAAAGCAGAGGCAAAGTTTGTATGGGACAACAGAATTCCTTCACCCAATCTGCTTCAAATTTTGCATGCAATCGATGTAATATTAATTGTCACCGCAACGTGTCCGGGTATGCTTTAAAATATATATTAATATCATTATTTATTCTAATTTGCCTTAGCTTTCAGTATTAAGAAATAGAGGAAGTTGTTAAGAATATGTTATTATACTTAGAAAATGTTGAAGTTAATTAGAAATATGTGGCAAAACGACGTTTGCCGGGCCAGCTAGTATCTTATAAATTATTAAACATATTTTTGAAATTTACCATAACAATTTTTTTTACCATTTACAATTTATAACATTTAACAAAAATAGCTCTGAAACTTATATATTTTACTTTAAAGGGAAAGTGTTGATGATGTGCACGAACTCTCTTTTAATGTTAAGAATACCTACGCCACAAAAATTTCATCTCGATATTTCTTTTCGTTTTTCAGTTATCTTGATGACGGGCTGTACACATCTTGTACACATCTTGTACTCCAATGTTTCTCGTATTTTCGATATTTGCCCATGATACAAACTGTATACCAAAGCTAATATACTCTGATATATACTTATAGGTATTTTGAATAAAAAATATAAAAATTGAATGGTATTATATCTTTTTATACTTGACATATTATATACAATATTTAACAGTGAATTATTTTTAGTCTAAAGTTTGAATTGCTTCCAAATATTGGTTGATCTAACAAGACTTGGTAAACGTGTTCATAGAATCATCTTATTAGTCCAGCTCTTTCCGTAAACAAGTTTACTAAAAAATGAAATGATATAGCGTGTGAAATTGTGAAGATGTATTCTAAATCTAAAAAGTTAATGAGCATAATCGGTCCATTGGCTCTAATGGATCCATAACCTAATTCTTGGAACGGAAACATAAAATATAAAAGAGAAATTCAAATGAACGAAATGTTTGATATTTCAAAACAAAGAATTTCTATTAGAAACATTTTTTCGTAAACTGTTTAGATTCGCCATATACTTGGGTTAACTTTATCTAATAAACAAAAAGAAATTTATAATTATCAAGGTATTTATAACTGCATGCATGGACTGGATATTTAGAGAAATTTATAAATTCTAATGTTTAAAATTAGTTCAAGCATTAATGTGATGGAACTCTGTGTCTACAGAATTAAGTATATAAACAATTAAATTTAATATATATATATATATATTATTTGTATAATTTAATTGTTAAGATACATAATTCGGCCGAAAACTAAGACATCGTCTAAAAGACAAACCGTTCCCTCGCAACCTTCGACAGTTTCTTGCATCCAACGTTGGTAATGTTCTGGTCCATAAGACACTCCGAAAGGTAATCTATTATTTCGAAATCTGCCCCAAGGGATTATAAAAGTAGAGAGGTTTTTAGATTCTTCATTTAGAACGATTTGATGAAATCCAGATTCTGCATCGCGTTTCAAGAAAAATTTGGATTCTCCCAACATATTAAGTGTATAAGTCACGTCAGGAATGGGATGTTACTCCCGTTGGACGCAAGAATTTGAATGTCGTAAAGCCACGCAGATTCTGACAATGTAAGTTTTGTCGTTGAATTTTTTAGGTACTACTACCATGTATTATTTCTCAGTAACTACAAAAATTATCTTATAATTATGTGTCGTCTCTAGAAGTTTCACAGTTTAATGTGTATCAGTTTTAATGAATTTAACCGTTAAATTTATTAGTATTTGTTTATTTTGTGTCATTGTATGTTTTAAAATTAAAAAAAGATTCCAGTGAAATTGTAATAATTTGAAATAGTTCGATTTCAAACTTCAGAAAAATTCAGTAATAACGAAGATAAGTCAATTTATGATTAGTTTGCATGCTGTTTTAGATCAACATGAGCTCAAGTACTTTAGTAATTCTTGAGTTATGTAATTCTGTGACAACAATGAATGTCTTTGGTAAGTATTTAAGCAATTTATTTATTACAGACCCGATTTTACTACTTAGCAAAGATTAACCCAATACTTAAATATTTTATAATGTTATTTTAGGTACTCTGATCCACCATGATATTATTAGGTCGAGTTTGAGTTCTAAGGCCAGTACAAGGTAATAACGACAATAATGTAAATGAATTAAATTAAGAAGTACATATCCACCTTACTTAAGTGTAAAAAAATTAACTATTTATTTATTTACAAATTGTATTTACGTAATAAAACAATTTTTTTTAAATATTCAGATATAATGACGATATGAATACTGGACCTTCTATTGTCTGAAATACGTAGAATAATTGAAAACTCACCTGATGACGTTAGATACTTTTATTGAGCTGAATCCGTTAAAGATCTACACTATCACTCACCAACCATATCATTTACCTCATCATCTACCAGATCTTCATCTTCAAATTCATCGTCATGTTCATCTACTTCCGATTCAAAAGATAATAATGCTGATAACCGCGCGAATATGGAGAGTAAATTGTAAAGATTAATATTTAATTACTGCTTCTAGTGCTAGTGCTAAGGAAGAAAATGTGTTAAACTCTACAGCATAGAAAATCTCAAAGATTGTCGAATACTAGTCAATGACATCCAAATAAACTAAAATGTCTAAGAAACTGTCGAAGAGCGTACACTAGAAAAATGAACAAGAACGTTCGTGTCAAAGAATTAAAACCACCTTGTAATGAAAGATGAACTTTGCATCGCATTTGAAAATGCAATGATTATAAAAAAAGAAAAAACAACACAATATGATAAGAGAGGAAAAAAAGCTTGACAAAACTAAAGTGACTGATAATTATATAGTCGCTGTTGTTGATTTACAAGCTATTTTACAAGTATCGCAAAGAGATGTAACCGTTTTTACTATAAGCCAAAGTTTAAATTTCTTCAATTTAACTGTTACCAAAGAACCCCTGCAAAGATTTTAAGAGGCGCAGAACTGTAGGTAAATGCAGCGATACAAATAGTGATAGTACAACTGATTGATTTTTTGGTTCGAAGGCGAAGGTAACATAGAATCGGATGAGATAGGTTGTTGTATATTAAGATTAATTGAGAAAGAAGTTCACGGTCATGTTTGTAGTAATGAAGTTTATCAATTTAATTTAATTACTCACAAATTTCTAATAACTGAGCATACACAAAACGAGGGAGATGTTGTGCATTCTACCATAGAAAACAGATCAAACGGACATGGGTAAAATCTGGTCCTATCTATGAACCAAACCAGTATGCACATATAATCAGGGACGCTAAGAAAATTGCGCAGTCATCCAACGTTCATATGGTCTCATACAAAGACTTTAAATGTATTGAAGCTTTGGCTGATGATATCGGTTTAAAAAGCTTCAAAACTGTTACAATTACAGATATAAAAGTGATGCAATTCATCAAGGAAACACCAACTATTTTGAAAAATAAACTAAGCTATTCTGATGAAAACTTTTTTGAAATCAGAAAATCAGAATTAAGAAACATTGAATTCCAGAATTGAAATTAGCTTATTCAAATAAACTGACAATTTAGAAAATAAAAAGAATGATTTACTTTTCTTGGTAAGAAGTCATCATATTCCGCAATTTTACGCTGCTTTTATAATAATTTATATAATAATTTTCCAGTGAATTATTTTCATTCAATTTTTTAGGTAATTTCATAAGATAAGAGATAGTTTTTTTTTTTTTTTCGTAATCGTAAGATTTTTCTTAACAGTTTTGTTATTTTGAATGTGATTCTATGATGTTAAGTTAATTTATAATTGTTAAGTGCAATTACAAAGTAGACTAATTATACAAGAATACCTACTTTAATAAGAGCTTCGTAAGTATTTAAATACTTAAAGTTTTATTATCCAAATACATAAGTTAAATTATTCCATGATTTCTCTTTTACTAAACTGTAAAGTAGAAAATAAATTAATTTTCCTTAAATTTTCTAAATATATTATGTGGATATTATAATTGGCATACTATATCAAATAATTTAAGTTTTCTTACTTTATTTCGTTTTGTTAACTAATTTTCGAAATAATGTCAAAATTATATATGTGTTTAATTAAATTAAATTTGACTTCTCCTCTAAAAAATAAGAATTTTGACACGTGACAGTCTGTGATTGGGGGTGCGTAGATAAATAACCTTTGCATTCATTATGTATTTACCCAGTTGTATTGGACCATAATATTGGGTTTCTTCCAGTTAATCCGTTTTCATTGTTTCAATAGCAAATAAGGCAACGTTTTTTTAATATTATTAATGGTACCATTCTTTTCTTAAATAAAAATACTTAAATAAGAAAATATACTTTATATTAAATCACTCTTTTACCTGCAAAAGGAAGTTTTATCTCTAACAAACCTGTAGAATTTTCCCTTATGTAAGCCTAATTATTTCCTCCATAAGTATAAATCTCATATAGTCTAGATCCTGTTACTCTGAATTGCCTTTCAGCAATCCATTTCAACTTTAGTTTCTGCTATTAATGAGTCTGAATCTTTATGAAATGTATTTTCAAAAAATTGTTGACAACCGTCAGCCATAAAATTTACATTTAACTGTGCTAATTCCAAAAGTGGTGATTGACAAGCATGATTTAAGAGGTTATACGCAGTTAGAATTTTCGGAATGTATATATATTTGAGTATATTCTCTGAAAATTTGAAGTCAATCCGATAAATACTTTCGGAGATAGACCTGAATTTGTAAGGCCACGTTAGAGCGATAGAAAGTAGGGATCCTTATAATAACTATGAAATTGTTAAAAAAGAATGTATCGTGCATGTTCAAAAGACGATGGGCTCACGACTCCGCGACCTAGTAAAAAATACGACTAAATCAATGGAAAAAGACGGAAAAACAATTAATAAAAAAGTACTTTCTGGGAAAGGTAAGCTCACAGCTAAGCTAATAGATAAGCTGACAGTTTATTACGGTTTGGCAATAGAAAGAAATTATGATTCTGTGGACAGTATGTATAATACAATTTGGGGAACTTATTATCACTATTGTTCGACCGATGAGAATCCTCAACACGAAATGTGCCCAGGTGGAGAAGGTTCATGGTGTACTTGGCAGCAAGCGTTAGCAACAGATACATTATCTTCTTACATCCATGATTATCCAGCTTTACCAGCTGATGTTGCCGAAGCTATATATCCAATTTATGAAAACCTTAGCAACGTAAATTTATTGGAAAGGTGTGTAGGTGGATTCACACAAAATAATAATGAGAGTTACAATCAGCTAATCTGGAAAATAAGTCCGAAAATTGTTCCATGTGGCTCTAAAGTTGTTGAAATAGCGGCTTACATTGCAGCTGCAACATATAATGAAGGTACAACATCATTGTTACACATTATGAGTGTATTAGGGCTTTTATTAGGCACCGCAGCTCATGATTATGCTCAGAAAGAGGACGCAGAGCGTGTGATGATCTCCGACGCGAGAGCGCTAGGGAGCACGCGCTAAGAAAGAATGGATCGTCGACAACACCAGCTGGACTTACTGGAAGGTAAGGATCCTACACAAGGTCCCTCTTATGGCCCTGAAATCGATGATACCATGTTAGTTTAAAAAAACAAAATTTACCTATGTGTAAACTACTTCTGAAACTTTAAACGCGTTTATCTCAAAAATGTCATTTCAGAGTCGGTGAGCAAGATTTCTCAGAGATGGCTCAATTAATCGGGCTGAAATTTTAACACAATCTTTTAAGATATATTTATCAGGTATTGAACGAAGGATTAAGATGTAAAAAATTTTTACTATATTTTTTTGAGAATTTAGTGCGAAAATTTTCATCGAAAACGAAAAATTTTTTTCAAATTGCCGCCATTTTGTCAAAAATGAAAATTTTGTTTATTCCTTCGTTCAATACCTGCATTTATTTACCCTTTAAAAGAATTCACCTTTTTTTTTTATTTCAAATAATCCAAACCAACGAAATCGTACTCACCGCCGAGCGCCTTTTTTTGGAGGTCGTTCGGGACATCATCTGCAGAGGCGGTGCACATCAATATTTTGACACGAGTAATACACAATTATATTCTTCAAAGTGTGCTCTTTCAGAATTACTATCACTTGTACTTAATATATAAAATCTGTGTCCACAAAAAAATCGTAAAAAAACGTTATTTTTGAGCCTCGCAACTGCGTATAACCCCTTAAAATAATTGAATTTAGAATTTCAAATTCATTATCGGTTTTAAGTGTAGCCTAACAGATGTACCAGTTCTAAAATGTAATTTTAAATTAAATAAGTGACGGTATTCATCAGCATACCATATCATTGATAAATACATTTCCAGATATTTGTATGTTATTCCGGTCAATTTAAATCAAAAAATGAGAGTGAACTAACATAAATGCCGATCAAGCTGAAAATTTGCGACATTTTTCAAAACATAATTATTAACATTTATAACCAATATTTGAAAGTTCCCCATCATTCCCGTGTACGGAAACAATTTTATTCAAAGTCAAAGGAGCCACCGTTTCTGAGATATAACGATTCAAAAAGTTATAAAAGTTGTTATCGTCATAATATGCATGAGTACGCAATGATGTACATCGCATTAGTGTTGTTAATATCAATATTTACCTTTTCAAAACAATCGTAAATAGCATTTATATATATATATATATATATATATATATATATATATATATATATATATATATATATATATATATATATATATATATATATATATATATATATATATATATTGAATAATTTTCGATTAAAACGCACTGACAAAGTTGTTCCTCTTTTAGCTATGACTAGTACCATAAAAGTGCCTGAAGAAAAAGTACCTATTGACCCTGTATTACTGCAACATTTCAAGATGAAATAGAAAATTATTTTGAATATGAATTAGCTCCCTACCCTTTGTCGTTATTTGATGACATCGTGATGCGTAAAACACAGAAGTCTGCTATTAACGATTGTTTTGAAAAGGTTAATATTGATATTAACAACACTAATGCGACGTACATCATTGACGGGGGATACTTACTACACCGTGTTGTGTGGGATAGCGAAGAAACATTCAACGTTATCTTAGATAAATATGTTCAATATATATGTCGGCATTTTGGTTCCAGAATTACTGTCGTATTTGATGGCTATGATGATTGCACGAGAAATATCAAAGCTTCAGAACAACGTCGTCGAACTTTAGCAACAGCTTCATCTTCTGATATTTTATTTGATGAACTTATGACAGTTCCAACCAGTCAACAAAAATTTCTTACAAATACTCACAACAAGTCTCGGTTCATGTCCATGTTGAAAGAAAAGTTTACTGCTGAAAATATATTGGCAAAACAAGCTAAGAATGATGCTGATGTATTGATTATTGAAACAGCAATAGAGCAAGTCAATTTGACAACTACAACTATTGTTGTTGGTGAAGATGTAGACTCACTCGTATTACTCACAGCTCGAACGCCAACTGAAAAAACTATTTTTTTCTTAAAAGCAGGAAAATCTCAACATCAATCAGATATATATTCATCAAAAAGTTTATCTACTTTTGTAAAGTGTCAAAATCATGTACTATTTTTACACGCAATAACTGGCTGTGATACGACATCTGCATTTTACAGGAGGGGAAAAATAACAGCTTTCAAAATGTTTGAAAAACAAGATTTACTTCAATGTGCTGAAGTTTTTAATAAGAGTAATTCAACGCAACAATAAGTTATCAGCAACGGCATCCGCTTTCTTCTTTCTATCTCCGTAGCTCCTAAAAAAACTACCTGTTTAGATAAGCATCGATATGTATGAAATTTTGTATGAAAACGCACTAAAAAATAGAAACTCTTTTAAAGTAATATATTTTCAAATACCTATCTAAGGACATTTGGATATTTAACACGAATATAACGACACCTTAGTCCAGCCGTTTAGAAGATAAGTTGTAATGAAGAAACATATAAATATACGAAGAACATATATCTTTCTTGGCAGCCGGAAGAAATTGGCAGTTAGTTACTTCTGACTCATATCTATTGATTATTATGATATTTGATAAAAACGCGATTCGTAAGGACAGTTACCCATATAGCAGTATGACTTCTGGAAGAATTCCTTACGATTCTTTTTATGATTTGAACGTCAGAATTATCTGCAATTGAAACCCAGAACCACGTCATTAAGTCGTCAAATGCACCACTTATTGAACACCTTAAGACTTTATTATTAATTTACATAAATTTCGAAGTGTATCTGCTGTTATCCTTATCCTTGTTATTATTATTATATATATATATATATTATTATATATATATATATATGTATATATATGCATATGGGTGTGGGTGTGTATACAAATGAATTACGTGGGTTGGAAAGTTCGTAGGTTAGCTGGCAAATAGATGGCGCTACTAGTATCTAATCCATACAATTTTTAGTTAGTTGTAATCTTCAAAAGACGCATGTATGAATTTGACAGCTGTTGCACTATTAGTATCTGAGTTATAGTATTTTTAGTGATAGAACTTTTGTTACCTTAAAAATATTGTATAAAAAGGAATTTCATGTGTTACTAAAGCATTACTTTTTGGCGAAAAAACAATACTGTTGAAGCCAAAGCTTGGCTTGATAAGCATTATTTGCTCTGCAGCAGGAAAATCAACCGTAGTGGTATGCTAAATTAAAACGAGGCAAAGTGAGCACTGAGGACTGTGCACGCAGTGGACGACCCAAAACATAAAAAAAACCAAAAAATAATTCTTGATAACCGTAAAGTTGATTGAGATAGCTGAGACTCAAAAGATATCAAAGGAACGTGTTCGTCATATCCTGCATAAATATATGGATATGCGAAAGCTTTGTTCAAAGTGGGTACCGAGCGAGCTCACAATCAACCAAAAACAATGAATCCATGATTCTAAGTGTTTGGAGCTGAATTTGTGTGTCGATATGTGACGATGGATGAAATATTGCTCCATCATACACACCGGAGTCCAATCGCCAGTCAGTCGAGTGGAGTGCACGTGATGAACTTACTTCAAAGCGTGGAAAGACGGAAAAGTCGGCTGACATCAGTATTCTAGGATACTCATGGTATAATATTGACTAACTTAAAAGGAAAAAACCATAAACAGCGACTATTAACGTTATTTGAGCGTTTAAAAGACGAAATCACGAAAAAGTAATAAGTTTTTTATATATCACTGTATGAGTGATGTAAGAAAATACGGAAATAAAAACTAATTGGGCTTGCTCTGAAATAACGAGTTTTATTAAAATTATTTATAGGATGTATAGATTATATTTACAAGTTTACAAGGTTATTTACAAATAACGAGAAAACAACAATTAAACCCTTTATCCCCGTTATGTATATCTATCACCTTACTAATACTTTAGTTCAAATTATATTTTTTTATTCAATTAGTATTATTTATATTTTTTAAATTCAGATTGTCTTACCTCACAACAAGTATTCATTTATTTTGTTAGTATTTTAGTCTCATCTCGTGTAGCTTGCCTAAGATATTTAATATCATTCAGGAGAGTGAATTTGTCAGTGCAAATATACAGACGTGATTAATTGTTGTCTAGTTAAAAATAATATTATTTTATAAAATTATTTATCGTTTATATAACCGTTTCATAAATACAAATTATTACGAAAACAATCTATTTAATATTAAACTATTTGTGAATAATCAGTTAAAACTTGCTACCTATATATTTAGGTAGTAAGGTAAGTTACACAAACATAAAATTTAAACTATAAGTCCAATCAAATGACCTCACTATCATCAAACTCCAACCTACGCCCTGATATCAATAATCGTATCCCCACACCTATCCCCAAAAAACAAAATGTAACATTTGCTGAGAAACTAAAAACACAAACGCAAAAACCAAAAAAAGACTAAGCCATCATTTTATCTCCTGTCCAAGGGATTCCTCTAAAGGATTATGTTGTTGCTCTTGGAAATGTTATCCATCCATCAAACATCATATTCGCTTCCAGAATATCAAACAACAGAATATTTATTTACTAAGATTCAAAAAAAAACCGCCGATGATCTAACAACAAAATATACAACTATAAAAGTACAAACACACGATATACCAATTAGAAATTTCTTTACTCCAATACACAGACTCGTAATCTGGGCTTTCCCCACCTAACCTGACAACGTAGTGATCGAACAACTCCAAAACTTAGGAATTAAACCAGCATCTGGTCTACAGCACCTTTCTGCTGGAATTCAGGATGAAAACTTTAACCACATTTTGAGCTTTCGGCGACAGATGTTTGTTCACCAATAACATCCTCGGATCCCGGATTCACTATAAATGATTTATGAAGATGAAAAATATCGAGTCTGCATAACTTAAGATGAAACTCGTTGCCCCATTTGCAGTAAGTTTGGGCATGGCTCAGACAACTGCAAAATTTTGACTGAAACCACGTCTCCGAATCCAACACCTCCTTCAAACTCTACAAACAATACAAACGACATAAATAAAACAGATGAAAACAACACCGCAAAACAAATAATCTCAAATGACTCTTCAATAATATCTGCAGAAATGGATTATACATATACTACTGGAAAATAAAACCAAAAAAGACAGCTATCAACTAGCTCCCAAGAAGCTGATTCTGATCCTTCCTCCATTAAAAAAACACTACAAGTCACCCATGATAAAATTATACCATCACAGTCAATAACCC
Source organism: Chrysopa pallens (assembly GCA_020423425.1). Lineage (NCBI taxonomy): Eukaryota > Metazoa > Arthropoda > Insecta > Neuroptera > Chrysopidae > Chrysopa > Chrysopa pallens. Next base: position 2,160,566 of record CM035591.1, read on the forward strand.
TAGAACCAACACCTAAAATCATCACCCAAACCCCTTCTCTTAAAACAAAAAAAACAAAAATGGAAAGTACTAAAAATAGCCTTAATGAATTAATTCAGCCTCTAAGAATGAATATTGAAAAGATGCAGAAAGTTATCCATTAAGCTTCGACCAATTGCAAAAATTTATTTCTGACGCAAAAGAAAAAAAGAACATTTCTCATATATTAAATAACTACTCAATTCAACCAGATCATCTGTCGGAAATGCTAAAAACAATTCACTCCATGTCTACAGACAGAATCGCAAAATCTCTTTTAACCAAATTAGTATTCAAAATAGACACAAAAACAGATTCCACCGATTCTGAAATCACACCTGCAGAATAACCTAAAAATAAAAAAAATAAAAACAAAAATACCGTCTAGATAACGAAATCATAATGAAATTCAAAAATAGCCCAAATAATATTTCTATCCTCCAATGGAATTTAAATGGCTTCCTCACTAGACAATCTGAGCTACAAATTCTTATTAACAAACTTCAACCAAAAATTATCTGTCGGCAAGAGTCTCGGTTACCACAAAACTACAACAAAAACTTAATTTCAAAATATGTGGAATTTAGACATGATCACTTAGAGGGAAAAATTGCTTCAGGGTGAGTTGTGACTCTGATAGATCAAAACATACATGCGACTTCAATCACAATTAATACCCATTTGCAAAACGTTACTACGCAAATACTTCGCCAACAAATACTACGCCACAAAACAACACAGTAACTGTGTGTAATATATATATACCACCAAACAAACATCTCCAACCCTCTGACATGGAAAATATATTGAAACAACTAAATACGCCTTTCATTCTTCTGGGCGATATAAATGCTCACAGTCCCACATGGGGCAGCACTTACACCGACATACGTGGCTCTAAAATTGAAAAAATCCTACAAACAAATGATGAAATAATCCTCTTAAATACTGGCAAACCTACACACTTCTCAACAGCAACTGGGAAATTTTCAGCTATAGATCTTAGCTTTTCTTCTCCATGTTTAGGAGAAACTCTAAACTGGGATACCTACGAAGACCTATGTTCAAGCGATCATTTCCCTATAACAATAACACTACCAACACCTCAACGCACCCAACCCTACCAAAAATACAACATAAAAAAAGCCGACTGGGACTCATACAAAACTCTGACAGAAATTAATGATAACGTCTTTCACAATACTGCAGAACAAATAGAACATCTCTATAAGATCATCCAGTATGCAATTGAAAAATCTATCCCCAAAATAACTATAACATCCAAAATGAAACAAGTACCATGGTGGTCTCTGAAATAAACCAATTAATTAAAGAACGAAAAAAACATCTGCGAAAATACAAAAAGACTAACAATATCGAACATCTTATTCAATATAAATTAACAAGAGCCAGAGTGCGAAGAGAAATTGCGGTACAAAAAAAACAATCATGGGATAAATTCACCGACTCGATAAATAGCCAGGCCTCTGAAAAAACAATATGGGATCAAATAAAAAAATTTAGCAACAACAACTATAATACAAACACCAAAATGGTAACGGATCCACTTACAATCGCTGACAAATTTGGTAAATATTTCTCAAATATTTCGAATAATTATAATGAGGATTTTATTACATATAAAACCTGCAAGAGAAACAGAACACGTCGACTTTTCCCCACATCAGCAACAACGCTATAATCTACCCTTTACTGAGACCGAATTTAAAACGGAACTACACCAAATAAAAAAATCAACACCTGGTCCTGATAATATTCACGTTGAAATGATACAAAATCTACACCAAACAGCTCTTAAAACTTTATTAGATATATATAACAAAATATGGGAAAATGGTATAATACCATAAACCTGGAAAAATCTGGAAAAATCTTTTTCAAATGAAAAATTGGGGACTGGAAGGACGCCTGCCACTATTCAAAGCGGATTTTCTATCTGAACGTACGTTCACTGTAAGAATTCAAAATCATACATGAAAACTATTCTCTCTTCAAAACGGTATACCACAGCGATCTGTTTTGAGTTCCACATTATTCAACATAGCAATTAATGATGTCGCCGAACAAATTCCTTTTTCAATCAAAATAAACATATATTCTGATGACTTAACATTGTACACAGCGAGCAAAATCCCAAGCTACACTCAAAAATATTTACAAAAAGCTCTCAATAAACTTCAAGATTGGACCAAGGTAAATGGTCTAAAAATCTCAAATTCAAAAAGTACTTATATATCCTTTAGCAAGAAACACATTCGCATAACCTCATACTAAATTAAATAATTCCTCCCTGAATAAATCAACTCACCACAAGTTTTTAGGAATCTTTCTCGACCAAAATTATAACTTCAAATACCACATTTCACAATTAAAATCAAGATGCCTAAAATCGATAAATGTTTTAAAAATAATATCAAATAAAAATTACGGTTCAGATCGGAAAACATTTAAAAAAAATTTTCACGCAACGGTCAGAAGTAAAATGGACTACGGCTGCATGATCTACAACTTTTCAAAACAGTCAACTTTAAAGCCTCTAAATACAATTCAAAATAATAGCCTGAGGCTAATTACTGGTGCATATCGTACAAGTCCAATCTTGAGTCTGAGAAGTGAAAGTGGAGAGCAAATTATGCAAGAAAGACGCAACTACTTGACAACAAAATATATTATCAGGCTTTACCAAAATCCATCATCTGAAGCCAACAAAATTCTTATAAATCCATTTCAAGCTCTGATAGAAAAGAAAAAACATCTACCTATGCCCATCATTTCAACACAAACCAACTTTTATACATCACTCAGTCTTTCCCAAGACATCCACAAAGACTTTATTCCCATCACAAGAAAATGTTATCCTCCCTGACTAGAGAAAACCAATAACTTTAATTTTACATTAAATAATATCTCTAAAACATTAATAACAAATCAAGAACACCAAGCACATTCTAACAATTTAATACATAATTACAGTGACTATAAACAAATATACACAGATGCATCAAAAATAGAAAATTCAACTTCCTGTACAATACTTGTTAATAATAAAACCTACAAATAAAATTAACTTAATATTCATATCCGAGGCAATAGCCATTTCACGGGTTTTAGATCTAATAAAAAGTGAAAAATTATACAATCAAAAATTTGTGATAATAAGTGATTCATATAGTGTCTTGAGAACAATCGAATGTCAAAAAAACACAGCACCAATCATTCAAAATATTTTGATATCGATCCACGAACTATCTCACTCCAATTTGATACACTTCATATGGATTCCTAGTCATGTGGGAATTGCTGGGAATGAAAAAGTAGATCAAGCTGCCAACGACGCTCACTCATCTGGATCACCACTGATGACACTAGACGGTACTGATCTTTTAAATCATATTAAAAAACAACAACTAGAGAAAGAAACTTTAAAATGGTCACAGATAATCCCAATTAATAATAATTAAAGTACATTTAATGAATGGGAAACATCATACCAAGATAATCGTAGATTTGAAGTAGCCCTCACAAGGCTTCGAATAGGACACACTAGAACAACGCATTCGTACATATTGAATAGATCAACTCCACCAGTTTGTGCTCCATGCAACACACCAGTAACAATTGAGCATCTTTTTCAATGCCCAAAATACAGACTAATGAGAATTTCCAATAAAATATCATCCGATCTAAGCACAATACTTGAAAACGACCAAAGAGAAATTAAGAACCTTCATAACTTCCTACGCAACACCAAACTTATCCACCAGCTATAATAAAAGAAGATAAATGCAATCAATGCAACAAAGAAAAATGATAACAATATCAAAATGATTGTCACCTGATGACACTGCGTATATGACCTTAGTAGTTAAACACGCAGTATAATCATAAAAAAAAATGAAGGAAACTCCGACACATTATCGTGTGTCTCGCGTCTATATATATATATATATATATATATATATATATATATATATATATATATATATATATATATATATATATATATATATATATATATATATATATATATATATATATATATATATATATATATATATATATATATATATATATATATATATATATATATATATATATACACATGGAAACTCATGTTATTGTTAGAGTTTGTAAAAAAGTATAAAATTATACATAAACAATTTTCAAAAGCATTAAATTTTACATAAGTTTACTTTGCCTTTTTGTCTATTATAAAAATAATCGATCCAGAACGTCTAAAGGTGTTTAATAATAGCCAAAAACGACATTTTTTATTTAAAATATTTTTCGATAAAATTTGTTGATGTTAAAAATTCTTTTGATTTTTTTTTTGTCAATTTATATAATATAAACGCTTTCGCGAGATTTAGAACTGTTCGTATTTCCTTGAAAATTGTAATAGTATAAATCAATTACATGAAGTAATGCAATTTATTTGTAATGTAATGTTATCTACACAAGTACATCTCGTGACAAGCTTTTTCATATAAATTGTGTGATGACGTTATAAGTTATGTAAGTCTTAAAGCAAAAGTTTATTTAGTTTTTTTGAGGCATTTAAATTAAAGCTTCTTTAAAAAGGTTTTTTACTTTTAATTTATTTTTTATTTGTTAATCATATCCTGATTATAAAACCACAAATTTATGTTATACAGCGTTTCATAACATTCGGTTACAGTTGAAGATATCTGCTTCTAAATTGAGATTCAAGCTTTAGAGGATCTCCATATTGGATTTAGAGTTATTTCATTTTCCTAGTAATCCTAATTTTAATTATAAATAAGGAGAGATGTCGTATATTAAGAGATTACATACAGTAATCGGCGAGTACTCTAAGGCTCGGATTCAAACCCAGTCTTCTTACTTGGAAAGCAAGCAAAAATAATATGCACTGCTAGTCATCCTAGTATGTATAGATCAGAGGTAACTGATAAACTGCGCTTAGGGAAAACAGGTTTAACCGGCGACATTGAGGAAACAAAGAAAAACAATTAATTGAGGGTTTTAAAATAATTATTATCATTTATTGTTATTATTGAAAGGTGAGAATAATTTTTTTAAACAGTAATTAATTATTAAACAATATTTGTTATTATTCCGAGAGTAAGAATGAAAATACTTTAGATGCTGGCTTGTGTGCTTGACACACGCGTGGTGGCGCGACCGCTTGACACATTTCCCATGATGCATTGCAGGATTGGAATACCTTCTTATATATAATCTTATATATGCTGTGCATTATTTTGGAGTAAATGGTTGCCATAGTTCAAAACGTGTTACTATTTATTATTTTAAACAATGGCAAAAAAGTGTTTTTTGTGTGAAAACGATGATGATATAATTTATTTTAATAATGAAACTTTTAAAAACTGTGTATTCAAGTTAGCTTTTCGTAAAAGAAAAAACTTTAATTACAATTTTGTTTAGCTATCCAGTGCGTCTCTTGAATTTGTCGGTTATCATACCATGTGTTACAAAAAAGTTACCATTTTGGAAAAACTGCTCAATTTTATTACCAGTACTGTACGTTAATTAATCTCTACCATCGGTTTTCCAGAAGTATCCGCACCAGTTACTTTGAACTGTACGTGGACTCAATTTTCAACATGTATGATTTATTTTTTGCGTTAATCCAACCCAATTATGCTAGATGGTCTTTGTTATATTTGAGCAATTTAATCAATTTGTATACTAATAATTCATCTTTGGTAACTGAATTTCGTCGAGGCGCCTTTAGAATTAGACGAACGGCAGCAAATTTTGCTCGATCACCGGTTGACTTGACGCTAGACTAGACCACCAATGCTGATGATAGCAATCAATTGGCTGATAATCTTGTTGCATACTCAATATCCGCACGTCAAAGTGGGCGCTCAGTCACAGCATGAGAACGAAGATATTAACATCTGTCAAACAAAATATCGGATTAACGAAAAAAGATGATACTTCGCACTCATTGCAACAAACTAAAATTAAGAAAGATAAAAAAATCTGAACAGTATCATTGAAGCAACCAAATGTACGATGAATCCATTTGATGATACTATTGACAAAGATAACATTATTTAACATTTCAACGGGTAAAGCTGCATCTAAAGAAGTTGCTGATTTCTTTCTGAACGTGAAAACAGCAGGCTATCAACAAAAATTAAATGTTATCTCGGAATGCTCTTCAACTCCCGTAAGATTCGATAAACCAATAAAACGAAGTAAAATCTGCAATTTTGCTTCTCAATGTACGGTTAAAGTCTTGAGTACCAAAGACAAGAATAAGAAAGCATTATTAAAAATGGAACGAGGCGTATTTGAGAGACTTTTGGCAATTAGTATAAACAAAAAAATTAATCTTGAATATCGCCTGACTTTTCCACTAGCACCATTGTCCCCTGCTTTTTTTTTCATATACATGCGAGATGTTAAAATCTTCAAAATCAACGTTAGCAAAGATTTTGAAATCCAAAACTGAAATGGTTGAGCCAACACATATCAACGTTGAAATAATAGATAGATTTTATTACTTGCATCTAATCGGGTCTTCTATAGCTCAATCATTTGATAAAATGGCCAAGTCAATACTCATAAAAATATATTCAACAAATGCAACAGAAATACATTTAATTTTTGATAGCTACTTATCACCGTCAATCAAAGATTCCGAACGTGAAAGCAGAAAAGAATTCGATATTCCGTACAAAATTTTGGGACCTCAACAAACTAGACCAAAAAATTTTTTGCAAAACCTTAAAAATTATCGTTTTAAAAAGGCTCTGTGTGCTGTTTTTGGCTGATTATTGGGAAAACGACAATTTGGTAACAATAATCCAAAACAAAAAATCTTTTTAACATATCTGCTACTCTTATCAAGTTTAGGAAAATTCCGTAAAAAAACTGAAGAAACTAATTATGAATGTCATCACGAAGAAGCAGATACAAGGATTATTTTTCATGCTTCTAAAGCTGAACCAGGCTCAAGAATTTTAATTAAAGCCTCTGATACGTACGTTTTGATTATTTTGTTAGGAAATATGCACAAACTTATCGAATCTGAATTTTGGCTTGCCAGTTCAGCAACTAAAAAGACTTATAATCAAACTCATGATTGCATTAATTGCCCCGATTTAGCGTTGAAGTTAGAAGTTGAAATTATGCCTTTCATTTAAAAGTCTTTCCGCCTTCCATGCATTTACAGGTTGCGATTAAAAGGGAGCATTTTATAATAAAGGGAAAGTAAAACCTTTTCGGCTATTTTCGAAAAATGAAAAATATCACATAGTTTTTACATCATTAACATCTGCTGCTGATATTTTCATTGATGAAAAAATGAAGAGCGTTCAAGAATTTACTGCTAGTATGTATGGTATCAACAACTGCACCAACGTGAATCATGCGAGATATCCCATTTTTATGAAAAATTACTCCGCTAAAGAAGACAGCGAGCACTTTTTAAAAAAATTAAAAGGCTTCGACTCCAACTCCATAACAGCTTGCTGGATATCATTATTTCAAAAAATTTTACGAACTATTTACGTAAATTCCATGTGGTTTCATGCAACGATCCAATATGCGTTAAACTTCAGCCTGAGAACTGCGGTTGCTTCTTAAATGCATATTTAAAACCAGTAGGATTCATTGGGGATCATACACCTTTAAGGGGGTATTCTGGTCTAGAAAATTGAAAAAATCAATTTTGGATATTTTCAAAGCTTAGACTTTCAAAAATATGCTCTTAAAAGGATTTTTCAAAATTCGAATTATTTTGGGAGATACAGCGGAGTTTGTGATGTGGCATCTAAGCCGGCCGAGCGGAGCGATGAAACTTCAAACGCGAAAAAACTCCTTTTGTTGAGGTGGTCGACACGATATCTCAAGTTCTATTTGACCGATTCCTTTGAAATTTTGTGAGAATATTCTTTATACATCTCTTTATCACTTGGACCTGAGAATTTAATTTGAAGTATTTTAAAAAAATTAGTAAATGTCGAAAAACAGGGGTAAAAAAATTTATTTTTTTTTAAGTGGACGCCATTTTGTGAATTTTTCGGCCATGGTCCAAGATATAGCGACATCCTTACTAATTAACCAGGGAGCACCGTTTGACTGAAAACCCCCACTTCACCGGCCTGTCACTGGATGAATTTTTGACTTTTTTTTTAATAATTTTTTTTATATACTTTAAAAATCAATAAATATTGTATAAAATAATGGATGCTAAAAATGTTTTTCTTTTTTTTTACCCTAGTTTGAAAAATACCCAAAAAGTAGAGCTCTAGACCAGAATACCCCCTTCAGGATAGAATACATTGTCGAAAGAACTGAAACGAAAAATAATGACGAAGAAGATTCAGAAGCTAGAAATCATAGATGACTCGGACCCCAAATAATTTATAAAAAATTTTGTATTTATAATTTTTTACAATAAACAGAAACATTTTCTTAATTGTTGTCTTTTATTTTGTCTTCTAATATTAAAGATAAAATTTGCAAGATTAGTATTATATGTGTATTATTACTATAACCTTTTTTACTAAAGATATATATAATTTGTGACATTTACATTTATTACACAAATAAATAATTAATAATTTAAAAAAAATTAAATAGCTTTCCTCTATTTTAAGAATAAACTACAAAATAATGCACAGCATATACGAGTCTATCACTATCTTTTCCATTTTCTGGAACAAATAGCATGCGCACTTTTTTTCTTTAAATGGACAGACTTCAAACAGCTGCTATGCTGTGTCCTCTTCTATCGCATGGGACCTCTCTGACGCACACATTCACTCGCGGTAATATTTTATTTTTCAAAATTCGACAACCGGAATTCGGGACTGATTTCTGATTCGCAGGCATATACCATCGTGTTCATATTGAAATATTCTTTAATTTCATTTAATTTTAATTCAATAATCAGACCGGTGCAAAATGCTAGTATCGATTTACCTGTTTATCTCTGGCTACCCGAGAGTTGTGACCGGAAAAGAATAGGCAACCTAACGTTTGCATATTCTATGGGCTTCATAATTTCGATTGGTATAGAATTTATCAAACCGGTGAAATGTAAAAAAAAATTTTTTAATTACTTATCAATCATACATACCCTGGACTGAAATTTTTAGGCAACCCATATGAAATATATTTATTGACATATTCAATTTAATATAAAATACGTTTCATCAAATAAACATCTTGGTGAAGGTCGTTTTATATCGGGATCTTAGACTATTTGTACAATCGAACGACTGATCTATAGATAATTGTTGTTTATCTTATAATGAAAAAATAGACAATAAAGGATACAAACATAATATTTAGTAAAACAAAAACATATTGAAAATGATTTCGCACAAAAAAAAAAAAATAAAAATAAAAATAAAATGATATTTATGTCAAGGCTATTTACAAAAGAATAAGTTTAATAATGACAACAACGTGACAACACTACAGACACTGACTTAACGTTGTCAATTTTTATATAACTTAACATTCAACTTCGTATTTAAAGTCTATATAATTCGTTATGCTTTCGTGGGTGTCAATCGAAATGTGATATATCAAACAATGTTATGTTAATACATTCAGGGTTTTATAAATCAAAATTTAACATCTATATATAAATTACTAACAAATTAGTTTATGTTAAGGGATTCACTCAAAAAATATACATTTTGTTTTTGATTATTAAATTACTTAGTGCAATTTTCTGACCATGAATTACTTAAAAACTACATCCGATTCATGAAATGTTCAAATGTTAGTGGAGATTATGCTATTGAATTAAAACTGAGATTTGGTAGGTAAGGCGCCTGCAATTATGTATTGAAAATAAACCGATAGTCCTGGAATTGTTAGAGAAGAACTACAGAAAACCTCCACAAGCACACTTTACTTCGTTTTAATCCGAAATATAGTCAAGACTCCCCGCCACTGTTAATTATAATTTAATAAATGTCACTGTCTATATAACTTCCGTACCCATAACGTCCCAATTTACGTAGGTAAATACTTGTTGAACTCATTGACCATCGCATATGGATGCGAAGTCGCCATAATAATTAAAGACGTTACTATTCAAAGTCAAAATATTGCATAATGCAATCACCACCATTGAAGCAATATGCATACAGCTTGAAAATAAGCAACACATAGTAGTTCGGACTGTTGTTTTTGTGTTTAAATGCATAGCTTTTTAAACTGAAACTATAAATAGAAAGAAAATTTTATAATGACAAATTTTCAATTCAGTTGGAGACCCACTTTGTGAGTTCCTAATTTGAACGTTTCATAGTCACTTATAACCAAATCTAACGTTCCTTGAGAGATGCTTGTGTGGATGTATGTGTGTGTCTGTACGCAAGGCGCGTATGTACGTTTGTAATAATTTTTGTTTCGATTATTGATCCAGCCATTTTACTTTAGGCTAAAAAATATGTTTAAAAAAAGAAAAAACAAACCCATTTTCACTATAATAAATAAGTTATTGTTTTTGTTTTTTACTCACATCACAAGTTTGTCAGGCCAGCCTTGCGACTCGCACATACCACAGTAGTTCGATTTTTTTTTTGTAATTATGTGCCTAAAAAAATATTACGAATTTATTTACTTTTGTCAGAGCTCTGGCTAAAATACTTAGCATATTTTAAGCACACGCTAGTTACCAAATAGTTTATATTGTTAACTCGCTTCGTAAAATAATAACTACTTTACAAAATGGTTATCTGTGATATATACATCCAAACAAATATATATGTGGTTCTTTATGGAAGTAATGCGAGTCTTTCACATACTATTTACTTTTTTCTTGTTTGTTTTAATAAAACTTAAAAAGCATACATACATCTAAATAGGAATCCAACAACATTATTATTATAATATAGTGTGATACCTATCATGGTTTACTTGTGACGCGAAAAAGATAGTAGTTAAATTTTAACATCAATTTTATGAAAACTGTTAATCGCAACGATAGCTGTTTAATAACGAACTGGGAACAGATACGATCGAGAGCTGAAGATGTTCGAATGGAAATTGGTATCGTATTTTTTACAATGTTTACTTTATTAAACCAGTTTAAAATAAAATTATATAAAGAGTATGTTTCAATATCGTCGGAATATTTCGATAGATGATCACCGGAACTATACTTGAAATTTTCCCAATGACTAAATGAATCTTCTTAAGGTTAAAACCAATATAAAATATTTATAAAATTATAATTTAAACTGAATTTGAATCTCGAAACTTCGAAACAAAATAACCCCGGTAATAATGCACGATTATACAGTTACAGTTTTACAATAATTAAATATTTCATCCTTTCAAATTAAATTTAATTTAGAACGAACAATTAAAAAATAAGATTATAAATGACTAAAAGGATTCAATTTATTATAATAGAACAAACAATTTTGAAAATTTAAAAAAAACCACCAAATGTATTTAATTTAGAATAAATAATTTGGAAAATTGTAAAATTTATAAACAACCAAATAGATTTAATTTCGAATGAAAATAATACTGACATGTGTTACAAATTTTTAATAAACGTCCAAATAGAACTAGGATAATACCTCTTAAATTCGGAAAACCACTTAAACGGGTGTCTAACTATATGGTAGGTGAATCTGAACACACATGATTGAGGATAATCAGCTCGATAGAAGCTAAACGTTCCATCCTCAGTTGAATTCTCGATTCACAATTAAGCAGAATTATTGTGTTAACTCCGTTCACTTGGTATAGTATATCGACAGCATAAAAAGTTGACGTTTAAACAAGTAGCCGGGATTTTAGAAAATAAAACGCAACCGCTTTGAGATTAAACGAAACAAATTATTTTGTATTTTGTCTATGACGGCCTTTGTTGAACCGAAGCATGTGGCTTTGCCTGAATAAAAAAAAAAAGAAATTGCAACGAAAGTGTATTGAAAATTATGCATCGATAAATTGACTAAAAATGAAATTTAAAAATTAATTACGGTTGTTGATATCGTTCAGGTTCACTAAGCGCGAAATCTAAATTTTGATACTAAGTTTTAAGAATTCAAATTAAAATATGTATTTGTAAAACCAAAAATCATATATAATGTCGTTATATGAAAGACGATGTAAAAGTTTCAAACACCTAAAATAAAATGTTAATTGGTAACATTTAAATTGAATACATCACCAAATGATAAAAACGTTGATATTGACCAAAATATATTTTGAATTTTGAAAAAATTATACTAAGAGCGTTTTTGATATAATCTTTTGAATTTTTGAATGTATCAAAACAAACAAGTTTACTTATCCATATACATTTATCCGATCGTACACGAGAATGTACGATGTGTTGTTACTCAATAAGTGAAATCTGTATGTTTTGGTTGTAGAAGATAATTTAATAATATGTTGTCTAATTGAAAAATTATTTAAATACCAATTAATGTTGATGGATCGATAGATACATAGATAGAAAGATAGAAAGATATATTGACAGACAGACAGATAGATATTATTGGATTGAATTAGATTGTATTGGATTAGATTAGATTAGATTAGATTAGATTAGATTAGATTAGATTAGATTAGATTAGATTAGATTAGATTAGATTAGATTAGATTAGATTAGATTAGATTAGATTAGATTAGTTAAAATTAGTTTAGATTATATTTGATTAGATTAAATTAGATAAGATTTGATTTGTTGTCCTCTTGCTTCGTTTGCCATCATTACTCTCAAATCTCATTGTGGAGATTTTGCATTAAACTTCCCTGCAATTATTGCTTTAAAGCCTCTTGCTCATGAAGGCGTGGTAACAAGAATATATTCTCGCTAAAACTAGATGCTTACAAATGATTATTGATAAGTAGGTTCAAGCATTGCTAAAAAATGCTGAAAGATCACATGAGATTGTGACATGTTACCAACGCTGGTGAAATTGAATTGCTTTAACGACTAGTCGTTGCTTAAATCATTGGGTTGGTGCTGTTATTATCCTAATACAGTAAACACCACACTATTCTACTATCCGCTACTGGTTGCTACTAGCAGCTCATTTTCCAGCGTTATGTAAGCGCCGATTTGTGATAACACTTGATAATTGCTGGTGCTGTAACTGACCGCTACCAGTCAACAGGAACCATCGGTTAATAAATCAATATGATGTGAATGTCGCCTTAGTGTGAACCCTTCAGCAGCTGCTGATTGTTGGTTCTCAGAGCAGCCGCTACCAGTCAACAGCAACAAGCGGCTAGTTAACCAGTATGGTTCAATCCCATACATATGTGAACTATTAATATTAATAATTATAATAATTTATTTGTAAAAGACCACATACAAGCTATACAAACGTCCAAAATGAAACATATATATACTAAATTGAAAGCGCATTTTAATCATACGACTTTTTATCAATGAAGTACAGTTTAAGTTATCTTTTAAAATGAATAAATTTGTTCCAGTTTCTTATTTCGAGAGGAATCTTTTACCGACTCTAAAATGTGAACTTTTAACTTCTAGTTGCTGTAGATCATTGTAGACAAGCATCTGTCATATAGACACTTAAGTGTAAGCCCTTTAGCCTACTACTGGCAACTGTCACGCTTAAGTTTGACCTATTTCACAGCTGCAGGTTACGGGAGGTGTTATTCGTCGCTACTAGTCAACAACAACCAGTGGTTAGTAAACCTCAATCATATGATTACTGCTTAAGTCTTTAAGTCTTTAATTGAGATTTTTCTATCCGTTCACTCAACAATTTCTTTCTTTTTGAAAATCACAAAGAGAAACTCTAATTTATTTCACTAAATATAATTTCTCGTGATAATTAAAACTTCTTTTCCTAACATATCAAATTGCAAATTTTTCTAAAATTTTTTACTAGAATTACCAGAATTTCATTTTGAAATTGTTGGGATTATGGTATGTGATGATGTATTATTTTATAAATAATTAAACACTTTATTTCTTTTAATATATTCTTTTATTCAAAATAGAGTTTCTCAGAGATATATCTTTACACTATTAATAATTAGAATAAACTGCATACTTTCAATGATTAGAATTGACTACCTACTATATTTCAAAGTTGTCCCTTTTCATTTGTCCATTTTAGTTCATGTAACATCTGTTGTATATTTGGGTTATTCCAATATATTCAAATGTATCTAGTTTTTATTTTATTACAGGATGAACAATAAATATTAAAACTATCTTTCTCAGAAATAATAAAATAAAATAAAATAAAATAAAACCTTTTTCAAAGATAAACATGTGTTCAACAAACGTTACTTAAAAAGAAACTTTCCATTGAAATATTTTAAGACCCTTTTAAAATATAGTATTATAAAATAAAATAGATAATTTTTGTATAGACGAATCCAATATTTCAACACGCCCCCTCAAAAATTAATCTATTTTATGGCTTACAATATTAATAGTATCAATATATTATCTTAATACAATACTTTTAAAAATTTATCGACATATCTTCCGAAAACTCTTTGCCTGGGACGATTGTTATTAATCGTTACATAGTGATCCGACATTTATCTTCACGATAAGGGAAAACCCAGAAAAACCTTACCAGATCATTAAAAAAAACATAATGAAAATTATAATATTACATTTGGATATTAGTTATTATTTAATAATCAATTTTCCATTCCCATTTTGGCTCGTAACTCCAGGAACTTGACCTTTGGTAATGGCTTGGTCAGCATGTCTGCAATTTGTTCGTCTGCTGCTAAATTCTTTAACCACATTGCCTACTTGATAGCCTCATACAGCACCATATATTCAGCCTCTGTAGATGAACCTGCCACAGATGCTTTTGGTGTTCCAACATATTGTACGTCTATCATACAACTTAAATAAATAACCCGTTGTATTCTTTTTCTCCTAGAATCTAAATCGGGATTTTCATTATCATTTCCTCCTCAATCAGAGTCAACATACCCTGTAAATATATTATTATTATTATATGTTCTCTGTACATATTTTAATTTTAAATCTATAGTACTTTGTAAATAGGTTATTATTATTATATGTTTCCTGTTCATATTTTAATTTTAAATCTATAGTACTTTGTAAATATATTATTATTATTATATGTTTCCTGTACATATTTTAATTTTAAATCTATAGTACTTTGTAAATATATTATTATTATTATATGTTTCCTGTACATATTTTAATTTTAAATCTATAGTACTTTGTAAATAGATTATTATTATTATATGTTTCCTGTACATATTTTAATTTTAAATCTATAGTACTTTGTAAATAGATTATTATTATTATATGTTTCCTGTACATATTTTAATTTTAAATCTATAGTACCTTGTAAATATCTAAGTACCTTGTAAGTACTCGTTTTAAACATTGCCAAACTTCCTGGTTATTTTTTTATTCATATATCTGCTAAATATATTTATAGTTAGAGTTAAATCGGGTCTTGTACATACCATTAAATACATTAGACATCCAATGAGACTTCGACATGGAGCATCGTATTTCTCATCAGATTCCAATGCCATATAATCTAAATTAGTTACTAGCGGTGTATTTACAGGCTTACAATCTGCCATATTAATACTGCTTTAATGTATGTGCTTTGATCTAGTGTTATGACATTATTTTGTCTAATAATTCTAATGTCTAAAAATAGTTTAACCTCTTTTAAATCAACCATCAACCATTTACATCCATCTGGTGGACTAACAAGCTATGTTGATTTGAAAAAGCTATTAAAAATCTAAAAGTCGAAATTCTTGCGACTGGGGCAAATGTTTCATTGTAATCTACAAGATATTTTTGACTAAAACCTCTGGCAACTAAACGAGCTTTATATTTTGATGGATTTCCGAACTCATCGTTCTTTATAGTAAATATCCATTTGCAATCTACAATATTTTATTACTTGGTTTTGGTACTAGAGTCCAAGTTTTATATATTAATAAAGAATCTAATTTGATCAATTATTGCTTTCTGCCATTGTTAAGCATCATTCCTATTTTCAATTTCCTGATATGAATCAGGAATAGGACATACAATAGATTGTGCACATAACAGATAATCGTCAGGTATATCATCTTCATTATATGAAACTTGGCTACGATCTTTGAGTCTATTACTCCGCCTAAGTCCTACATTATCTTTATCTTGAGATGAAGAATTATCGATTTGTTTTTCAAATCTGTTTTGTATATTTTCAATATTACTATTACTATCTGTCTTATTATTGTCAAGTTTATTACAATGGTGGTCTGTACTGAGTTTAACACATCGTTAGGGACTACAGTTTTTCTACCTGAATCGACCTCACCAAGTAATTTTATTTTGGCCTTGACTTAACAAAATTTGTCTCATCTACAATTTCATCTCTAACTCCCACATATTTGTCATTCTCCACTTCATATACTCTATATCTATTTGGTTCGTAACCTACCAGTATTCCGTTTGATGACTTTTCATCACACTTATTTTTACTGGTTTTATATGTACATATATGGTTGAACCTTTAGATATTTTAACTGTGGCTTCTTGTTATACCACATTTCATATGGTGTTTTATTTGCATTCAATGATTTGTTGGTGTCATATTAATTAGTTATGTTGCAGTTAAAACTGCATTACCCCAAAATCTTTTCTAATTTTGCACCAGATATCATTGTTCGCGCCACGCGCCTCATCTGTGATGGCCTGACCATCCCTTCAGATACACCATTTAACTGTGGAGTTCGTGGTACTGTAAGATGATAACAAATTCCCTTTTTTTTTTTATTTTTTTTTTATTTTTTAATAATTCAATAAATAATTCTTCATCTCGTTAGATAAATACTCTCTACCATTTTCTGAATATAAATTCACTATCTTTAAATTAAACCTGGATTCACTTTTTGCTACATAATCTTTTAACATTCTAAATACATCAGATTTATTTTTCATTAAATAAGTTACACAGTAATGAGTGAATTCATCAACAAATAATACAAAATATTTTTTTTATTATTTATCGCAGAAGGCGTAATAGGACCACAAACATCTGAATGTATATTAAATAATAGTCTTTCTATATAGTCTATATTTTTGAATTTATTAAAAGATAGTCGCGCTTGTTTACCGTTAATACAAGCTTCACACAAATCATTATCAGGTATTATTTTATTTAATTTTTCTACGTCATTAACTAATTGCCTATTTCTTATTTCATTAAATTTATCTTTTCCTATATGGCCTAATCGTTCATGCCATAATTTATAATTATAATTAGATGCATTATTTGAATAATTAATAAAGCTTTGACTTACCGAAAATTCAAGAGTAAATAGATTGTTCCTCGGCTTACCAGTCATTACCGTCTTACCATTACGGCTTACTGTAACTTCGGTCCTCGCGGTTTATCAGATGGTCAGAAGCACCTGAATCTAGTAGACAAGAAATTTTCTTTTCTTTATTTACTATCTGCAAGTTTCCAGCCATAAATGCAAAACCGTCTTCTTTTTGTGGATCAGCTTGGATGGTTTGAACTATCCTTGATTTTTTGCATTCGGTTTTTGGTTTAAATTTCGCAGGTAGTAACGACATTCATTTTTGTAATGCCCTATCTTTCCGCAATGATGACACTTAATATTTTTCTTGTTATTCACATGAAGAACCTTTTTGCTTGTATCCAGATTTTCATTTACAAGTTTAACTTCATGATCTAATAATCTTGATTTTACGAAACTCAACACCTTCGCGGTTGATTCCGACTTTTCCCTTTGTCAGGATTCTCCGGTTCCATTTTATCGATATATATTATAATTTTCACCGTTGAAAGGTTGAATGTTTCGCTTCGATTTTAAATTTTCCATATTGTTAATTTTTAATTGCATTAAGAAATTTAATTTTCTTGTAAGAAAATTTGTATTTTAATAATTTTTAATTAATCACGAACGTAACCTGGGCCCATAACCTGTTGGGATATGGTATGTGATGATGTATTATTTTATAAATAATTAAACACTTTATTTCTTTTAATATATTCTTTTATTCAAAATAGAGTTTCTCAGAGATATATCTTTACACTATTAATAATTAGAATAAACTGCATACTTTCAATGATTAGAATTGACTACCTACTATATTTCAAAGTTGTCCCTTTTCATTTGTCCATTTTAGTTCATGTAACATCTGTTGTATATTTGGGTTATTCCAATATATTCAAATGTATCTAGTTTTTATTTTATTACAGGATGAACAATAAATATTAAAACTATCTTTCTCAGAAATAATAAAATAAAATAAAATAAAATAAAACCTTTTTCAAAGATAAACATGTGTTCAACAAACGTTACTTAAAAAGAAACTTTCAATTGAAATATTTTAAGACCCTTTTAAAATATAGAATTATAAAATAAAATAGATAATTTTTGTATAGACGAATCCAATATTTCAACAGAAATATTAAAAAATATACGTCTATAAACAGAATAATGGCCCTCAAAAGAAATGTTTTGGTAATTGGACCATCAAAATTAAGCAGTGTTCAAAAATGAAATTCCGGACGTTATAGTTGAAACAAGTCGCACCAATTGTTTAAACAAGCTGCTCCAAATATTAACCGAAAAATACCGAGACTTCAATATTTCTCTTTACTTCATTTTTGGCTGTATATCAAATAAAAAGTAATTTTCTCCATTTTCACATTTTCAATTATCACTATACAGTGCATCATCTTTGATTTTAAATTTTTCGACAAAATTTTCAAATATTTTGTTGAATTTCATTACAGCGGACGTCACGAGGATTTACCCGCGTAGTTCTCGTGGCCGGGTTACAGGGTTTAAAAATAGCCTATATCACCCGAAGACAGTGTAAATTCCCAACTGTGGAATAATTTTTCAAATCGGTTCAGTAATTTTTAAGTTTATTATTTACATACAAAAATACAAATGCATCTTCCTTATATGAAGTATAGATTACTTAGTATTTATAACAACTTGTATTTCTTTTTTTGTATACTTTCTAGATTTTCATTTCTACATAAAGTGTTGTCGGCATTGAAGCGTTGAAGATCATTTAATATTTTAATTTAAATATTTTGCAATGAATATAGAATGAAGATGAAAAAAATGTTAAAAAAGTGAAACACTCAAACGAATGGTTTGCATAATAATATGCTACTTGTGATTACATGAAGAGGCGGATGGAGACATTTTATGTATAAGGAATGTTCTTTAAAATTGTTGATGAAGAAAATCAATATATACCAGCCATTCGAGCAGTAACTAAATCACATATGTAAAACAGACCAGTACTGAGAAGAATTATCATATTTCTAAAATTGCTGACATATAAATATCACAACATGTTTGTCTAACAAAACGCTGATTATGTTTATGGACAATATGAACGTTTAATGTTCAAATAATGATACCTCCATATTTGGAGGCCTTGAAAGTACAAAAAGTATCCAAGAACAAAGGCATATTACTTAATGACTAAATTGAATTTCTTGAGCCAACATTATTTTCAGCCATTTAAACTATTTTTCTATTTGTTATTTTAATATTTTTTAATATGTTTTTAATAAATTGACTTGCAATAACTATATCAATTATTACTTTTAGTATAAATTCTTCGTAAATCATGAATAAATTACATTGTTTTAAAAATGGCTTATGAATCCGAAACGATCGTCAACAATTGATAAATTTTAAATAAATAAATTATTGAAAAAAAAAAAAAACTATTGGTTGTTAATGCTGCATAATAAATAAAAACAAGAATAGACTTCCACAATGGGGGTATTCTGGTGTAGAAATGAAAAAATATAGATTTTTTTTTATATTTTTAAAGTTTTACTACTTAAGAATATGTCTTTAAGAGGATTTTTCAAAATTAAGATTAAAATTTTCGGATATACAGGTATTTTGCTGACATGGAAGAAAAGATATTCTCCGTCTACCTGAATCCATATTATTCAGTAAAACCTTTTGTTCGTTTATCTATTTATATATCCCTTAAATATATAAATATATATCTACCCCTGTTGTTTTTGACTGATGCTTGATTCTTTGTATCTTCATCCACTTAAAACCACAATTGTATAATATAGTAGGTTTCGCATCGTCATATACAATGCATTAACAAAATATTGTACTCTTATTAAGGCAATAATATAGTTACAAACACTACTGATATATGTGCTTTCTATTACACGGGACATACATACCATTGTGAATATTTTTTCACTAGTTTTAAAATTTCCGTTATTTCTTACTTGCTTCGAACCATTCAAACAGTTTAGAATTTAGACTGCATTATACCACACGTTAAATTTTTATGTTACAATGCTGGCTTTCTGTATTGAGGAAAATTGTTAGACAAGGCTTACTGGATTTAAAATAATCGTTCTGTATTAAATAATCGTATGAGTACCAAATAATGTAAATTGGAAAAAAACATGAAATCGAGACTTGAATTGATGTATCCAAATTTTCAATTATTTCAGTTAAATGACTATGCAGAAATATGCTTTTCAGAATATGCTTCACAAACAGATGTTTTTAAATTAACAATTGGAAAAGTTTTGCCAAGTTAGGAAATTTGCATTTCCTTTAGCAAATCAACTGATTTATATGTTGTCATTTGCCCTTGTCTATTATATCTGATTGAGAATGCGACAATACGCTTACCAGAAAAACAAAAAATTGGAAGAAATTTTATACTTAAAAAAATAATTCACAAATTAATAGTGATAATTATAGTTTTATCTACATGTTTGAAACTTTACGAGTCAAATTCTTCCAAATAGAATAAAACTAAATAAACCGTTAGATAAAAAGTTAATTTTATATCAAATTCTCGAAAATTGATAGTTCAATAAGCAATTTTACTTCGAAATTTTCATTTTTTTTTCAGTTCGAAATCTCTGTTTAAAAGAAGAACTTGATGTTAAAATTTCATCACTACCCTCTAGTAATATTCAGATGCCTTACAAACTTACTCGATATACCATAATGATTTTTATTATTAAAATTACTAATTGTAAAAATTAGTTACTGATTAAAATTACAAAATAATACTTTCAATATCAAATAATAAAGGTTATTAACAATTTAGTACATATATTCATATATATTCCAAATAACGTTAATATATATTCCATATTTAGGCCTATGTCAATTTAATAAACACTCAAATATGTGTGTATTTGCGGTACGAGGTCTTAATTTTTATTTTTCATGTAATCAATGACAGTTTGGTTGTAATTATGTATGGCAAATTTTGAAGTATTTATAA
The DNA here is from genome assembly GCA_020423425.1 of Chrysopa pallens. NCBI lineage: Eukaryota > Metazoa > Arthropoda > Insecta > Neuroptera > Chrysopidae > Chrysopa > Chrysopa pallens. The sequence continues at coordinate 2,181,879 of CM035591.1, forward strand.
TAATGAATGAATGTCCAAGCTGTTATATATTACATCAAGCTTTAGACATCAAGCTTCTAAAACCAACTATATAACACATAATTGTTGAATGACACACTCATGTATAAAAAGGGACAGGTAATATACAACTATAATATCAAAGGACATAAATGATTACAGAAAAAGGACATATTGGATAAGATATATATAACTATCAAATATTAAAAAAAGCATAAGGATAGATTGTTAAGATTTTGAGTTTACTCTCATGAGAAAAACTGTAGTGTAGCATTTTACTTCAAAAACATTACGAACATGGCGATTTTAAAAATTTTAATAACATTTGAGCTCATCGATGCCAAGTTTCAATGATTTCAGAAAATATGCTAAAAATAAGCTCAAAAAATGGACAAATCCTGGTTTCAGAGAGAGAATTACTTTCTAAGAAATACGATTGTATATTTTAAAGGACACTTTCCGTTAACGTAAACCCTCAGTTCGAGTAAGTTCGACAAAGTTAAGAATCTGCTTAACGGATTAACTTTCAAATTAATCTCAAAAAATTTGTACGCGATTGTAAGCTTAAGCTTCCGCCTACTATAGTTCGTTTTTACATTGATTGTTTGTTTATATTCTGTTTTTTTTTTATTTTTATTTTTTTTTTTAATTTTAGCAAACCGACGCAGTGAATTAAACATACAGACATATTAATTGTATTGAGCGTTAATGCGGTATTCTGGTCTAGAGACGTAAAAAAAAGCAATCCATTTTTTTATCAGTTATTTATTAATATTACAAGAATACAAAAAAAAAGTACAAAAAGTTATAAATTCAAAAAATTAGCAGCTGATGAAGTGGGGCGTCTCAAAAAATTGGCACGTGGCCATACTCACGATTCCAACCCTTCTAGCAATCTGAAGAAAAAAAACTACGGAAAAGTAAAAAAAAATTTTACAAAATGGCGACTAATTGAAAAATGAAATGATATTTAAGACTTACATTTATTTAATCCGCATATTTAATACATATATTAATTTAATATATATATATATATATATATATATATATATATATATATATATATATATATATATATATATATATATATATATATATATATATATATATGTATATATACATATACATATATGTATATATACATATATATATATATGTATATATACATATATATATATATATATGTATATATATTTATATATATATATATATATATATATTTGTTTATTTATTTATTTATTAATGGAACCGTCCCGTAGATACGTAGATACAAAAATCTGAATGAATAATTTTATAACTGCACCACGTTAAACGTTAATTACTTAGATAGAACACTTAAAATCGATTAAAAACTGGAAAACTTAAGAATAATCTTGGTTTACTTAAAAACTTTCTAGGCCAATATCCACATGTCCGTAGACAAAAATGTTTTAAATTTTATGATGATTGTTATATAATTGTAAAAAGAAATTTTTTTTCTAATTTATCTCTGGTTTTTAATCTTATCATCCACATTTCGCCAGCATTTCATGTATAAAAGATTATTTTATATAATTGATTATCGTTTATATAAAGGAAGTAATCAAATAAATATAGGGTAGAAACCACAACCGTCATAAATGTATAAAAATGAGCGCAATCATACAAACTGATTATATAATAATTACGAACTTATAAAATTGTTATCACGGGCAACATTACTTGTAAATAAGCGTTGCCGGCGCGGTCAATATAATTTGCATATATATTATATAATATATGTATATATATAACACATGGACTGAAAAGTCCCGGGCCTAACAAAGAAAACACAGTTTTTTTGGTTCAATAATTAGCTTTATTCATCAACGTAATCTCCATCAAGAGCAACGCAATCATTCCTCGCCGCTCTAACAATTCAATACCACTTTTGTAGAACGATTTATCTTTTTCCTCAAAATAGGCCTCAGTTTCAGCGATAACCTCTTATTCGTGCGAAAGTTCTTACCGGCGAGCATTTTTTTCAGGTCTGCGAACAGCCAGTAGTCGCTGGGAGCCAAATTTGGCGAATACGGTAGATGTGGGAGCATTTCGAAGTTAAATTCATGTAGTTTTGGCATAGTTTTGATTGACTTATGACATGTTGTCTTGATGAAACAAAATTTTTTTTCTTTGTCAAATGCGGGCGTTTCTTTGCAATTTCGGCCTTCAAACGCTCCAATAACGCAATATAATATTCACTGTTAATGGTATTTCTTTTTTCAAGATAGTCGATGAATATTACACCACGCACGTCTCAAAATACCGAGGCCATAATCTTTCCAGCCGATTGTTGAGCTTTCAGGGGCTTTGGACGAGGTTCACCAGTTGCTGTCCACTCAGATGACGATCGTTTTGATTCCGGAGTGAAGTGATGGATTCATGTTTCATCCATTGTCACATATCGATGCAAAAATTCCGGTTTGTTACGTTCTCGTTTTTGGTCAACAGTGAACAAACGCGGAAACCACTTTGAACAGAGCTTTCTCATAGTCAAATGCTCATGCAATATAAAACCAACACGTTCTTTTGATATCTTTACGATGTCAGCTAACTCACGCAACTTCACTTTTCGATCATTCAAAACGATTTTGTGGATTTTTTTTTATGTGTTCTGGTGTTACCGCCTCATTTGGAAGTCCACTGCGTTCTGCATCATCGGCATCCCTACGACCACGTTTGAAGTCAGCAAACCAACGTTTTATTGTTGTTTCTGATGGAGCGGAGTCCTCATAACTCTTTTCAAGCCATTGCTTCCTTTTGAACGGTATTTTTTCCCATCAAGAAGCAGTGTAAAATTAAAATACGAAATTGTTTTTGATCCATTGTTTTGAAAATAACAAAAGTAGCGTCACTCTTAGCACAATAACTCACAAACTAATCAATAGAATATCATGAAATTTTAACAGCTGTCTTTTGAAGGTTAATATTAACTGATGATGATAAAAGGTGACTGCAATAAAACTAGCACCATCTATAAAGTAAAAATATGAATAATTATTTTTGATGTTTATATGAGCTATCAAGAATTTTAATTTAAAATATATTCGTTGCTCTCATAAAGATTGATTTATTAACCTAAATAAAGTACACTTTCATTGTTTACAACGCATTCGATTATAAGTACATCCCAGCACATTTTTAGTTATTTTTATAGAATTTTAAAAAAAAAATTCCTAGAAATAATACACATAGCAAAACAACGTTTGTCGGGTCATACTATATATATATATATATATTCAATAACGTTTTTCATTAATTTTTTAATGACTAATCTTGTACCATTACACAGCTGTGGTAGGTTGGTAGGTTCAAGTTACGGAGCAGAATGATCGGAGAACCAACCTTCAAAATGCTGTGGTGGCATGCCAGGCTAATCTAATGAATTTAAAAACTCAATTGGTTAATTCATAATTTGTTGGTATCGCAAACTTCATCGATAAATTTGCATGGCACCAATGGCAACAACTGTTGTATCTTTAAATTTACCCATTGACATCCAAATTTTTTGCTGCTAAAATCGCTCTTTCTGCCAGTCACTTATGATTTTCATATTGTGTGTGTGCATCGGGAAGTATGTGATCGATGAGAGTATTTTGCGAGTTGATGATTGTGTAAAAGTCCGTCTGTAATTTTATTATTTTTATTTTTTTATTTTTTCTATTTGCAATCTGTAGATACAATAAGCAAATATGTGGAGGATGACCTAGTGCCATTGATTTGTTATCCAGCGATAACAAAATATCATTTTTCTTCCAATTTAGGATTATTTGTAACTTAAAATTTTAAAACTATGAAATAATTAAAAAGTATAAATGCTGATGTTGTGATTTGAAATAATTGTTTATATTCCTTGTTTAGCAATTTATTCAGCATAGGTGTAACTAACACCGAGTGTCTCACAAAGTATGGTCACTATCACTAAAATCTATATGGTAATTCTATGGTCTGAAATCTCTTAAGTCTTTGAGTTTGGTCACTATTGTCTAGTAAATTTAATGCTAATGTATTTGCATGTGTCTCTAATCTTTCTAAATACTTTGCACTACATTTCACTTTTCACTGTGTTTACTCCTAAGTCATTACGGATTTCACTATTTGGAATAAAGTAGGGGGCATCTTTCATAGCTCGAAGCATTTTAGATTGGAATCTTTCGAGAATTTCAATATTGGAATTTGATGCTGTTCCCCATAGTTGGATTCCATAAGTCCAAATTGGTTTAAAAGCAGCTTTATAACCAGTAACTTATTTTTAAGCGATAACTGTACTGTGATTTTCTGCCTAAAAGCCAGTAATATTTACTCATTTTGAGACCTAGTTGTTTCCGTTTTTTCCAAATGTGTGTGCGCCAAGTTAAAGTTTTGTCTAAATGCATTCCGAGATACTTTACGCAATCAACTCTTGGTATAGTTTTGTTATTTATGTATACTTGTGGTGAAATACCTCTGCACTTTGTGAAAACAATATGAGCTAATTTTATCTCATTAACTGATACACGCCATTTCTTTGCCCATTCATTAATTTGAATTAAGTGTTCTTGAAGCTGTTTTGTAAAACACTACCCTGAGGAACGCCTGATTTATTAGGTGCAGCTCACTTGTTTCATTGCCAAATTTGATTTGAAAGTATCTTTCGTGAATGTATGATTTAATGATATAGTATAATGTATGGGGAAGCATACTTTTTATTTTGTAAAGTAAACCTTCGTGCCACACTTTGTCAAATGCTTGGCTTACATCAAGAAATGCAGCTGAACAGTAGCTCTTCTCCTCAAATGTCTGGTTTATGATTTTAACCAATCGATGAACCTGTTCAATATTCATGCTGCTTGTGGAAACCAAATTCATGTTCTGGTATCAACTGATCTCTGGTAATTATTGTGTTCAGCCGTTCCAGTAAAAGTTTTTCTAACAGTTTTCCAAATATTGGCAATAAACTAATTGGTCTGTACGATGAGATATCATGTATAGGTTTTCCTGGCTTGGGAATCTTAATTACCTGGGCAACTTTCCACTGACATAGAAAATATCCTAGTCTAAGAACGGCATTATAGATCATAGTCAGCATAACAACACCCCTTCTAGGCAGTTCTTTGATAATTTTTCCAGTAATTAGATCGTATCCTGGTGACTTATTTATGTTTAAATCATTTTTTATGCATTTAGTTACTTCTTTGACAGTGAATAGTTTTGGAATTTGGGTCATTTGATATGGTGCAGTGAGGAAATTAATAACTTCAAGTTCTTCCTCTTATGTACATTCAGAGGGTAGTGGTGTGAAGACTTCTTGTAAATGCTTAGCAAAAGTGTTTGCTTTCTCCAGATCAGTATGTGCCCATTCGCCATCATTTTTTCGAATAGGTGGAATGGGGTCATGTAATTTTATGCATTCAGTATTTTCATGTATAGCAACTTTCCCATCGCCAATATCTAACAGTTGTTTAGAGAAAGTTTCGGCGGATGGATCCTGAAGCATTTGAACGCACATTTTCACCGTTGTACTTTTCCAACATTATGCCATAGTCGCTTAATGCGACTTAATATTGTATTCATTTGCTTAATATTTGATTTACCTTTCCCAATAATAAAACACGTATATTTATTAAACACGTACACGTTTTGTTTTGATTTAAAACTATTTCCCAAAAATGCTAAGTATATTATATACAGGGGCTTACATCACGTGTTCTTTTACATGAGATCAATTAATTAACTGAGAGTTAAAACTGTCTTTATAAGTTACTAATAAATTGTGAATAAATACACAAATAAAACAAAAAATTAAATGGCTGAAAAATGTATAGTGAGTAAGACAGGAGACCGGCTTCTCCCTTACCCCTACTCCGTGATGTTTGGTGGATGAGTGGCAACAATGGTAGATAGTTGATCAGTTATCGACATACGAGGGTGGAAGTGAATTCAGAAAAAAAAAAAAATTAATTATAGGAAATTGAATATATAAACTCTGAATAAGAATTTATCGTACTACAATTATTATTATTCGATTGCGATCTTGCAACCCTATTGTGTATCTGTGGATTGAATAAAAAAAATCAAAATCCCGATGGAAAAATAGAGGTTGGTCGTTTAAGAGTGATATGAAATTTTTTATTCTGCCATGATAAAATTTAAAAAAAATCTAGCCATAAAAATTAAAGTTTTTAATTAAGAAATAAAAAATAGGGGTTTTAAATGGTGTATCATAAAAATAGAAATAAAAAATTAAAAAAATCGGTTTAGTCGTTTTGGAAGAGTTCAACTTCTAACACCGTGACACTTATATATACATATTTTTTTTTAAACCAAGAGAGGGAAATGCATAAAACTGCCAGGTAGTCACCTTGGAAAGTCACCTTTCCAAGAGACTTTCGGCACGTTGCGGGGCTCGGACCAGAAGAAGTCTAGAACATACCCGCTAAAACCCTAACTCTTGAGGATACTCCATTGTACCCCGCGCGGAACCGCCGTCAGGCATTATTTCGCACGGGAGGACTGGCTTACTATTGCCTATTTAATTATTTCCGCTGTGGACGTCTCCTTAATCGATCTCCCTGGAGAATCTTCATCATCTTTGTCGCTGCATCGGACACCGTTTTCCAAGTTTCCTCACAGCGGACCATCAGGCCGACGAGGTTTTCAGGCGTACCCTGGCAATGGAGAACAGTAATAAGTTCTGCTTTCTCTGCAGCGAAACGGGGTACGCGAAGAAAATGTGCTCCGCCGTTTCTTCGTCGTATGGGCAACTTGGACATAGAGAATCGAAGTCCAAACCGAATCTGCAAGGGTAAGCTCGGAAGTTGCCGGTCAGAAACTGTGTGATATAGAAGTCCACTTCTCCATGTTTTCTGTTGAACCATGTCGTGATGTCTGGAATTAGGCTATACGTCCATCTTTCATTTGATGACTATTCCCAGCGTCTTTGCCACATCTCGAGTGTGCGGCCTCTTTCTTCTGATGCGCATGTCGGAGTGGCGTCAGTGTCACTCTGCCTTCGTTAGTAGTTTCTCTAACGCTCGTTCGCCAAGATGTCGATTGGCGGAAGACTAGCCACTACACACACAGCATTATATACTGTATATACTGTACGGTAAGCGCATGCAACACGCAATGCACTTCTCCTATAGACGATAATCATTGGGCGAGCGTACGAAGAGGTATCCATGGCCGACGATCAGTTTGGTGCGGCGTACAAAAGGATCGCGCTGGTGACCGTTGAGTGTACCTGTCTACGGCTCTGTCGTGGTCCTCCTATGTTTGGCATCAACCAGGTCAATGTGTTCACCGCCTTGGATGCTTTTGGGTTAGCTATTCGAAGGTTCGCATCGATCTGGACGCCCAAATTACTCAGTTACCTTTGAGATTCAATTTAACAATCTCCGATGGAAAGGGTGATGGACTCCCTTATTCTTCGGCCGGTTACCAAGTTGACATCTGTCTTGTGGTCGGCCAGTTGCAGCCCAACGGATTTCAGCCACTGGCGTATGCAGGATACTGCTTTGTTTGCCTTAAATGTGACCTTATCCAAATACTTGCCGACTACTAGCATATATATATATATATATATATATATATATATATATATATATATATATATATATATATATATATATATATATATATATATATATAAATATATATAATGCATAGTTATTATTACAAATTACAAAATTAAAAAAATGTGTACAAATGCGATAAAAGTGAAAAAATGTGAACATAATCTACAACTGACATATTTTTTTAATTATATATATAAATATATATATATATATATATATATATATATATATATATATATATATATATATATATATATATATATATATATATATATATATATACTAGCTGGCCCGGCAAACGTCGTTTTGCCACATATTTCTAATTAACTTCAACATTTTCTAAGTATAATATCATATTCTTAACAACATTCCTCTATTTCTTAATACTGAAAGCTAAGGCAAATTAGAATAAATAATGATATTAATATATATTTTAAAGCATACCTGGACACATTGCGGTGACAAATGATATTACATCGATTGCATGCAAGATTTGAAGCAGATTGGACGAAGAAATTCCGTTGTCCCATACAAACTTTGCCTCTGCTTTTCACCCCATTAGGGGTAGAATTTCAGAAAATCTTTTCTTATTGGATGCCCGATATTTGATATGTAACCCATTATTTGGTGTGGGATACCCGTGACACGAAATATTTATATATACACTCGTGTTTGATGTGGGACACCCGGTACCTCGTGCACCCACAATTCGTGTATATTGTGCTGTGGTTCTTATATACTAGATGAAAAATAGTAAAAAGAAGTCCAGAACCACTAATATAGAAAAGAAGAGATAAATAAATTTTATTTTGAATAGATGACCCGGGTAAACAGTTTTTTGTTATACAAATTATTTCTAATCAACATCAATATCTCCTAAATATAATAACATATTCTAAACTATTAATGGTAGAGAGCTTTAATTTGTGGTATTCCATAGTATTAATTGTATTAGGTGGATAAATAAATGTATTTACACACTTCAATTTTTGTATTATTTTGCTTAACCACTTTATTTTTATTAATAATTACGCGACATGTTTCGGATGTTACTCCATATTCAAATGCGATTATGTACAATAGATTCGTCGTATTTATAGCAAAAATTTATTAAAAACAATTTTGTTGTTTATTGTATAAGTTATATGATCATTCATCTGGCCTTGTGTTTTCTAACTTATTCAAAAAACAATTATGTACAAAATTAAAATAACAATATACAGTAACATTAGTGATAAAATTTTTTTAAAAACTAATTTTTATTTAGTTTAAATTTAAGAATAAAAAATCTAACTAAATACTATAAACTATAAACAAAAGTGGGTGCAAAAGCCCTCCTATTATTAAAAAAATTTTTTTACAAGCCTGACTCTTTTTAACCTTTGTATAGTATTTAGTTAGATTTTTTATTCTTAAATTTAAACTAAATAAAAATTAGTTTTTAAAAAAATTTTATCACTTATGTTACTGTATATTGTTATTTTAATTTTGTACATAATTGTTTTTTGAATAAGTTAGAAAACACAAGGCCAGATGAATGATCATATAACTTATACAATAAACAACAAAATTGTTTTTAATAAATTTTTGCTATAAATACGACGAATCTATTGTACATAATCGCATTTGAATATGGAGTAACATCCGAAACATGTCGCGTAATTATTAATAAAAATAAAGTGGTTAAGCAAAATAATACAAAAATTGAAGTGTGTAAATAAATTTATTTATCCACCTAATACAATTAATATTCTAAACTGTCTATAACTAAATAATGAAGCTGCGGCAAATCAGAATAAATTATGATATTAATTTATATTTTGAAGCATACCAATCCGATTTACGCGTTGCTGTGTTATTTTTCACATTTTAAAAATGATACCCGGTACATTATATGTACCCGGTATTTACCTGGTATTTGCTGGGGTACACCCGGGACCGCGTTCACCCAAAAATGTTTGCTGTGGTACACATACACTTGATGAAAGATATATGGACCTCCTGAACCAAGAATGATTCCGGTAATACTTGAACAAGTTTTTTTTTTTTTTTTTTCATCTAGTATATAAGAACCACAGCACTTTTATACTTGAACAATGCGATATGCACACTTTATATAGTTGACAGTTCGTCATACTGCTAGTGAGAAGAGATAAAGAAGTTTTATTTTGAATTTCAAAATTAGATTTTGGTTTCTATGGAAATGATGATTTGTAACATGTGAGAAAAAAAAAAGACAAAATATGTTTCACAGCTAGGAACATTTTGTATTCGAAAATTAAATTGTCGTTTATAGTATTTTCCGTTACTTGTTATTTATTTTTCTCACCGTTTTAACATCCCCTGAACTTTCACGAATATTTCAAGACCAAAATTAACCAAATCGGTCCAGCCGTTCTCGAGTTTTAGCTTGGCTAACGAACAGCAATTGATTTATATATATATATATATATATATATATATATATATATATATATATATATATATATATATATATATATATATATATATATATATATATATATATATATATATATATATATATATATATATATATATATATTATTATTATTATTATTATTATTATTATTATTAAAAAATATGTGAGTGGTAGATTATGTTCACATTTTTTCACTTTTATCGCATTTGTACACATAACTTTAATTTTTTAATTTGTTTTAAATAACTATGCATTATATTTTTTTGTTCAATTATTCAATTGCTTTTTGATTGAGTTTTGTATTGATTTCACATTTGTATTAAAACATTTCTTTAATAATTTGTTTTCGTTCATTACTTTTTTGCAACTTATTTAAAAAAAAAAAATAAATTTCAAATATATTCTTAAATTTATATTTTGTTTCAGTAAAACTAACATTTTATTATTTAAAGAAATTGATTGCACTTTAATTATTAACATTATTGTTGTTTGATTTTACTTTGAACCAATAACGTTTGAATACAAACGAATATAAAGCGAATATAAATCAAGTCCCATTGATTTTTGTATAATTATGACAAAGATAAAAACAATTCTCAAACCAGATGTCATTTTTTTTTTTTTATAATTATTAATGAGAACTCTAGGATAATTCGAATAAATTTCGTTTTTTTCCCCCATTTCCAAGAACAAATTATTTTGTATTTTGGGAGCTATTTTTCATTTATGTTCTCTCAACAAAGTAGGAAAAGAACTTAATTTAAAAATAGCTCCCATCAGCAGATCTAAATTGAAGCAGTTACTAGGAAATCCAAAAGAAAAAATTAACAAGGAACAGCAGTCGGGAATTTATAGCATTGGGTGTCAAAATTGCTCGATGAAATATATAGGACAAAGTAGAAGACAAATTGTTACTAGATTCAAAGAGCACATGGCACACATAAAATTTGGACGAACCGATAAATCATGTGTAGCTGATCATGTCATCAATAACAATCATAAAATTGACAAATCAAATTTAAAACTATTAAAATCGATACCCAATCAAACCGAACTAGATGCATATGAAAGCATCTACATTCAAAAATATGACAAAGAGACGATGAACTTAGATAAAGGACCCATTCCAAATTCTGATTTAATAAAGATTTCAAAATTGAACTATTAGAAATGAAACAGTATTTGAAATTAAAATTATTTAATTTCATAATTCTTTTTTAGTTTTCTACGTTGAATTTTAAGTTTGAGATTTTTTAATTGAAAAACCACGTGGTCCAATATCATTGGCCGAACACTAAACACGTGATCGATGCTGATTAGTTGACGTACCAATTTGATACATACTTGAAAAGTATGAATTGCGCATACGCGAACGAACAAGTCTGCAAACTGTCACCAAATTAGCAACGAGTAACATCTCCTCAGAGAATCATTACAACTAGCTAATTCATACTGATGATGACTACTTTGTAGTCGAAATACGTATTTATAAAATACAAAATAATTTTATTGGGGAAAATTGGGGAAAAAATCGAAATTTAAACCATATTTCATCAAAATCGGAAAGTGTTCTAGAAAATTATACCATGTACTCCAATTAAAAAGCAAATAAAATATTATACCAAACACCTGTCTAAGTATGCTGTGAAGATAAAATACAGTGTTAAGTAATCAGTACTACCCCAATGATCGCAAGAGGAAAAAAATTGAGAACCTAAATATATACAAGAGGCAAAAATTTTTCATGGTATACCAATCAGCAACTACGTTGAAAAGATTGCAAGCAATATAAATAATTTAAAAAAATAAAATTTGTGTTTTGGTATATTGAAGGTTTAAAGAATAAAATTAAAAATTTATATATAGTGTCTTATTTTCGAAGTTTTTCATTTATTGGCCTAGTGGAAATTTGGTCACAAGAAGGTGAAATTTATAATATTGATGGGATCTAAAAGTATACGACGACAAGCAGGTAAGGGTCGACATCTGAGGCGCCTGGTATTGTTCTATCAATTACAACCGAAATTGTGTGCATGAAATCAAATCTGAAAACATTAATGATATTTTTTGGTTATGAAGCGGTTAATTGGTGCTATTTACACCTAACTCGAGTATTCAAAATATGGTAGTATTGACTTATATGAGAGGTTAGATGATGAAATTTGTTAAATGTCTACCCCAAAGCTAAAATTAGACTAGGTGGAGTTTGAACGGACGAATAGGGAAATAACAAAATACTATAAATTGGGATATCCGCGAAATCATTACCTCCTTTGAAATTGATAATTTCGATCTACAGCCAAGGCAAATATCTCTACTTTAACAAATATTGTAAAAACTTGTTCGAGTTTGTGAAGCAGAATGATTTGATAATATTGAATGGAAGAATGAAAGATGATTGTGATTCATTACGTGATGATTACAAAAGGGTTATGGGATTATGATATCGATATGAAAGTAGGCGATATGTTACAGTTCTCACTTTGCTTTATAAAAATTGAAATAAGGGATGGTTGCATAGATACAAAACAAGCTGAAACTGGTATAATTCAACCTAAATATAAGTGGTGTGAAGAAAAACGCACTGCAATGCTATTTATAGGATAAGATGCCAAAAAATCGACCTTTTATTTAATTGGCGTTAATATGACTCAATTGAGTAAAATAAATGAGGCGGTAAAAATACTGCAACCCTGGATGGAATTTATACGTAAACATATTATAGTGCCAGTTGGCCATGTAGACAATAATACAGAGCAAAGGCATCTAATTAATAAGTGGTTTGACAAAGAGTATGTAGATAAGAAGAATGAGACAAAGCAAAAATTACGGAAAATGAGTAGAACTAATTACCAAAATTGTTCATGGGACTGTATGAACTGTTGAAAGAATACAAATTACTATGTGAAGAAAAAATATCAGAACGACCCCAACATTCATCAGTTGATCATCAATCATTCATCATTCATCATTCAATTCCATAAATGAGGAAAAATGGATTGGCATTTTTTGGAATGACGCTATATTGACTAATAATTTTTTAAAAATATATTTAAAAACTACAGATGATAGCTGAAATATAATTATGACAAAATACGGGTTTCATTTTTATAGCGGACACATATGACAAAAATAATGAACGTCTAAATTAAAATCAAGTAGTCATATGAAAAACTCCATTGAAAAAAAATTGTTCGTAAACAATAAATAAAATTGAATCAGCGATTACCTTATGACTCTTCCTAATCAATATTAACATTTGCTGACTTATAATAAGGTATTGTATGCATCTACATATGTAATATATTTTTTTATACCACTGTATGTAGGAAAATACGAAAATAAAAACCAATTGAGTTTGCTCTGAAATAACGAGTTTTATTAAAACTATGTATATATTATTTACAATATTTACAAGTTTACAAATTTATTTAAAATATTTACACATACCTGAAATAACGAGAAAACCATTAAAGCCTTTATTCTCGTTATGTTTATTTATCACCTTAGTGACACTTTAGTTCGAATGATATTTTTTTTTTTAATTCAAGTAGTATTAATAATATTTCTTTTTATTCAGATTATTTTTTCTCACAACCCGTGTTCAATTCTTTCTTTGGTAAATCATTTTCATTACGGGTAGCGTGGCTTCACCTTTTAATATCATAGTACTCCGTCGATAACGCGGCAAAATTAAAAATCCAATTAACGAGACACCGACACATTATAGTGTGTTGTGTTTTTCTTTACATACATTTAACGGTCTCTCCAATCTTACCATTAATATAAGTAAAATAGAAGCATCATTAAATTCATAATGATTAGTAATGAGAGAAAGAAGCATACTTTTTGAACCTTGAGTGATTCCATTATGGATAACAACACGAATACAAAACAATTACAAACACTAATTCAGGATAAAGTTAATCTGTAATTAATCGCCCCTACTTGAATTTTTTGGTTGTTTTTTTTTTGTTGTGCTATATTTTAATGCGAAATACAAATCCAAAACGGTTATTTTTGTTGGGATTTATTTTTTAGACTATATTATTGACTATTCTCATTTAATAAGCACTTAATTTTTTCCGGATTAAGAAACTCTATCGTGTTAAGGAACTCTATAAACAATAAAATTTTCATATAACATTATTTTCTTTTGCAGAGATTTACTACTACAAAAAGAACATATAGTGGAAATTAATTTCTCTACAATGATTTTGACACGCCAATAATTCAACTATTAGTGCTAATTATGTGAATTAAAGAAAAATAAATATAAAAGCAAAAAATAAAAGTAGATAAGGTTATGCAATTAGCCATCCTTAACTTGCGTGAGTAATGGCGTTTTATGATGCAAGTTTCACAACTCAACAAATACTTTTAGATAATGATTTGAACAATCGGACTTTTGTCAGGTCCCCATCAATTGTAACATACGCATGCAATCCATTATTAGGTATATCAACATGTAGCAACTCTACAATCGGTTACGATTGTACGACAATCGAAAACATTACATATATAAATATTTTTAATTGTTTACAACAAAATGATAATAATGGTTTATATAACTGTTACAGTTGTGAATCACAGTGTATGATAAATATTATAAATACGGTATTTAACTTAATATTAGATGAATTTTGGGTAAAATTACCAAAATACTTATGTGATAATATCGATCAAAATAATAATAATAGTTTTATAATTGAATGTAATAGTACTTCATCATCCGAGTTTAATACGTTACCAACAATCAGTATTAGTAGTACATTACCAAGTATATCAACAAGCAGTCTCATATGTGCCTATGAAGACAACCAAAAAACCAATAATAATTACAGTCATTTAGATTTTAATAATGTTAGTGACGTTTTAACAGAGAATTTTAGTGACTTTGTACCCAAATATGATTTGAGTTTTTTATTTGTGATTGTGTTTATAATTGCTGGTGGTTTGGGAAATATTTTAGTTTGTTTGGCAGTATGTTTGGATCGGCGATTACAAAATGTTACTAATTATTTTTTATTATCATTGGCTATTGCGGATTTATTGGTCAGTTTATTTGTGATGCCGTTAGGAGCCATACCTGGTGTTTTAGGTAAGTACTAGATATGTACTTTATCATATACCGTAAGTTATTTGAATTTTTTTACTGAGAAAAATATTTTTTTGTAAATTTTACAACATAGGATTTATTTTTATTATTATTTGCTTATAAAAATTTATACCGACGGGGCTAAGGGGTTATTTGGTGAACTGTGTGACTAACAGTACTGATAGAAGTGATTAAGGTATTAGACATGCGTGATAGGGATAATATTATGAAAGTTTCATTGTTCTAACGAGGTAACAAAAGAAGAATTTTTTTCATAAATAATGTTTGTTTTTTTTTTATTATTTGTTTTTAAATTTGTAGAAGTAAATAAGCACTCCATATAAAAAAACAATATTCTATTTACCTCTATCGTATTCATATAAATAATAAACTAAATTGTTACGTGTCTAATATTCGCTATGACAATATATCTATATTCAGGGGCGTAGGAACGAAATTTTTGCTGGGTGGGCAGGTTCGAAATTTTTACCCCCCCCCCCTAAATTTTCGATGATAATAATTTTGTATGAAAGATGTTTGTGATTGTTAATTAATATTATACCAGACAGTTTTTGTTAGTTGTAAATAATTTTTGCAAAATTTTTCTTTTTATTTTCTTCAATTTTATTTACATGTATCTCTTATTTGTATCTAATTAAATTTTTAGTTTTTACAAACTTTTTCGCTTTACAAGTGCTTGCTAAAATTAAAAAGTCAATACAAAAGTCTTAAATTATACTTCAACTTTTCTCAACCTTAAACCTAGATTTTGCCAAACACAGATTTGCGTTTTTCTGACCGTGCCACAAATTCTTTCATTATAATATTTAAATCTAAAGCAGCTGTAAGTTCTTTATGTACATGTAATAGCAAAAGGTGTGTGAGGCGCTTTTGGGACATCGAATTCCTTAAATAAGTTTTCAATCTTCTCAAAGCGCTAAAAGATCGTTCAGAAGTCGCGGCAGACGCAGGTACGGTTAGGATCAAAATTATCAGTAAAATTACTTCATCTAACATATCCCTGGTTGTCGACGGTAGATTCGCGAGTTTTTCGCTCAATTCGGAACAGTTCGAACTTGCAATATCGGGGACGCTTTGGAGCAGAAAAAGTTGAGAATGCAATCTGCTAATATTGAAATCTTCAGCAAAGACACCGAGGTCTTCCGCGAGCTTGGTTTCGTCGCCAACTAAACCTTTAGTCGCGTTCAACAGTACAGCTTCGAGTGACACTAGAATAGCTTAACCACTTTGGTCGAACCTTTCATTCAATTCTGATATTTGCAAATCTAAAATTTCGAAATAGATTTTTCGGTTGTCCTATTGGCTATGAAAAACAATAAATTCTAAAAATAAGTTGTTAATCCGAAGGTAAAAATAAGCATCAGTTACAAACCATCGAAAGTACTATCCAGAGGATTATCGATGAGTCATCTAATCCTCTCTTAGACTAGAAAGGTCAATTTTTCGATAAAAACTATTGTTTTGCCCTTAAAATTATCCTACACGAAATTGTAATAGAGCAATAAAATTTTTAATCTCTTCAACAAAGGGGCATGGCTCACCCTGCCCATACGGCTCCTGCGCCTCTGCTATATTATATATATATATATCTATATATCTATATATCTATATATCTATATATCTATATATCTATATATCTATATATATATATATATATATATCTATATATATATATATCTATATATATATATATATCTATATATATATAATAAACTTGTGTAGATCTAAAACCGCGAAACTAGACACTATGCCTATATAATAAATTAATGAAACGGAAAGCAATCAATGAACAAATTGGGTTTAATATTAAATGAGAGCTTTATAATTGCAGTAAAAAGCATGTATTAAATGTTTGTCCAGATTCTTAATAGCAATGGTTTTTTCTGTGAGCCTTTGACTCAATTTTTCTATTCTTTAGATTTATTGACAAACACTTATCTTTATTTGCTAAGACACTAACAAATAGTTTAGTAAAATGTATTATGGATAGACATTTATCGACTTTATATATATATATATATATATATATATATATATATATATATATATATATATATATATATATATCTTTAGATCTAAAGAATAGAAAAATTGAGTCAAAGGCTCACAGAAAAAACCATTGCTATTAAGAATCTGGACAAACATTTAATACATGCTTTTTACTGCAATTATAAAGCTCTCATTTAATATTAAACCCAATTTGTTCATTGATTGCTTTCCGTTTCATAAATTTATTATATAGGCATAGTGTCTAGTTTCGCGGTTTTAGATCTACACAAGTTTATTACCCTATAGAGGTGACCATAACCACTTGTTGTACTATTTGTAGTAAAATAATTATTATTCTTAACCGAGAGCATGTAAGACATTCCATTGAAACAGTATTAACTTTGTATCTACATTTTACGCATATATAACTTTGTATAGATAACATATATTGTTGTGTATCTAGAGGTGAATGTATAATTTATTTGTTAAATTATTAATTTATTTAATTTCCAGGTTATAGATCCTTATGGCACGCCGTTTGATGAAAAATAAATAATAAATATCTTACAATTTATTAATAAAACTTAATTTTATAATTAAATTTTATTTATGTATCAACATAATAAAAATGCAATATTATTATGTTCCGGCATAAAATTAAATACGAAAAACGATACTTTTTATTATGTTGTAGCAGAAACAAAATTGCCAAAAATTATTCTCCTATACAAAAAGAGTATGTATATTATTTTATTATAAAATATAATTATCTGTACAAATGATTAATATTATTTCATCAAAGAAAATCATACTGAAAAATATTTCAATTATGTAATCTCATAATAATAATTGATTTAATAATATATGAACGAGTACAAAAATACAATTTGCAATTTTAATTATGGTTTATCATAAAAATAAATGGTAAATTCCAATCATAAGTAGAGTCTTAATGAAAATATGGAAAAAATTTATGCACTTACATAATTAAAATACAGACTATTTTTATTGTGTGCCACCATAATTAATAATATCAATATTGAATTTCAATTATTAGGAAAAATCATTTTAATTTGACTTGTTTAACATAAAAATAATATTGACAAACAAAAATATTTTTTCACATATAAATGAATGGCCAATGTTTATTATGTAGGTAGCTTTTACTTCTCAATTCTATAACAATAGTAATTTTAATTCCAGCATTTCGATTGAGTACATAATTTTAATTGAAATATTTTAACTGGGTACATAATTATTATTATGACATTTCTATTATGTGTATAATTTTATTTTTAACAGTTTTATTATGTAAAAAAAAAAAAAAATAAAATAAATAAATCCTGAAGAGGTCGACCAATCGTTCTACTGTTTCATTTAGGTCCATCTACTAAGCCATATGAGTTCAAGTATAGACTCGTTTGTGGATTTTGTGGTAATAACTCCACCAAACGTTATCATAATATCTTGATTGATCACTTTTAAAGATTTATTTCTGTATACACTTGACAGACTGCAAGAGATGTCATGTATCTTTTAGATTCTGACCATTAAAATTATATATATTAAAACAAAACAAGATAAATTACTTCTGGCTGATCAATAAACAGCAAATTTTTTATACAAATCTACGGAGTTTCAAAATTCTTTAAGTAAAAGAAATGTAACTTTTTTATATACGTCACTAGCTTGTCCACAAACATATGGTCTGAATGAACGGCTTCACCAGACATTGGTTAATGGTATAGGGTGAAAAATATTTCATCCTATACCATGTTAATAAACAGTGAAGAAAGAAAACGGACCTGGTCCACACTAACACAAGATTGTACGTTAGAATATAATAACACAATGCACGGTGTTATAAAATATACATCACATTATTTGTTATTAGGCGAAGATTCGAATATTGTCGTCTCACATTCACTTCGTAAAGAGCACGATTTATGCTCTGACGTAAACAAGCGGTACGAAATTTAATTACAACTATGAAAAAAAAAACAGATGTGATAAAAATCGAAAGAATTACAATTTTGAATTTAATGAATTTGTTCTCATGGATATGGGAAATAAACTAAACCAAATATATTCTAATTTTAGAGTTAATCTATTTTGTTAAATACCAATAAACAACATTAAAAATATTTGCTGTTATTTTCAAACTTGAGATTTTATAGCCTGCTAAAAATTCTTGAAAATTTAAATTTTAAATTTTATTCGACAATTTTATTTATACGAACTGTATAGGAAGGTTGCTTGTCAGCTTTCTTAATCCGGTAAAATAATTTCTTGAGATTTTAAAGCCTTTTAAATATTCTTAATGCCATTCGCCTATAAATACAAAAAATGTAGACAAAGAAATAAAAATACTTGACATATGTTAACAATATATGAGAGTTGACTTACCTGTTAAAAGCTTTCTGTTGTTTTCATTCTTTTAGATTTTACAACCTGTTTAAAATTCTTGAAAATTCAAATTTATTATTTTTTTCAATATATGCGAAAAATGTAAAAAAGTAAAGGTCAGAATGCGAAAATATCTATACGCTATAAAACCTCCACTATGCGTCATTATGTCGTTTTGTTCATGTCGCTTTATGTTGTATGTTGCATCACGCAAGATACGTTTCCTTACTAATATTTATTTGATTTTTTATATATGTTGTTAAATTAAATAATAAATTAGATTTATAAATGATTTTAACATAATAACGCTTTAAAATCTCGAAGAATGAAACTAAGATCACTTTTTTAATGGATTATAAAATCTCGCAAAATGAGCAAACTCTCCCTATAGTCGTGAAACAGATATTTAGACTTTCTGATATATATTTTTTTCAATTTTCGCATATATTGTTGAATAAAATTTGAAAATTTTTTAAACCTCTTTAACAGGTTGTGAAATCTCAAGGAATGAAAACAATAGAAAATGGATTCTGAATTCAATTAACATTAAAATATATATTAAATAAATATAAAGACAGTTTAAAGGCTATAAAAACGTAAGGAATGGAAAAAACAGTTTTATTTTACCAGGGGAAACTTGGTAAAATGAGCAAGGTTTTCAAGTTGTTTATGATAAATATTTTCACATTCTGATTTTATGTTTTTACATTTTTCGCATAAATTCTTGAATAAAATAATAAATTTCAATTTTAGCAGGTTGTAAAATATCCTGGAATAAAAATAACCGGGAGTTTTTAACAGATTCTGGAACTTTTCTCTAATTTTGGTAAAAGTGTATACCAATTTGTTTCTCAAAAAGTGAGTGAGATCTTGTGAGACAATATGTGAAAAAAAGTTTTGATACTAAGATTAAATTCAATAATTGCAACTTTAACAATTTTTTTTCCGAATTTTATTTTTTTAAACATTTTTATTAACTTTATTGGATGTATGTTTGTTCATTCAATAACTATTAATTACATTTTTTTGCAGTTTTATTATAAAATAATTAAATTAAACAGTACATAGGTTATTACAGTGTGACTTATTAAACAAAACTCAAACATTAACAATTTTCATCTGTCTTGTTGCATAGCAACGACCAACCCATACGACCTCATACAAACTCATAACAACTTATATCAACTGATACCAACTTATATAAATGTTTAAATTGTATCCAACTTTCAATATTTTTAAAATTTTGAAACTTACAATACAATACTATAAAATTGTCTGCTTAGCAGGAATATAATAATCTATAGAAATAAAAGTTATAATAGTTAATTACTAATAGTAATTTGCTTTGAAAAAATATTTAACAACAAAGGAGACTTGAAATTAAGTTTAAAATATAATATTTATAACATAATTAAGTACAAATAACATAATACTTGAAGCGAAAAAACTTAACAAAGAACAAATGACATAGGTATTTCGAGCAAATTTCGAGCAATGCAACCATATTTTCAGTTTCTACAACAAAGCGTTATCCAGAAAATCGAAAAAACGCTTATTACACCTGGTTTTGCCCCGCCAGGATTAATAAACCCGCCAGGTTAGTGGTATTTTGAGCAATTTGTAGCTCAACCTTTTTTTCAGTATAATTGAAATATTATAAATGAAAAAATCTTTATTTAAAAAATACGTATTTTTTAGAGCATATTTCAAGCTATTGGCTAGTATTCCGCGTAATTTGTAACTTAACGTTTTCTTGGGAAATTCTCTGAAAACATGTATACATTCTACGAAACTACTTTTAATGAACGAATTTTGAAATCAACATAGACTCATAATAGAGGTGAACAATCATAATTTCAAGTTATCATTTTTCTGAGAAAATTTAGGAAAATCACAAGTATAGTATAGAAAGTTCATTAAATTAGATAATTGTTTTTTTAGAGAGGATTTTTCACAATTTTCTTCTTCTTTTTTACTGTTTTTGATTTTCATGGCCTGAATTTGGTATTTTTAATTCTTCTTTTTTTTTAAGTTTGTATGTAGATTGCAAAATTTAAATTTAATTTTTTTTAAATGGAATCATGCCAACTACAAATGCTTTAGTTTTCCCTTGGTTTTCCTTTCCGATTCGGTTAACAAAGTCACTATCTTCAATTGAAATATTTAGCATAAGTGTTTCTGGTATCAAGTTCATGACCTTGTGTTCCAGTTTATAATATTTTTCTTCCTCTACCAAACAGTGAGTTATAAAGTTTATTTTCCTATTTTCTCATTCTACTATTTTCATTTTTTTTATCTTATTATTTCCATTTTTTCTGGGTACTCATTAACATATAGTTTCAATTTTTTATTCAAGTTATCGTATTACTGTTTTTGATTTTCATGGCCTGAATTTGGTATTTTTAATTCTTCTTTTTTTTAAGTTTGTATGTAGATTGCAAAATTTAAATGTAATTTTTTTTAAATGGAATCATGCCAACTACAAATGCTTTAGTTTTCCCTTGGTTTTCCTTTCCGATTAGGTTAACAAAGTCACTATCTTCAATGGAAATATTTAGCATAAGTGTTTCTGGTATCAATTTCATGACCTTATGTTCCAGTTTATAATATTTTTCTTCCTCTACCAAACAGTGAGTTATAAAGTTTATTTTCCTATTTTCTCATTCTACTATTTTCATTTTTTTATCTTATTATTTCCATTTTTTCTGGGTACTCATTAACATGTAGTTTCAATTTTTTATTCAAGTTATCGTTAACTTTTACTTAACCCTCTTTTAGCTGTTTAAACATTTCAATATTCAGCTTTTGATTAATTTTTATTTATTTAATATTTTAATTGTTATTACAATTTGCTTGTTTTCCCAAACACATTCCCACTTAATTATTGTATACATTTTATATATTACTTTATTTTAAATATTTATTTATTTAATTTATTTTTTTTAAACAAAATGTAAGCAAGACAAGTCTTTTTTTCAAGTAAAATGTATAAAATGTAACAACTTTATTATTCATACTTCGAATCAGTAAAGGTATAAACACAATATAGCAACATAAAGATGACGAATATAGCTTTTTATTGAAAACAACTCAATTGAACGTTTATTTAAAATTTAAAATTTACTCCAAATAAATCAGTTTTCCAAATATAATTTTCCGTTAAATCGTTGAACAATTTTTTATTTAGAATATAACACAGATTTTATCAAATGTGAAAGGCACTAAGATGAATGAATTTAATAAAAAATAGGACACAAAAAATAAAGACGTCTAACTTATATACAATTATTTACATCAAACTCCAGGTTTTATTTAATACAATAATCCGTTTTCGTAGAATAATTTTTAGATATAATTGGAAAATTAAAAATTTAAAATTAGGGGTTTTGAGAAGATATATTTATATTATTTAATAAAGTAAACTGTTTTGTATAAAACATGATTTTACGATTTGGTATAATTTTGAAAGATGTCAACAAATCAAATTTTCTCATTTAATAGAGTCAAAAATATTAAATAGAGTTCTTCTAAAGTTTAGTCATTGCAATTCATTTTTAAGAAATACATGAATTTCAAAATATCTAAATTCCGTAGTTTCCTAGAAATTTATTTATGAATAATTATTAATTCCCAACGCTCATAATTTAGAAAATAACATTTTTTTAAATTGAAAATCCGGATATAAAATCATGTTAAAAAAATTGTACAATGTAGTAAACTGTTTATAAAATATGAATATACTTTTCATTGAAAGATTTGAAATTTAATACATTTTCAAGAGATCCCATTCATTTTACATTTTGAAAAGTAAATTTATAACCTAGGATCTGCTTAAATATGCGATCGATCACGTCTAAATTTTCTTGAATGTATGAGCCATTTCGTTTATTAAAAGTATTCATTAAAGTTGTGATATAAATTGCTCAAAAATACTGGCAACAACAAAAAACTAGCTCTGAAATATGAGTACAATTTAAAATCAAAATTTTTAATTTATTGTTGTTTTAATATAAACCGCAACTATTTTCCTCAATTTGTTAAAAAAATTGGTAAGGAAGGCTTTGCTTCGTTCATTAAGAGAAGTTTCTAAGAATGCAGTCACAATTTTCAACGATTTCTCAAGGCTTTGAGATACAAATTGCTTGAAAATACTAGCAGGCAGGTTGAAATTTACTCTAAAATACCTATTAAGCTTATTTAAATCAAAGTTTTTCCATTTAATGTTCATTATATACCTTATTTATGATTTACCTTAATTGACTTAGAAAATTGAAACGCTGAAAATTGCTTGAAAATATGATTGTTCACCTCTAAATTTGCTCTAAAATATGAACCTATTTTGATTTTAAGATTCGTTCATTAAAATTAATTTCGAAGAAAGTATACAAATTTTTCAACAATTAACCAAGGAAAATTTTAAGATACAAAATTCATCGAAAATACTTGACAAAAGCTTCATTTTCTCTAAAATATGAGTATTTTTAAAATCAATATTTTTTCATTTATATTATTTTCATTATATAGAAAAAAGCTTTCCTCCGTTCTCCAGGGAAAACATTGAGCTACAAATTGCTCGATTAATATCACTAACTTTCTATACATTTGCTTTAAATTATGGTATGCTTTTCAATTGTTATATTTGCATTTTAAAAACTTTTCCCGCCATGTTTTTTGATGTATAAAAAAGTAATATTTGGTATATTTTTCAATAACATATCAAATCTGATTGAAATTCTCAGATAGTTTATAAATTTTTTGCTTATTTGCCCATAAGACCAGGTTTAATAAACCTTGCGTTTTTTTTCGATTTTCTTGAAAACTATTTGTTGTAGAATCTGCTAGAAAGTATGGTTGCATGGTTCGAAATTCCTATGCTATTAATTTTCTGTTATGTGAAAGTTGCGCCGCAAATATTTTTTGCCATATAACTTGAACTAAATAAGCGGAAAACGTAATTATGTTCGATTCCAATATTTTGAATCATGCATTGTTAAACTAAATTAATACTTATTAAAATAAAATTAAAATTAAAAATGAACTTCAAAGTAAAATAATAAATTATAATATACGCCTTATAAATATTTAAAATCCAAAACAGTTTCCTCAACTGTTAAAAATGGTCTTCAAAATTTTTGATTACGTATTTCAAATAGGCATGAAAATATTTATAAGATTTAAGACAAAAAACGTATGATACACATCACATATACTATAGAAAATAATTTAAAATATAAAAAGCCCACTGCAAAAAAGAAAATTTATCAGAGTGCACCGTGAAATAATAAAAAACATAAAGAACCTGACTGCAAAAAATGAACTCAAACAACCGAAACAATATTGATTAAATTAAAACAAAAACTTAAAGCCTAAATTAAATATCGGTAGCAAGCGGTACCCAATTTCAAGTTGCAACTTAGGCTTTAAACTTTAAATTTAATCCATGTTTTTTCGGTCTTTTTTGACCATTTTTCGTAGTCGGATTTTTTATTTTTTTTATTATTTATTTTAATTTAAAGCTTTTTATTTTAGTTTATCAAGGCACACTCTTATGAACAAAATACATCGATTTAAAAACTGTTGACACCAATTTGTTATTCCGAATAGAATTTAAATCAATAACTTATACATATTTGTAATTTAATTGCTTTATTGTGATACCCTATTCGATAGATTAGGTACAGTTTTTTTTTTATTAACGCTGTACTATTTTGTCGAGAAAAATACACCTGAATAAACACAAAACAAAATATAGTAATTGTCGTATATTCCAACACCATCTAGGCAGTCACCCATTCCAGTAATCATTGTATCTGATGTTTGCGATCCCTATTACGTCAGTGGAAGGTCTAATCATACTTTGATTTTCACAATAGTTAAATATTAATGATTGTGGGCATTGAAAATTATTTAAAAAAAAAAGTATAGGCATTAAAACGAGCGTACGTGCATATAGACAATCGGAAGAAGGAAAATCATTAATTTTAAAATAATAAAAACATATAATCGGGATAAAAACTATCTTTTGCTTTAGCCAAGAACAAATCACACGTTGAAAAAAAAAATATTAAGTTTGGACTAGTAGTTTCAGGGTCTACCGAGGACAAAAATGTGACACGTCTATTTATATTTATTTAGATATTAAGATATATATTTTAGTAATCTCCTTTTAATTTGCTTTAAAATGGTACCATACTTGATAGGTTTCGTTTTTTTTATTAACGTATTACTGCTTCGCGATACAAATCCGCCATTTTGTTTAATTTTTTAAACACATATCCTTCCATTTGAGATTTTAGGGCAAATACAATGATATCTTAACTTTGAAAATCCATCTAGCAGTTTGAACGATTCTAGGTAATAAAAAAATTTACAAACACACATATACACGCGAAAAACTTTACCTTCCTTAGTAGTCGGTAAAAAAGGATTGTAGCAAATATGTCTAAATAGAGAACCAGCGATATTTTATCACATCATACGCCCGACGATTTTCGTTTTAAATAATTTTATATGTATTTATAAAAATTCCTAATTAAAAATTTTTGGGATAATTTTAAAACGGTATGGAATTTGTATTCGATTTTGAATTATCTTAAGATGAATTTGTACTTTTTTATTCTTAAAAAAAAAAATAAATAAAGTTTAAATATTACAATAAGATTATAATATTCTGAGAATTCCTCAAAACTGTTTCTTTACCATTAAGTAAAGTATGAAGAATGTTTTATCTCTAATTTTTGTTTCTGAGCTCCTTTCCTTTTTGAATAGTTGCAAAGAATTACTTCTGAAACACTTTCCAATATTAAAATAATCGATAACTAGCAAATTATATTTCTACCAGATCAAGTATATAAAATTTAATATGAAATATTACAAACTTATTACACAGACCAATTTCCTAATTACGATGTCCTAGATCTACACATTTGTAATTGCAGCAAGCGTGTACATAGCCACGCAGCTGTTTTGTAAAACGACTTGTACGATTTTATTTGAAATTAAATAATTCTGACTTTATTTCAAATTTAAAAAAACTTTACGATTTCAATTACAAACACACCATGAATTGTCAAAATTTCTAAAGAGAAATAATTTTAGACGTAATTAGTAGACCTCCAATTATTCCAAAGGACATGATCCAGTAAAAATTTGAATAACAAAGAATCATTTAGGTTAGGACTCACTTAGGTCTTTTTTTCATTAAAAAGAAGATAATCTCTATTTAGCCTTGAATATAAAATATCTTTTCATTAAATAAAATTAATGATTTATTGATTTCTCTGATTTACTACATTTGTTAACCTAACCAGAATATTAGGAATAGTATATCTCCATTTTGTCTAGTATAAACGCCAATAGCGTAGGTAGCTGTTTGCTACAAGATGTGTAACATAATTATTACTTTTAGGTCCAGCGTACACCGATTAGATAATTTGATGGTCAACGCACATCATCGGACAGTCCTATAGGAAAGAAAATCTGATGTTACTTCAGACAAAAATCTTAATTACTTTTTTGAACAGTAATGATTATCAACGACAGAAAGTGGCAAGACAAAATGGATTGAGAATTTTTAAAATGTTCTTTGGGTAATACATAAAAATCAGCCCTAAGGCTATATGAAAAGAGAGATGTGCTTTAAACTACCTTTAGCCATCCATTACCTGTATGTTGGTCGTCGGCACAATATTATGTATATATAAAGTAAATGTACATATTAGCACTGCATTGACTCACACATATTGTTAATGAAAAAATAAGTAAGGTATGGCGGTCCTGGAATAGTGCTCGATAAACATTATTAACAGCATTACGTAAAACGTGTTAAATTATGTCCAAGAAGATCTATCAGGGAATGCTCCGTACAAAATAAAAATTTTTTTTAAAATTTGATAAAACTTTTTAATTACAACAAATTAAATAATAAAAATAGATTTAGAAGTAACCCATGGATGAGATCTTTACACAAATAGCTTCTGAGAAGTTGATATACTTAGATTATGCAAGTCCAACAAATTATTCCCGGGTATACAGGTTAAGCAGATCTTTTTATAATCAGGAATCAAAAAGAATAATTTTTTAAAATATATTTTTAAAAGAATATTTTTGAAACAAAACTGTATAAATAAAAGGTGGGATAATTCCTTTATTAAATTGATAAAAAGAAACCTTTTTATCCAAAATAATTTATTTTATTTTAAAATAATTATGAATAAAGTTGGAACTGACAATATGCCACACAAAATTTACTTTCTCGTACTAATAATTATTATCACAAAAGTGTGCCCTTTTTCCTTTATATTATAATTTAGATTTTTATATACTTGCAATAATATATTTTGTTTTTTACCTACCCTGGTATATTGTTATATACCAGGGTAGATAATTTTAGAAAACAAAAAAATTGTAGTAGGATGAAACCAATTAGAAATGCAAGATAATATAATAAAAATGAAAGGAAAAATAAATTACGGGCGATCTGAGTTCAGGAAGTAGGAGAGGGGTGAGTTTTTAAGGGTAAAATTCGGTTTATCTGAAGATCGACCGTAATTTATTTTCTCTTTCATTTTTATCATATTATCTTGCGTTTCCAATGGGTTTCATCCTACAGTAATTTTCTTCCACTTTTTATCATTTTTTAAGGCTTTTACTCTGGTATATTAATATATTAATGATGTGTGACAAAATATTTTTCACATTGTGTAAAATCATTGTTAAGTACTTAGTAGGTATTACAATTATTTTTGTAATCTCATCAATGTCAAAGGGGTCTCTAATATTACTTGTAAAATTGGATGGTTCAGTAAACCATGTTGATTTTTATTTACAAGCTTTACAGTAAATTTGCTAGTTTCATAAATTATTCTAAAAATAGTTCGTGGTTAGCTCTATGCTTGATACAGCTGTAATTTTTACGTCGATATATCTATCAATAAGATGATATGAGGATATTTTTATATATTTATTATAAATATACGAAGTAATATTTCAAACTGAGTTTATTAACCACATTTCGATAAGAGTTTAGTTCAGTACTGGACCTTTTCTTCCTCTGTTTGTCAATCGATTCTTCTTTTCTTGTATAAATTTTAGAGCTTTCATATTATTAATATAATAATTTAAATTAATCCTCAAATTTTTACAATAATGTATTTCGATTTCACCCTAATTCAGCGAAAATGAGTATATGTATCAAAATCCAATTCTTATGAAGATGTATGATTGATTATATAAGACTCTATCGGGTCATACCATATTATAGTCTATGCTCATTTTTTTTTTTTTTTTTGATTTCTGGCTTCAGCTACTTTCAGCTATATAGCCATTAACCAACGGTGTTTATTATTTTTATACAACAACAGTACACAGTACTGCTAGGTGGTCACCCATTCAAATATAGGTTGTGGCTGCTGTTGCTTAACTTTATTGATTGGTCTAAGCCTGTCATTACGTTACGTCAGTCCGGGGTCATGCTCATATTTAATTCTATACTTTATATGAATTTGCAAAGATATTTACTTATGAATGATCCGTTACAGATGGCGTTAGTTCCTACGATGTAGTAAATAACACAATTCGTTTTTTTAAGCACTCACAGATGGAGTAAGTTTTTCTTTAAATATCTTTTTCATATACAACACCTATTTGGTCACATCAGATGTACAGAATGTCCATCTATCGTACTAAATAAATTGTTTGAAAAATTAAGATAAAGGTAACCATTGATAGTGCAAAAACTTCATGTCCTCATTGAATCAGTTGCTCACAAGTTGAAAACGCATTTCTTTTGAAACGTTACATGAATTTAAATCGTACAAAAAATGCGGATTGAAGCATTTTAATCATTCTTAAAGCTCTAATTTCGTATAATTTATATTTGCACTTCGGGGATAGGAAAAAATTTAATGTTCAAACCACCAATTTTAAACGTCAAACTCAATTCCGTAGTGATGTATCAACTGAAACCTTGTCGCCGTAAATGCAACCTATCGATACGATAAGGAAAATAATGCTGATTAGTTCATATAAAATTTGTCACAATATAAAATATGGCTTTTGTATGAAAATCACAGGGAGATAATTTTTTACTGAAATCTGCCCTCTTTGAAAACATACGTCACTATCAATCATACCATGCAATCAAGGTTATCTGTAGAAAACGGACCGAGTTAATGTGTATTCCCAAGAAATAAATATCTATTTGTGATTAAATAAATATGGATTTTCTAAATTTAAAAAACAGTGGTTAGAAGGTATTTTTGTGCTAGATAACAAAATAACTTGACCGTTTGATTTATAGTGGACTATCCTGTAACTATCCTCCCCTCTATATTGGATAACAATATACCTATTTCAATTATTATTATGTAAACAATACACAATTATTTTATTTGATGATATATAAAATTATAATCCCATTGGACATAATAGACTAGAGTAGAAGCCTTAAAAAATGATAAAAAGAAGAAGAAAATTATAGTAGGATAAAACCCATTGGAAACGCAAGATAATATGATAAAAATAAAATTAAAAATAAATTACGGGCGATCTGAGTTCGGGAAGTGTGGAAGGGGTGAGTTTTTAAGGGTAAAACACGATTTATTTCGATTTCTGGCAAACCTACAAGTCCTATGGAAAAAAGTTAAATAGCAAAAGTGTGCGTAATAAAAAGATCCACAACTTTTGTATTTACATAATCTTTTCACATAATCTCAAAATTTTTCGATTGAAAATTAGGGTGCTTTTTCGATATTTATTCAAAGTAAGATGAAAAAATAAATATTTTAAATCAAAAAAATTACAGTTTATTTGGAACATAAAAAGGTAAGTTTTCACCAAATTTCGGAGAGAAAAAATAAAAAACCAAAAACTTGGTTATTTAAAAACGAGGTTATGTGAAAAAAAGTGTAAATACAAAAGCTGTAGATCTTTTTATAACCTACAATTTTGCCATTTAACTTTTTTCCATAAGACTTGTAGTTTTGCCGGAAATTCAGCTAAACCAAATTTTACCCTTAAAAACTAACCCCCCTCCTACTTCCCGAACTCAGATCGCCCGTAATTTATTTTTCCTTTCATTTTTATCATAATATCATCCGTTTCCAATTGGTTTCATTCTACTGTAATTGTTTTTGTTTTCAAAAATTATCTACCGTGGTATATAACTAATATCCATTTTTCTTATATATATTATTATTCATTAAATTTCCAATTTAGCAAAAACTTATCAAAAGTTTATGAATCAAGATAGATAATGTTTTTATTATTGGATAGTTATTTTTGAAAACAATGTCGAGTTCATTGAAAAATTTATTATTTTAATTTGAGTCTTACAATAACAACATTGAAACCTATACTTTTAGTCATTTACAACCGCTCATCCTATAGATCTTGCATCTCAAAAAACGAACAAACAAAATTTTATACATAGATTAACAACAAATCATATTTATTCTTAGCTAGAATTGGTTAATGGTCAATGAAAATAACCGTACTGTTTTTGAAGAAAATTAATCAGATTACCTGGATTACAATTTTCATTAGTTTTGGAGCAAAAAGTAGCGTTATGATTATGGTTACGATTTTTATACATTGTCTTGGATGTATATAAACATTTTTTAATTATAACTTTTATGAATTATCTGTCGACATTTTGTTAATTTGCCGACGGCGGGACGGACAGTTTAAAAAATAATGTATATATATATATATATATATATATATATATATATATATATATATATATATATATATATATATATATATATATATATATATATATATATATATATATATATATATATATATATATATATATATGATCATTTTTGTCTTCTCCCTTGCTCGATATTTAAATGGTAAATGCTCAATTATCGCATAGTTTTGGTTGCTTTGCTTTTGCAACGAGCTCAAAAAGTTGAAAGAACAACTATCAGTGTACTTCAGATGGAGCCGTTAAGCATAGCGAATGAACGTTTCATGTCGACCAAATATTTGTCAAATTCTCCATGTTTACGACCACTCGTATAAGTCGGTTATTAGCATATTTGTTCGAGCATTTTGGTAGGTATCATTTGTCCACTTTCTTTGCAACTAGATAAGATCCACTTTTACTCTCTCATCACTGAAACCTCAAATGGTAGATATTTCGGACACCTAGTAGCTAACTTGATATCGATAGATAGGGTTCCCAACCCCAGCGCCTTGTTCGTGGATATTGTTTCATTTTTCTAAGACCACATCATATATTTATAGCTATTCTCCGTTGAACCGCTGTAAGTATTTGCCCCATTTGAGATCTCGACTCCATTTGGGTGTAGCATCTAAGATGATAACATGATATTGATTGGTTAACATTCATCAACGTCCTTCGGTTGATCTTTTTCGGGCCACCAATGTTTGGCATGATCCCTCAAGTTTTCAGGCATAATGCCGTCACTCGTTACGTCATATATGACAATTGTGATCTTTAATAACACCAAGATGTTTCAATTCTGCATTAGTATTATCGGATCAAAAATTGATTGGGCAATAACCGGCACCTTACTGTTAAAACTAATATTATCACAATTTCCTTGACAGAATGCAGTACTCGAATTTTGTACTCTCAAGTTGATCTTGGCCCTGCTTTATTATCTAAAATTATAAACATTTTTGAAAAAATAGCAATTGAAAAAATAATAAATATTCAAAATTAAAATTATGAATTTATTAAAATGTTTAATAAAAATAATAAACATCAATTAAAACGAAGCTAAAATCAGATTGATAATTGATTTTCAATAAACAACCAACCAAACAGTGGTTGCTTTATCAAAATTTGAAATATTTATAACAACTATCATTCATATAGATTTCAATATATTTTTATATTGTACTATATATTGCTTTAATTATTATATTCTATTCAACCTAAAGCTTTAAAGTAATTATTATTCATTTTAATTAATTCCACATCCACATACAAATTAATTAATTAATAACACGTGTTTTTTCATTTCTATTTTATTATTTTTGATTTATACATTATATGTATTACCTGGTATAATCTAAAACATAATTTACTAATGAAATTTAAAAAAAAAAATAGGAGATAGTTCTGTACATTGTTAAAATTTCATTATTTGGTTGGATAAAAAAACTACGCTTATCAAATGGTATCATTAAGCTTAAAATCGATTCGGATACTCTTTGATGAAAACAATGAATTTTAATTTGCTTTTATAAAATTGACATTTACTCAGTAACTTGGTTAAAGATTTTGTATTAAAATTTGCACAGTTTTTTATTATAAAAGGATTAAAAATTGGCAATATTTATTATATGTTTGAAATATGAATATTTAAAAATAAAATTAAACTATTTAATTATCTATAGATTTATAAAACTATAAAATTAAAATTTTCATGTTGTAGCCATGCTGTATCCGCAGTGATTTCGACACATAAAAACCACAATTTAAAAAATTTCACAAGGTTTAATTCCAGTCTTGATGTTATTCCAAGTCAAACGAGCTTGAATAAATTCAGACCACATAGAACGAGAATGTACTTGAAATTTAGAGATTAGATGTTTTAATTCATATTGATCTTCAAAAAGCTAATGTTAAAAGCTATTAATTCTTGAACTTCTAAAATAAAGTTTATCACATCACGTATATTAAATTGAGTAGAAGAATTGTGCAAAATACTTAGCTTCTCAATAGACGTCTGTTGAGCCTCCACTGTTGAAGCTAATCGTTGAAGTATGTCAGCAGTTTCAGCTCATGTGGACAGAATGTGGACGTTCACCCTGATACCAGAAGGAAATGGAATCCATTCAGACGTCTGGTTGCTCCATCATTAAAATCTTACTAATTCAACTTATTCAAAAAACCAACTTCTAAGAACTTCATAACCAATCCATTATATCAAACCAATCTTACACCATCCAGAACTAAATTGCTCTAATACCACTAATCTTCGTAAAACTAATTCAAAATTTCCATTAACACCCACTCAGAAAAACTACCATATAAAGCAATCAAAATGAAAGTAAATATCATAATGTTTTTATTCAAATTTCCAAATCAACGTTCCAAAATGTTGTTTTTAACTGTAACTCAAAGTATACATGTACTACATGTCACAATTTCATTGATGAAAATTGTGATTAACTCAAATTTTAATGGAAATTCAAACTTAAATATTCATCAAAGCCACCATGTATAAACTAAATAAGATTTCCAACTATCAATTTAAATATGTAGTCAATTGAGTTCATTCTTAGAAAAAAGTAAAACTGAAAATAAAATTATTATAACTTGGAAAAAACTTGTATGAGTTAAGTAAGCCCCAAGTTCCGACGCAAGAACATTTAGTATAATGATACTTCTTCGTATAATGATACCATGTATAATGATACAATACGGAAATAAAATTTTAAGAACAAATGAATTTAATTAAAAAATAAAATAAATTAAAAATTATATATATTTGAATTATACAGATGAATTAAAAAAATAAAGATCAGGATATTGAATTATAAGTTTATTAAAAAGAAGCAAAAGTAACGCTAAAGGAAGCTGAAGGAAAATATTTAAATGCAACAATTGATCCCTGGATCACCGTTAATTGTTCGAATACCCAATTCCGCGGAAAATTTTAGTACGTCGGTAACTTTAGGGATTTTCACCAAATTGAAGAATAATAAAAAAAGTTTCAAGTTTAACAAATTTAAATATGATTGCAAATATTTCAAAGTTTTAAAAAATTGAATTATTGAATAAGATTAGAGAAATTTATAAAAATTAAAAGTTTGCAAATTTAAACTGAAAAAAATTTAATAAAATTTAAATAGGTATAAATTTTATTTTAAATTAATAAATTTTAAACGAAACATCCAACAACCTACTATAATTTACTTAATATAATTGAATGAGACAAATAATTTATTGATTTATGAATAGATTATTTTAAATAAGTTATGATTTTTATTTTGCATAAGGAATATAATTTATTAATTGAACGAATAGGTTAATTTAAATGTTACAAATCTTAAACTATTTATTCACACACACAAAAATTAACAAGTAAATATAATATAATGTAATTATATCGGATTCATTCTTGATATAAAAATAAATTTTTCGAATTTTAATGGGTATACAACATTTCTAGGTAAATATAGACCTTTAAATATTCAAACTACATCCCACAAATCAAATTGGTAGAGTAATCACAGCTTGAACGTACGGACAAAACTCGATACAACCCGTGCAAACTACACCCCACAAATCACATGGATAGTTTAATCCCAAGATGAACGAAGAGGCCGAAAACCAATCCAACCAGTACAAACTACACCACACAAATTATATGGTTTGTTTAATCACAGGTTGAACGTAGAAGCCAAAAATGAACCCAACCCTTGCAAACTACACCACGCAAATCACATGGGTACTTAAATCACAGGTTGAACGTAGGAGCCAAAAACCAACCAACCCGTACAAACTGCATCCTACAAATCACATGGGTATTTTAATCACAGGTTGAACGTAGGAGTCAAAAACCAATCAAACCACACAAACTGCATCCTACAAATCATATGGGTATTTTAATCACAGGTTGAACGTAGGGGTCAAAAACCAACTCAACACGAGCTAACGACACCACACAAATAATTTGGAAGCACTACCCATAAATTTTTTCCGTCAATTTTCCTACATATTTGGACATCTTTAATTTCATTATCAATTTTCGTTTGTTTTTCATGGTTGTTTTAGGATTCTCGTTGTAATATTTCATAAATATTCTAATCCGAAAGGCATTCTATTAAATTTGAATAAAGTGCCGTTTACGGAGAAGGTAGTTTTTCGTTAGTCTTCTTCTGTTATACCGATTTGATAATATCCACTAGCAAGATCAAGGCTTGTTAAATTCGTCCATTTGTGATAGAATAGTCGTTTTTTGTTATCGCATTTACGCGTCTGAAATCAATACATAATCTGTCGTCGCTTGTCTTTTCGCTATTAAAATAGCTGGCGAACAGTATTCACAGTTTCATTCTTTAATTATTTTGGCTTCTAGAAGTTCGTTTATTACTTGTTGCGTTTTACAAAGATTCGAGTAAGAGAGTTACAGAAGTTTCTGTATTCGTTTCGATTTTCATTTTTATTAGATCGGTTTTTCAAATATTTGTTATATTTTTCGCAAAACAATGTTCGCATTTTTCATTATTTTTGTTTAATTTCTTCCGCTTCTTTTTGATGTTGAACAAACTTTGTTCTTTGACGATTCGTATATCTGGTTGATCTAATGTGGTATATCTGGTTGATCTAATCTTCCAATTAAAACAGCCGTATCTTGTGCGAAATTGGAGATAGTTAAAACTTCAACTTCTATCTTAATATTGTCGATCGCAATAATGTT
This sequence comes from Chrysopa pallens, assembly GCA_020423425.1. Lineage (NCBI taxonomy): Eukaryota > Metazoa > Arthropoda > Insecta > Neuroptera > Chrysopidae > Chrysopa > Chrysopa pallens. The sequence continues at coordinate 2,217,813 of CM035591.1, forward strand.
CGTTTTTCTAGACTTTCACATTTCCCTTGCAAATTCACTAGATGTTATATTAGGTTTGAAAGCTTAATGATTTTTCGTTTCAGCATCTTCTCGCATGGTTCCAACATCACTTCTCATATCAAGAAATTCTGTCTGTCAATTCTTTTCCGTCAATGAATATTTTTAAACGATATTCATCTTTAGTAACACGATTTATTGATATTTGTTTAACGTTTTTATTATATTTGACTTCTTTATGTTTACTAAAACAAAGTTTTTCCATATATCTAATTTTTAGACATTTTCCGCAACGAGTTTTATTTTGTTGTTTAGGGCAACTAATTGACAAATGTCCCGGTTCACTATGTAGCAAAAATTTAAAAAAGATGAAATTAAAGAATAAATGTATAACTAAAAATGGGTATTATAAATTAAAAATGGCGCTTGCGTGCTGTGGTCTTAAAAAGGGCTTAAGTCTTTTATACATAACAATTATAAATGTAACTAAATAAATTAACAATGGCTAACTACCTAAATTATTAAACAAAGCTTAACATTGCCTTAACTATCAAAATTACCATTAAACAAACCTCACTTATAAATTGTGAATTTTTAATTTAAATCACGTAAACAACTATCTACTAAATCATAGTAAATATGAATATAATTTTGACTGACTATCAAAATTACGATTAAAAATAAACCTAACCTATAAATCGTGAATTTTAATTTAAATGACATGAACAATTAAATACGAAATTATATCAAATATAAATTTTAATTGTGGTTGTTTAACAACACATTTATGGAAGAAATAGAATACAATTGGCTAAATAAATTAATTAAAAGGTTAATTGGGGCGATTACGATATCCAGGGTCCCTCGATTTGATTTGATTTTTTTTAATTATGATAAAACAAGCTAAAATAAGACGAAAATGAAGAATACTAACTTTCTTATTTTCACCTATTTTTCGAGTTATCGAACTTTTTTTTCGAAAATATACCCCAAAATAACCTTATATTTTTTACGTTTATTTCACAAAATAATCACAATTTAACACATTTCACAAGATTTAATTACTATTTGTTGTTACAATTAATAAAATTTCAGTTATTAACAACCAAAATTTCAATTTATTTAAACGAAATAAACACTTTTATTTTAATCACTTTTCTTGCCATTCACGCCATTTTTTATCATATATATTTGACTGAGAAAAAAATAACTAAGTAACATTATTTTGAAATATTATAGCAAACATTAAAAAAAAAAAAAAGTTTCTTAAAATGAGGTGCTGTACAATGTCAAAATGTTTTAAATATTAATTAACATTAAATGTCAAAATGTTTTAAAAATTAATTTTTTGTTATAATTATTGGGGATTATTATTCATGATATTTTTTATTATTATGAAATATTAACATTCAACTTGTGATGTACGTTCAACATGTGATTAAACTACCCATGGATTTGTGGGGTGTAGTTTACATGGGTCGGGTTGGTTTTTGGCCCCTACGTTCAACCTGTGATTAAACTACCCATAGATTTGTGGGGTATAGTTTGCACGGGTCGGGTTGGTTTTTGGCCCCTACGTTCAACCTGTGATTAAACTACCCATAGATTTGTGGGGTATAGTTTGCACGGGTCGGGTTGGTTTTTAACCCCTACGTTCAACCTGAGATTAAACTTAAAATTTTGATTCGATGAAATCTTAGCATGAATATTTTATATAAAATTCAACAATAAAATATTCATTTAGGAATTTTTTTTTCTTAATGTTTGCTATAATATTTTAAAATAATGTTACTTAGTTATTTTTTTTCAGTCAAATATAAGTATATAAAATGGCGTCAGTAAGCTAGAAAAGCGATTAAAATAAAAATGTTTATTTCGTTTAAATAAATTGAAATTTTGGTTGTTAATGACTTAAATTTTATTAATTGTAACAACAAATAGGGCTATAGTAATTAAATCTTGTGAAATGTGTTAAATTGTGGTTATTTTGTGAAATAAACGTATAAAAAATATATGGTTATTTTGGGGTATATTTTCGAAAAAAAAGTTCGATAACTCGAAAAATAGGCGAAAACAAGAAAGTTAGTATTCTTCATTTTCGTCTTATTTTGGCTTGTTTTGCCAAAATTCATCAAAAAATCGAGGAGCCCTGGATATCGTAATCGAACCGGTTAATTGGATTTGTAAAAAAAATTGCCTACATACCCGGTTTATAGAAATAAAATTGAAATATTTTGATTGTATCTTACTAATAACGATAAATATTTAAAGACCACCGTCAACCGTTCCGACATTTTGTTTTCCATGTGGTACCTTCCACGTTGAATTAATTTTTTAACCCATGTTTTTGATACTCACCGCTTGAAGATGTGTTCGGTATCAGTGCCAATCCATAAAGAGAGCGAATTCCATCTGCTAACATCCTACTACCACTCATATTTTTTAATAATATAAAAGAAACAAAATGCCCGCGCATATCTTTGCTTATGTCAAAATTATGAAGGTGGTATAAGACTATCGGAATGATTTACGCCTAGAGGTAGGTTGATATGTAGCGACTTTTTTGTGAATGATGTTTAATATTAATTAAATTTTATTATTATAATTTTTTAGTTTTAAAATTTATGAAAGCAAAAAAATCGCTACAACTACTCTAAAAGAATTTGAATACTTTTGCAGTGTTAGATTTTTCGTGGATATCATTTTGTTTTTTTATTATTATGAAAGAATCGTTTTCCTTCTTCTTCGTTGGTTAAAGATGGCTTAACTATGTTTTCGTAGCATTGTATTGCGGTTAAAAATTCATGAATTTTCGTAAAATTATTAATCGACAATATTTTTGTTAATATTTTACATTTAATTCCACTTATTATGTATTTTACGACAGTTTCTTTGCTTATGTTTACTTAACTATCGATAGCTATCATTTCATATGGCACGATGCATACGTTTCGCTACTTTTCTTTCGTTTTGTAAACAATTATCGATGAATTTTCACTTCATCGGAAAGTTTCCTGCTCTAAAATTTCCTCTTCCAACGGTAAAAATCAAATTTAGCTGCTCCTTTTAATTTACTAATGGCATAGTGTAAAGTAGTGTATTTGTTCTACTTATACAATATTCGGAGTTGTTCGATTGTAAAAGTTCAATGGGTTTCCGTTAATTTCGTTAAAGTTATATCAGGATTAAAGTCTGGTATTAATTTTCAGCTAAATATACGTTACTTTGCGGTTGAAAATTTGTAACATTATTAATAGTTAAGTTATTATTCATTTGGGTGTAGAATTCATGTTCTCGGTTGAGTTACTACATTATTTACCGTATATTAGCTCATCCAAATCGCATTCTGTGTTTTCTCGTTTGTCTTATATTTTTTAACATTGTTATAAACATTATTGCGTTTTTAAAAAAGGAAGAAACAAAAAAAAAGTATTTACATATATATGTATATATGTATATATATACATATATACATATGTATATATATATATATATATATATATATATATATATATATATATATATATATATATATATATATATATATATATATATATATATATATATATATATATATATATATATATATGATCATTTTTGTCTTCTCCCTTGCTCGATATTTAAATGGTAAATGCTCAATTATCGCATAGTTTTGGTTGCTTTGCTTTTGCAACGAGCTCAAAAAGTTGAAAGAACAACTATCAGTGTACTTCAGATGGAGCCGTTAAGCATAGCGAATGAACGTTTCATGTCGACCAAATATTTGTCAAATTCTCCATGTTTACGACCACTCGTATAAGTCGGTTATTAGCATATATATATATATATATATATATATATATATATATATATATATATATATATATATATATATATATATATATATATATATATATATATATATATATATATATCACTATAACGAAATTAACGGTAACCCAATGAATTTTTATAATCGAACAACTTCGAATATTGTATAAGTAGAACAAATACACTACTTTACATATTCAAAACACGTAATTAGTTATAATCTTGGAAAAAACTACAATAAATAAAATTAAAATGTTGAATATTGAACCTATAAAATCCAAATAAATATTAAATTAGGGAAAATATAATAAAGATTTTAATGACCTAGATTACTAATAGTATTAAAAATAACTGTTCATCTCGGATTTGTGTTAAATGTGTTAAAGAAGTCTAGTTACAACACAAATAAACGGTAAATAAAATGTACCACAAATCCGAAATGAATAGTTATTTCAAATACTATTAGTAATCTACGTCATTAAAATCTTTATTATGTTTTTCCAGATTAAATATTTATTTTGATTTTATAGGTTCAATATTCAATATATCAATTTTATTTATTGTAATTTTTGTTTTTTCCAGCAAAAGGATTACATAAGTAAACGATCTTATCCAACGGATATATGACTTAACAAAGCAAAACTATAACACACAAATAGTAAGGCACATCGCACACGACGTGATTTGCGTGATTTGACGTGATCGGCGATATCATACATATGATTTGCTTATGGAAACCAATGTAAAGTCGCACACGGCGTGATTTTTGTGATTTGAAATCATACATGTGATAAAAAAATCGTTGTAAAAATCCTACGTTCTAAAATCACATGGGTAACTTTTTTTTATTCTTGTTTATACAGTCATATAAATCAATGTTTATGACAAAGATAGAGAGTTAAATATTGTTATTTTTAATATTTAAAAATAAAAACTTGTTTATATACAAACAAAAAAAGGTTAGATTCATGTCCATAAATTTTTTTAAATACACCCATATGCTTAGAAGAAAAGGAACGAGGAGTAGCGAGTATTAAGTAAATGCTTATAATATCCTGAAATATTTATATCTTTGAATACATGCTATACTTTTATCACATATATGGTATTGTTGCAACTGTTGTGTCGTATACGGATAGAGATTACTTTCCATAAGAAAATTACATGTAAGAAATCGCACTGTGTAAGATATGCACAATCAAATACTGAAATCGTAAGAATTCCATCATGATGCGACAACAATCGTATGTAATTTTACATTCGTAAGCAACGTTGTCAAATACATAAGAGATTTCACCTATAGTATTACTCAGTTAAATGCTCAACCTAAAAAATTTCTAGACATATTTATTATTTGTGGATATCAAAAGGGAAAAACCTCTTTCTCTAGGTATACTTATCCTAATTGTTATAGCAACGTTGCAAGAGATACAACATTCATTCATTATGGCAGTAATGACGTTCTGCAAGAGTTTATAAACTTATTTTCTTATAACACTTTTCAAGCGTCAATATTAATTTCATTCATTTCAATAACAGAGTAAATAAACAGAAATGAACTTTAGACTTATTTTATAAAATTAAGCCAATACATCTTATACTATTACTCAAAAATATAATATATATTGATTCTTATTATTATTTTATATGTTTACAAAATGAACTGTAGAAATACAGTAATTGTACAGTGGCTATAATCTGTATCTATTCTAATCACATTAAACAAACAAAACAACTTAAGGTAACAAATAACAGAGTTAATTCGATATAAGATTGGGAATGCTTGAACTACTTTAATCATTAGCATTTATAAAACACTCTAATATATATATATATATATGTAACATACGCCATATGGTATGTTGGAAAGTGTTGTGAACGGACTCGGTAGTTTAGTTGACAATGGTTGACGTTTCCTGAACGCAACCTACTAAGAATGATTTATAATTATAACCTTAGAATAAAACGTGGATTTTAGAAAAAACGTGTGTTGTGTTATTAATCGTAAAAGGGAACATTATTCAGATTACAGGTAAAGAATTGTACTACCTTTGTAATCAATGTAATAATATTAATTAATTAATTATTAAATACAGGTAATTTCAGCTTGTAATAACTGCAGTTCTTATTTATAACCCAAACACGTTAAATAATCTGAATAATCATTCAGAAAAAGTTATAATTAATATAAGATTAAAGATGACTACATACAAATTAAGATTTTGGTTAGAAGGAGTAACATTAGATGGACAATCAGATATAATTGTAAAAAAGATTAAAAAGGAAGATGAAGAAATATGGTATAATTTTTCAAAACATATGCAAAACAAGATAAACCACGATGCTTTATTTAATTTAAACATTGTTAAAAACAGTATAAAAGGAATCAGAAAAGTAGGTCAAACAAGAAGAGTTTTAATTACGGAAACAGTGGAATTCGCAAAAATTTATATGGATATGGATTCAGAAATATTTCAGTTTAATGGTCTGATTCTAGAAGAAGATGAGATAAAAATAGAAGAAGGTGCAAACAAGAATATGAATCAAGAACAGATATTACAATTAATTAAAACACTAACAAAAAAATTAGAAAAAGAAGACAGTAAAAAGTTGAATATACAAAAATATGACGGTAAAGCAGATGCAAAATTGTTTATGGTGCAATTCGAAAAAGAAGTGAATAGATTAGAATTAGATGATGAGAAAATAGTAGAAGCTTTGGGTAATTATTTAACTGGTACAGCACAAAAATGGTACCTATCGTGCTTAAAAAAATTTCATGACGAAGATTGGGTAACTTAGAAAGATTCATTCATGGCAGTTTTTAATATTTAAAGTTTGGTTTCGATAGCAAATGCATTTCAATACAAATATATGAGAGATGCTTTAATCGATTATGCTATTACAAAAGAAAAAATGCTTCGCGATACAAATGAATCAATTGATGACATTACAGTAATCAATCAAATAATAATAAATACTCCAGATTATATACAAGAACAAATCAAGCCTGGTATGGTTAGTGATATTAATACTTTATATAAAGAACTATCTAAAATTAAAATCAGAGAAAATAAAAACAATTATTTTGAAAAACAATTTTATAATACAACGTCAAAAATTCATCAAGTAAAACCACACAATAGCTCCAAAGAAATGATAAAGAAACCGTGTTCTATTTGTGAAAAACTTGGTTACAAAGAACGATATCATCCAGAGGATATTTGCAAAACTAAACAAAGAATGAAAAATACAATAAAAACTAATCTAATTAATGAAACCGACTCAGAAAACAGTAATTCAGAAGGCGAATTAATATCAAAAAACTAAGTAGCCCGGAAGAATTCAATCCATCAAAATTAATAAAACTAAATGTCATTTTAAATAAATTTAATAAAATAAAAGCAATTTACGATAGCGGATGTACACGCACATTAATCAATAATAATATTGCAAAACAATTAAAATTAAAATTAAATAAAAGTGAAACATTTTTAAAATCTTTGGGTGGTTTGAATTTTTGCAAGAACCGGGCAATGGTAAACTTAAAAATTGGTACGATTGAAAAACCTATGGAAGTTATTGTAGTTAAGAATAAAAACTTTACATACGATTTGTTAATTGGATTAGATACTATAAAACAATTCAAGTTAATGCAAAATGAAAAGCTTAAAATAAGACAAGTGTCAAATATTCAAGAAAATGAAAATAAAAAATTAATAAAAATGAATTCTACCGAAAATCTAGAAGACGAACTTTCAGATACTTCAGAGAATAAAGGCGATTTACCGCCAGATAAAAAGAGAAATTTGATCGAAATCAATAGAATACAAGAAGATGATGAAATATTAGAGAAAATAAATAATTTAGATATCGATGTTGATGATGATAAAAAGAAAGAAATTATAGAATATTTACTTCAAGAAAAAGATGCATTTGCAAAACACAAATTCGATGTAAAACAGTATCAGAAAATGGAAGCAGAGATAAAATTATCTGAAGAAATAATAATAAATAAAAGACCATATAGATGCTCTTTACAAGATAATAGAGAAATAGATAAACAAATAAAAGAATTATTGGAAAACGGCTTAATAGAAGACACAAATTCACCATATTCTTCACCTATTACTTTGGTAAATAAAAAAGATGAAGGTCGCTCCAGATTATGTGTGGATTTTAGAGAGCTTAATAAACACGTCATATCAGAAAATCATCCTTTTTTAAGATGCGCAGATATAATAGATATATTACGAGACTGCAAATACTTTACAGCGTTAGATGTAAACTCGGCATTTTGGTCAATTGGAATAAAAGAAGATCATCGCAAATATACAGCATTTTCAACACTGAGAAATAAATACCAATGGAGAGTTTTACCATTTGGCCTAAAGACAAGTCCAGCTATATACCAACGGGCATTAAATTCAATATTAAGAAAATACGGCTTACAAGAATTTTCAATAAATTACATCGACGATGTACTGATTTTTTCAAAATCATATGAAGATCATTTGGAAAATGTTAAGTCTGTAATAAATGCGATGAAGGAAAACAATATGAAATTAAAACTATCTAAATGCAAATTTTTCAAAAAAGAGATTGTATACTTGGGTCATAAAATTACTGAGAACCAAAGTGAACCATTAAATGACAATATAGAATCAATAAGACAATTTCCGATTCCAAGGACAAAAAAGAATGTAAGGCAACTATTAGGTAAAATTAACCATTATCATAAATATATTGAAAATTGTACAAAAAAATTAGCTCCACTTCATATGCTAATGAAGAAGAACACACCTTTCAAATGGACACCAGAATGTAACAAAGCATTTCAAGAAATTAAAGAGTACTTAACAAATAAACCCATATTGTGTATGTTCAATGAAGATGAAGAATGTTTTTTATATACTGATGCGAGCGAAGATGGTTTAGGGGCAGTGCTAAAACAAAAACAAAAAAATGGAGACTTAATGCCTGTGGGATATTTTTCGTGCAAAGTAAATGCTGCACAAATTAAACGAGGCGTCATATATTTAGAACTATTGGCCATTTACAAAGCAACCATTTATTGGTATTATTATTTACATAATATTAAATTTACTGTTTACTCAGATCACCGTCCTCTTGAAAACTTAAAATTAAAAGCAACTCCGGATACACCATTGGGCGATTTGGTTAATAAATTATCGCAATACAATCTACATGTAATATACAGAAAAGGAAAGGACAATCAAGAAGCGGATTGTCTATCAAGGAATACAGTTTTGGAATTTGACAAAGATGAGGAAATATTTGAAACAACAAATTTGATTCAAGTGAATGATCTGATTGAGAAACAAAAATCAATTACTGATAATGAAATAAAGAAAATGCAACTAATAAAGAAAGAAAATATATTATTTATTCAAAAAAATAAAAAACTAAAAATATACTTATCAGAGGATGATGCAACTCAGTTAATAAAAACAGTCCACGAAAAATTCGGTCATGCAGGAGTTTCAAAAATTAAACTAATAATTAAAGATTATTATTATTTCACGAAATTTAATAAATTAATTAATGATTTTTGTGATAAGTGTAGTGTTTGTAAAATGAACAAATCAAGACAAAAACGTAAATTAGGTTTCTTATCATATTTCGGTGAGCCAGATAAACCTTATCAATTTGTGTCCATTGACACAGTTGGAGGTCTACACTCAAAAACAACCAAGAAAACATTCTTACATATTGGCATAGATCATTTGAGCAGATACGTTTGGATCACTACATCCACAAGCCAAACAATTAACGACTTTAAGAAATTAGTGAATTTAATAATGAAAGATGGGAAAATAGAAACGATAATAATGGATCAATACAGTGGTTTAACTTCGAATGAAATGAAAAAGTTTTTGAAAGAACAAGACATAAAACACATTTACACTCCAGTGGACCACCCAGAATCTAATGGTTTACTTGAGAGAGTTAATCAAACATTGATTAATTCACTAAGATGCAAACTAAATTCAGACAGTGAATCAAAATCATGGTCTACCTTAATTAAAGAAATAGTGGAAGAATACAATAACTCAATCCATTCAGTAACAAAGTTCAGTCCAAATTATCTTCTATTTGGAAAAGAAAATATACAACTTTCACCGATTAAGACTGATAAAACACCAGTCGAAGAAGCACGTATTTTAGCCAAAGAAAATACCATTATCTACAGAAAAAAAAATAGGGAATATGTAAATAAGAAAAGAAGAGATCACGAGTTCATTGAAGACGATCAAGTGTACGTTAAGTTATGTAATAAATTGAATAGTAAAAAATTGGATAAATTAAAGGAAGGTCCTTATAGAATCATAAAAGTATTATCTAATAACACATACAAATTAAATATAGGACGAAAAATTGAAGAAAATAATATTTATCATAAGAACAGTCTTGTTCCTGCAAACAATATAAACTGCGAATGTTAATCAAACTCATAATCCATTTTTATTTATAAAAATGGCTGTAAAGGGTGAAGGTGTAACATACGCCATATGGTATGTTGGAAAGTGTTGTGAACGGACTCGGTAGTTTAGTTGACAATGGTTGACGTTTCCTGAACGCAACCTACTAAGAATGATTTATAATTATAACCTTAGAATAAAACGTGGATTTTAGAAAAAACGTGTGTTGTGTTATTAATCGTAAAAGGGAACATTATTCAGATTACAGGTAAAGAATTGTACTACCTTTGTAATCAATGTAAATAATATTAATTAATTAATTATTAAATACAGGTAATTTCAGCTTGTAATAACTGCAGTTCTTATTTATAACCCAAACACGTTAAATATATATATATATATATATATATATATATATATATATATATAAATATATATATATATATATATATATATATATATATATATATGGTTAAGTCAGTGTATATTAGTATTAACCCATCTCAGTCTCCCGTTCGTCTTCAAGATAAGTGAAAAACGACAAGAGATAGGTAGTTGAACTTTTGGTGTCATATTCTGGATCTTAAAAGTGAGTCTAAGTTCGTAAATGAGCAAAATTGGTATAATGGGATAATTAGATCTATGACCCAACTTAGCCATAAAAAAAGATTCAAAACAATAATTGTTTAATTAAAAAAAAAAAAAAAAAAAATGTATGAACATTTTTCGGAATGTTTATATTCGCTACAGTTTAAGCTAATTAACAGATTCTTATTATATCCGAAAAATGTTCATACAAGTTTTTTGTGTTTGTTTTGAATCTTTTTTTATGGTTAAGTTAGATCATAGATCTAATTAGCCCATTATACCGATTTGGCCAATTTACGAACTTAGAGTCACTTTTAAGATCCAGAATATGACACCAAAAGTTCAACTAGCTATCTCTTGTCGTTTTTTAGTTATCTTGATGACGAACGGGAGACTCAAATGGGTAAATACTAATATACTCTTAACCTTTTTAACCTTATATATATATAATTTGTAAGACGAAATGCGAATTTCAAATGGCTTAAAGAATAATCTATTGTAATCTATATTATTTATTACTTGATGTCTTTCATCCTTTAAGACACTGTATATACATATTTTGTCATTAGTAAACAAACTATGTATTACCCCTTTTTCAAAAAACGTTACAAAGTCGGAGTAACTTCGGTTGCTCCATGTGAGACTAAAATGCTGTGATATAGCTGATATCGGCGATTTCGCCGATTTCACCCAAATCACCTCATGTGCGATGTGCCTTACACAAACAAAAAATTTGGCCAGGTTATTATTCCAACAAACAACAATGAGCTCTTGTACTTCGATAATATGTCTAAAACTGTTTGGATTATCATAAAGAAAGAAACAAACGCAGCAAGGGATTTGCATAGTGTTGTTACGAAACTGACAGCAAATGATTTTAATAACTATTATATTGGAATGGTTGATAATTTGTTAAAACAAGTTAGTGAATATAAATACACAAAATATTAAGCGTCTCAGCTGTGTAAAAATTGTAAAGTAAACTATATTAATACAAATACAAATATTGAAAGTTTAACAACAATAAATAGTTTGAAAACAAATTCAGCTACAGATTATTTTGGATTAAATACCCACATAATCTAAGCAATTAAATATTATTGCACCACTTAGTCACCTAATTAAAAATTAATGCTTTCAAATAGGTTTTATCCAGATAGTCTGAAACTAACTAAAATCTGTGCCGGTCTATAAGGAAGGGAACATAAATGTTCCATCGAATTATCGACCAATTTCCATAATCCCAACAATATCAAAGATTTTTGAAAAGATAATTAAAGTCAGACTGGTTAACTATTTTGATAGTAATAAACTTAAATGAAAACAAAACCCGTGAGATGGATTTGTACTTTAAAAACAATCAGAAGCAACACGGCAAGCTATTCACACTGACTGTAGATTCCAAAATATCATGGAGATTACATATTGAAATATTAGACAAAAAACTATGGAAGACATTATTTCTCTTTCGTTAATTAAGAAGCTCAGTCTTTGAAAATACCCTGAAAACGGCTATTCATGGGCTATTTTTATCAAAAGTTATAGTATTGGGATCCGGGGCCATACTACGGAAGCCAAAAAATTATTTCATCTTTAAAAAAGGGTGATACGCATTATACCCAAAAACGTAGAAAGGATGATTGTAGATCTTTGTTTAAGAAATTTAGGCTACTGATACCTCTTAGCTAATATGTTTTGGAATCGTTTGTTTTATTAAAAAATAAAACTAAACTAAATTAAAACTCGCTTCCAAATACACAAGGTATAAAAAGACCAGAAGAAAGAGGGATTTGTACATTCCACTCCATAGATTAGAATTTACAACATATGAACCGAACTAACAGGCCAATATATTATATAATCAGCTCCCAAATGAATAGACAACTTTTCCCTTGCAATCATTTAAATAAAACTCTCAAGGAGATTTGATTAACAAAGTGTTTGTATCACTACCGAGATTTTTATAACATTAAATTTTAAGAATTATAAATATTAAAATGAACAATAATTATAAAATTTTTGTCAGCTTTTTGTTCTTTTTAAATTATTTTATTTATTACGAGTGCTCTAATTTTAGTTCATTTACGGATCAGTATGTATTTGTGCACATTTTAAGAATTAATAAATATTATAAATAAATTAAATATATTTATAAAATAATTATAATATAACTATAATATAATTATAATATAATTATAATATAATTATAATATAACTATAATATAATTATAATATAATTATAATATAATTATAATATAATTATAATATAATTATAATATAATTATAATATAATTATAATATAATTATAATATAATTATAATATAATTATAATATAATTATAATATAATTATAATATAATTATAATATAATTATAATATAATTATAATATAATTATAATATAATTATAATATAATTATAATATAATTATAATATAATTATAATATTATTATAATATAATTATAATATAATTATAATATTATTATAATATAATTATAATACAATTATAATATAATTATAACTGTTCAACTATTATGGTAATTCGATAGTTTTTCATACAAATATCTAATTTAAAATTCACTTCAAAATAAGTAAAATACAAAGGTGAACGTTGACTACAATTGTTGCTTATAATATAATTGTAATATTCGCAATTTACAGTGATAGATTCAGAGTACACAAATGTAAATTAACGAATATAGACTAGTTAATAAATAACACAAATAACTGTTTAACTATTATGGCAATTCGATAATTTTGCATAAAAATATCTAATTTAAAATCCACTTCAAAGTAAGTAAAATACAAAGATGAATTTTGACTACAATTGTTGATTATAATATAATTATAATATTCGCAATTTACAGTGATAGATTCAAGGTACACAAATATAAATCTACGAATATAGACTAGTTAATGTATACCACAAATTACTGTTTATTTATGATGGCAATTCGATAATTTTGCATATAAATATCTAATTTAAAATTCACTTCAAAATAAGTAAAATACAAAGGTGAACGTTGACTACAAATACAGTTATTCAAAACAATTTTACAAAGATCAAATTCTACTTCATCTTATGTACTAAAATTTTTCGTTGTTTTTATCTAGTCCAAAATATTTATTATCAGGTTAAAAATATTCATAAGTATCGGATGTCACGCGGTTTCACCAACGTAATTCCCGTTACCGTGGGAATGTAGAGATAAAAGAAAACCTTTGTCACCCGGGGATAGTGAAGCTTCTCAACTATGAAAGAATTTTTTAAATCGGTACAGTAGTTTTTAATTTAATTTTTTATTTGTTGCATCAAGTTTCCTCGTGATAATATTTGTATAAATAACTATTAATGATCAGTTTTGGTACAGTTACAGTTTTATAATTTTGAGAAATGTTAGTTTTCGTTATGGAGATTTCAATTACTTACACAATTTTATAATCTATTATGATTTACATCATAAAAATTAAATCATACTTTTAGATTTCCTTGAAACATGGTTTTTTTTTAATCGATTCCAAATTTTGTCAAACTTATAGGAAATTATAACTTATACAAAAGATTGAAAAATATTTTCTTATGCGCATTTTTAGCATTGAAAAGAAAGATATCTATAATAAAAATAGCAAGCGAGCAAGAGACAGGCTACCTAGTATATTTTTAACATATTGTCATTATATACTGTATGTTAAAAGTAAAACAAGGAAACAAATAACCATTAAAAAGAAACATTTATCAACCAGTTGTTATATTACAAATTACATTTTACAAATAGAGACACAAAATACAGTGGAACCCGATATAACAAATCGCAAGGGAGCAAGTAAATATTCGATATATCAAGTAATTCGGTAAATTTAGTTTTGTTATATTAACGTTAGGTTGGTATAACATTCGTTAAACACTTGAAATTTTTTAAAATATCAGCAATTACAAATAGTCTTATGAAATTAATTAGGTATAATTCCCGAAAATTAACACAACTTTTGGATATTACTTAAATATTCGTTACTGAATCGTTACTTGAACTAAACATTCCTTGAATTATCACATTAAACAGGCCTTACTTTAAATTTCAATTTGTGCTATAAACAGTAGATTTGGCAATCATAGCAAATACTTATTTGCTATTTTTTGTATTATATTAATTGTTAATAAACATTTTATCGAAAACAAAATTCAAATTTAAAACCTAAATGTTGATAATTTGAAAAATACTGATTACAATTAGGTAACGTTGGGAGTCTGCATTTTTTTGTAGGTAAAGTTTAAAAGTCTTTTAGGTATATTTCTAGGAAATATAATACGCTATCATAGCTATTAGTTATAATAATAATTGTGTTTTAAAAGGTAGGGTCGAATTTGAACAATAAAAATTTAAGTTTTTAAATTTTTTTTTTGTAATCTTTTTTTTAAAGTTAATTGGTTCGAAAATTAAATGAATCTAATAAAATTTTCTCTTTTTTCATTTGGATTATTTTTCAGCTTTAAAACATTATGTTTAATTTAAAATGTTCCTCATTTATTACATAATAAAGTAGAAAATTCAGAATCTTTAATCGATTATTGAATTTTTATTGCGGTTTTTAAGAGTATAATTGCAATATTGATGCAATATTGAATTGGGATTGTAATACATATAAGTGTAATAAGCGTTATATATATATATATATATATATATATATATATATATATATATATATATATATATATATATATATATATATTATATATATATATATATATATATATATATATATATATATATATATATATATATCTATATATATATATTGCATCCATCAATATTGCAATTATACTCTTAAAAACCGCAATAAAAATTCAATAATCGATTAAAGATTCTGAATTTTCTACTTTATTATGTAAAAAATGAGGAACATTTTAAATTAAATATAATGTTGTTAAGCTTAAATGTCATTCATCATGTCATTTACAAAAAAACATCATTTGTTTTTATAACATAGTTCTTGCAATTGTTATTGAATGATCTTCCAACAAAAAAATAAATAAATTTTGCGAGCTCCGAATAAAAGGTTCAATTTTCGGAATTTTTGTAAAGTGTTTGTTATACTTATCATTATTGAGCTGTAGCGAAATTATTAGATAGATAATTATAAAGCAAATTATGTGTTTCTGAGGACTGGGACAATTAAGATTGTATTGCAAAAATTATTGTATCCACCAAAACAATATAATTTAAAATATACAAGCAAAATACCATTCAAGAACTCAAAATATGCCTACAAAATTTGCTATATGTTTTTAAAAGTATGATTTTAAAATTTTATTAAATAAAATTAATAATATAATAATAAATTAAAGGATCTAGATAAAAAATTTATAAACAAAATTCTAATAAAATATATTTTTATTTAAGAATTATTCTTTTACCGATGTAAAAATTATTGCCAGAGTTTTTATAAAAGATTTGTTATACTTACCATTTTTAAGCTGTATTGAAATTTTAAGATCGGTAATTATAAATTATATATATTTCTGACTACTGGGACTATAAACAATTATAAATATTTCTGAGCACTGAGACTACTTAAATTGTATTGTAAAAATTATTGTATACTCCAACACAAAATAATTAAAAACATACAAATTAAATATCATTAAAGAACGAAAGTCTTGTCTTATATCATCCTGGTTTTATGTCTAAATTAAAAACATTTTATACCTACGTTTTCTTTTAATTCTATATTGTTAAAAAAACTAATAATACTAATAAAATATAATATATAAAATTATTACAAAATACATACATACAAAAATTTTTTTTCAATTAAACTTTTTAACAAAGTTGTCACAATTTCCAAATTAAATAATATATTTGCCCTATTCTTAAATAAAATTAATTTCAATTCGTTGTGATATTAATTATAGTCTGGTATGTTTTGTATTTGTGAGGCTGAGCCAAATCTTAAATACTGTCCAGTTTGAAGGCGGTGAAGCGATCATTGCGAGTAAATGTAAATTACTCCTGAATTATAATTTTAAAATATAAACATGTATTTAATTTTCCTCCTTCTTAGAATAACTCCATCCCCCCTTGGAATAAATTGACGATTCAATGTTGAGGTGTTATTATTATACGATGGATAACACACCCTTTTGAGCTAAGAGAATAGCTTTTATTAATTTTGATGTGAAACATCTATAGGCGAGAGTAAACTTGATTGTTGGCGTGGCGATATAGGTCGTGGCGACGCATCTGCATGCAAGTGATGGAATATGTACTATATAAATATGTACTATACGTAGACGTAGGTAATACGCAAGCGACTGTGCGCATTCTGTCAAGCCACACTGATTTCGCATACCTATAGAATATATAGTGTTATTTACTACGTTACACATGTTAGAGTAACCTACAAAATTTTTTCGATATTTCAGATCTGTCAGACGTCCCGTGACATCTCAAAATTTTTACGTTTTCATTTTGAAATTGATTCAAAATAAACATGAGCATATATATTTTCGAATCCATAGTTTCTTATTTATGCTTAGCAGATTAGTTACATTTTATTGAATTTAAATTTTCAAAATTTTCTTTTAATAAATTATTATTATTGTTAACATCCCTTTATATTTGTTTAAATAAATACAAAGCATTATGCACTAGGCATATAAATATTTGAACTTAATAGAAATAACGTATAATTCGATGTGCTTGTTAAAGCATTTATTTTGTTATTATAATATACAGTATCATCGTTATCTAAGGTTCAATAAGGTTTTTGACACTATCATATCAAAGCAGGCTATTTTACTTCAACTCGATATAATATTTTTTTCGCTAAAAGCGTCGAAACAATATCAACTTCAATTTTACTGATGAAATGACTTAAAGAGTGCATTGAACGACAACTAAATGCCATATGCGTATTGATTTATTCAGATATGTAAATATGACTATATTGTTTACTTTTATCGGCATATGTTAAGAGTTTCTATCTATTACTATAAAGCTTAAAGTTATATTTTTCATAGTAAATTCAAACTGAATTCTTCATTAACTTAAAAGAATAATAACTTAATAATCGCACGGAACAACTGATAAAAATCAAATAAATCCGAAGAAACTATATTTGTTTGTTTATTTATTTAAAAATTATTCTACAAAATGTCTTAAATATGTAGTTGTGGGCTAATTTATTTCCTTTTGTAATGGTAGTATTTACATCAAGTCCATATATATAACCTCATAGGGCGCAATCCACAGTCAACAAAAGTTTTTCTTCGACCTCTTCTAACACTTTCATTATGTAACATAATTTTATTACCAATTTTGAGTAGAATGGGTCTATTAGGTTTTTGTTTATTTTCTAATAATATTTTTCCTTACGTTTGATGAATCTTAGTTTTTAAGAAAAACTAACAACTTGTGAAGAAAACAATGAATTTCAGAAGAGACTTCAACCTTTCTTGTGCAGATATCAAGTCCTAATTTCATTAAATCAGCTTTTTTAATATAGTATATTCTTGAATATTTATTTAATAATATAGTTTGAATCTAATTTTATGATATTTTATCTTTTGTTTCAGGATATTGGCCATTAGGTGTATTTTGGTGTAACGTTTATGTAACATGCGATGTATTAGCATGTTCGAGCAGTATTATGCACATGTGTTTTATAAGTTTGGGGCGTTATTTAGGTATACGGAATCCATTCAAAACACGGCAAAAAACAACAAAACGTCTTGTTGGTTTTCAAATTGCGTTGGTATGGTTATTATCAATGTTTGTATCAAGTTCAATTACTGTCTTAGGTAAATTTCAATATATTAAAAAATATAATAAAATGAAAACGATCAAAAAATTATTAAATTAATAATTAAAATTATCAAATAAATTTGAAAAATTTTCAAATTATTTGGAAAAATTATCAGGTTACCATGAAAAATTATCAAATCAATTTGAAAAATTATCAAATTAACTTAAATAATTAACAATACCATTTCAAAAACGATCAAATAAATTTGTAAAATTATCAAATTGATTAGAAAAACTTTTTAATTGATTAGAAAAATTAGCAAATAATACTATGAAAAATTACAAAATTAATTAGAAATATTATTAAATCAATTTGAAAAATTATCAAATTAATTATAAAAATTATCAGATTAATTAGAAAAATTATCAAATTAATTAAAAAAATTATCAAGTTAATTTCAAAAATTATCAAATTAAATAGAAAAATTAAATAATTAATTAGAATTAATTTCAAATTAATATGAAAATTATCAATTTATTTAGAATAATTATCAAATAAATTAGAAAAATTATCAAATAAATTAGAAAAATTATCAAATAAATTAGAAAAATTAATAATTAATTAGAAAAATTATCAAAAAAATTTAAAAAATTATTAAATTAGTTAGAAAAATTATCAAATTAATAAGAAAAATTATCAAATAAATAAGAAAAAATATCAAATCAATTAGAAAAAGTTATTATTAAATTACCATTAAATTTTTAAATAATTAATTAATAATTATTAAAATAGTAAAAGATTATTATTAATTATTATAAAAAAATTAAATTGATATTAAGTTATTAAAGTATTAATTTTTATTAAATTACTATATCACATCGTCGCCCAGTAGTTTAAAAAAAAACTAGTAGTTTAAAAAAAACCAAATATTAACGAAAAACTTTTTAAATGTTTATTTCGTTTTCTTTTTTTTTTCGTTTTTCTTTTTTTTAGAGTAATCTGTGGTATTTTATTAAAAAATAATCTTTATATTAGAAATAAATTTAAAACGTCGTTGAATAATTTCAAAAATATAATTATGATCATCTACACAATCACATTAATCTCATTAAGGCAAAGAATAATGTATAAAATTTTGAAGTTAAATATTTTTACTAAAATTACAATAATTTTACGACCCCAGATAAATTAATAAGAAAAATTTGTAATAGTCGTCTGTCAACATTGGTTTGGCTTACTACAAAGCATTTATTTATATGTATCTATTGTCCTATTTCTGCTAAATTAATAATTATTTTTGAGGTTTTCATCATTGTAAAATCAACAAGGTTTATTGGAATTGTTTATTTGTTAAAAAATAACGAACAGAGTGCACATTGATAAGTTTCTCAGCTAAATTTCTCTTCAACCCCACAACGTTCAAAATAAAAGTATACATATATTTAGTTTATGGTAGAGAGCTTTTAATTTGTGGTATTCCGTAGTATTAATTATGTTAGGTGAATAACTAAATTTACACACTTCAATTTTTTTGCTTAATCACTTTATTTTATTCTAATTATGCGACATGTTTTGGATGTTACTCCATATTCAACTGCTTTAATATGGAGTAACATCCGAAACATATCGCTTAATTAGAATAAAATAAAGTGATTAATCAAAAAATTGAAGTGTGTAAATTTATTTATTCTCCTAATATAATTAATATATTTAGTCCTTATATTTTGTAAATTTCAAATGAAACCATACACCACCCGATACCTCATTATTTAAAATTTTAGCAATCAATGTTGCCATCCGATTTTAAATTGTCAATAAGTGACAATTATACAAAATTTAAAAAAAAAAAAAATGTTTTATTTGTAATAATATTAATTTCAAAAATTATTAGTTACTTAAAACGTATTGAAAGCTGTACCATTTGAAATTTTCAAACTGTTAAGGCCTAGTCCAAATTGTTAGACTCCTTAAACTAAACTGCATACATTTTTTTTCATTTAAATGCTAAATAATTGTAACCAAGGTTGGTAATTGAAAAATTATTTTTTTATAATTTTTCTTGTGATTTGTTTTGATTTTGAAAAGTCAAATGTTTTCGATATTTACTTCGGTATTTATATTTGGAAATAAAATCAATGCAATTTCTGTCAGCAATAAATTGATAAAAACGATTTGGGTTAGATATTAAAGATTTTTTAGTAAATATAAAAAAAAACTATAATATAATAAAAAATTTAGAATCCAATATTAATCTCCTGCTCATTTAAGTTTGAAACTTAAAAAAGTATCTAAGTGTAATGTTAGCATACTATACTTTTCAGAAATACATTTTTTTAATAATATACAGTTTTTATACGTGAAATAAATATAAAATAATTTTTATCTGCGTATGTGTTAATTCGCTTTCGAATATTACGATAGTTAAAATACCAATTTTATATGACAATTTTCAATGTTTATTTGGGCTGAACTCATTATTGAATAACTAAAACCATTATTGAATAAATAATAAACATTTCAGGGAGACGATAAAAGTATAAATAAATTAGTTTTTTGTTAAATTTTAAAAAATATTTTGGTACATCGATTAAAAAAAAAATGAGTACATACCAAACAGCAATATACCAATAATATCATTTCGAATCGTAAAATTTCAGAGTATGAATGAGAGATACTACATTCGACTATGTGGATATAAAAAAAAACTAGAATATCACCTTTCAGAGTCGACAACAACGAATTAATTTTCAGTAAACGATAAGGTTTCTAACGACTTCTAAAGTTAGTTGGTAACAAGGAAATTATTAAAGAAGCTTTTAATTTAAAATTAATTTTTACTTTTAAGTTGATTTTTATAAGGCTGTTTTTTCTTTTTCTTACAACCACGAAAAATTTTTGATGAGATTTAATCACTAAAAATTGTTTTATCCCTTTCTCTCCTCTTGAATATATCAGCTCATTATCATTCTTGGATATCCCCTTTTCAACAAAAAAAGAATCACCAAAATCGGTTCATAAATATCGAAGTTATCAGCGAATACACTAAAAATATGATATACCTATTGAAGTCGGTTAAAAATGGCGTTTGCCACCATGAAAAATAAATTATGAAATCGATATTTACTTTAAACTATACCAACTTCCGCCTTTATCTTTTCTCTCATAGCATTTTCAAAACCATGAAACGGACTTTGATATAGTATTGGAAATGGCGAAAACGAAGGTAATATGTATAATTTGAATATATTTTGATTTATATGGCTAAGCTATAATGGTATAAAAAAATCATTGTTCGTAGGCCGATATATACGTAACTAAATTTAAAGAAAAACCTCAAAACAATGTTCAAGCAAATGACAATTCTAGAAAAATTGTCGAAAGTAATTTTACGATAATATACACTTACCATAACAATTTTTATATATTGCAAACTAGGAAAATACGATAGTAATGTGCAAATATATTCTAACTAGTTAAATATCTCAGTTATCCCAAAAATTTGAAGCTTAAAGCTTTATCAGGCACGTCAGGCACGAATGGAAATTTTAACTAAAAACGTTCCACAATGATGATACATTTGAAAAAATGGTAAAGCAAAGCAAAATTTTTCTTTTAATAAAAGGAAACACAATACTTCCGATATCCACATCTATAAATAAAACTTGAAAGTAAGATGGGTATTTTAGATCGTGTTTTCAGTTGTATGGATCCTGCAAAATATCAGGAATTATCGATATTCACAATGTTCATAAATTTTGAAAAGAATGTGAAATCTAACAGAATTATGAAGGACCTTATGGTAATGAACATATGTCGACATCATTTTGGCTTTCACAAAATACTTTTTAGTAGCTTAATTTCATCGTTATCCTTATTTCCCATCATTCATCCTCATCATGAAGCTTTCTGTGTATATATGTACATGAAATGTGGTTGACTTTTTTCCTCAAAATTCAATAACAATAAAATATATCTTTAACTACTAACCTATGTATAAGACCTTTATATTTTACCTTTTTTTTTTTTTTATTATTATTCAAAAAAAAATTGATCCCTCTTGGATCGAATGGAAATCTAATTTAAGTATTTTGTACTAAAGTAGTATAGGCAGGATGATTCTATTTTATATGTTTATTTTTGTCAGGATATTTTTAACATTTCGTTCATATAATGAATAATGAATAACAATTAATGATAATTAATAATAATTAATAAAAATTAATAATTACTATTATAGTTATAGTTTGCCTAGATTTGTGAAATTATTAAAATCTGATTAAGTTTATTAACAATTTTTAATTATCACGTCCACAGATGTCACCAACGCATTTATTTCATTTTTATTGTGATTCTAGAAGTTTATATTGTTTAAATTGGACGTAAATGCTTTAATTATTTTTTAGTTCAGTGTAGTTTTTTCTTGCGTTTTTTCAGTGTTGAATCTAGAACTGAGAATTATGGAATAATAATAAATCTTTTAAAGGAAAATGAATCAAAAGTATTTATAATTTTCGAACAACGAACAACTAATTTACCAACTCCGATGTACTCCAATTTGGAAGAAAATGTTTGAAAGTTTTAACATTTCAATCATTAATGCTATAAGGTTATATCCTTTTGTAGTAAACGACACTTGTGGAAATATCGATCCTCTTTTGAAAACTTACATTACTGTTTTAAGTTTCCATAGCGTTTGTCTTCTGATGATGGTTATACATAAACCACAAACGATCTCATAATACCTGACTATCATGAGTGCTTATTGAATACTGAAAATTTCATTTTACTAATCTTCCGAGGAATTTCAAAGTGTTCTTTAAGAAAAATGAAATAAATCAAATGGAAAAGATAATTCAAGTATCTACTGGGAAATTAATAATTTTGAACTCCTTTAATATTAAAATATTAACGAAGAACCTAAATTGATTTGACATACTGAGCTTGAAAGATATTTACTGAATTTTTAAGCTAATGATGTAAATTTTTATTACAAACTAATTATAAAACGTTCTGGACAATAATTGGCATTAATTATAACATCCAGGAAGATTATATCAATATAATACATTAAAAAATAAAAATAAAGCCTTTTAAGCGATCGAATAACATACACAAATGCCTCATCTGGTTCTTGGTAATGGTTTCGTACGGTGATTTAAAAACAGAACTAGTTTTCCTTTCTTTGAATGAGTTAATATTAATTTATATCTGAGAATCCATAAGGTGTATTGCGTACTGTAGTTAGGACGCTGAACTACAGACAAGACATTTTTTTTGTAGTGAGCACAGGCCATATTCTCTAATAAAACTTATAAATAGATAAATGATAGATAAATGTAAATAGTTTATATTATAATATTACACTCGAATGTGAAATTGCTTTGGATGCACGTAATTTTAACAATAAATTAGTGATATTTTTAACACACTGCTTGATGTGCGGCGACATCATGCGGATTACAAAAATTATTGTTTAGCTTCGTAATCTTAATTTTTCAGGACAATTAACAGAGATGCTGTTAAAATCTACGAATCATATTATTTCTTCTACTATCGCTTCGTTAAAGGAATAATTTTTGATGGTAAATTTAACAGGAGTTAGTCCCGAAATAATGAACATTGTATACGATGATGAAATAATATTCATAAAAATATTTTCATACTCAACATTAAAGATACTATTTAAAATATATAAAAAAAATATATCAAAAATTCATTTTGAATTTGTTAAATATGCAGAAACATAGAATTTTAATTTCCAAATAATTTCGATTAAACTCATTGAAAATTTGTATAAATTTGGATTTTAAACAGTTTAGTTAACTTTCATTATTTTCAACACGAAATCTATTCTTGATTTTGAAATTAAATGTCGATTTCAACGTTTCTTAGGAATTGAATGTTTATTATATATGTTATCATATAGCGTACATTGAAATTATTTTGAAATTTTTATGTTTTTTATAACAACTCACGTTCAACACAGCATAACTGATTATTATGGATTCATCTGCAATGAATGAGCACAGAACATAAGACGAGTTTTTTTTTGACTGAGTGGTTTTAGCCCGAGTACATTGCATGGAGTTGTTTTTGCACCAAGTAGTTTTGGACCGGAGTGGTTAATGTTCTAGTGGTTTTGATTGGCCTGACTGGGATTTGAAGAAAACGAATCGAACATTTACCACATCAGCACAATACCACTCTGACCAAAACCATTCGACCCAAAGCCACTTGTAACAAAACAACTCCGTGCTAAAACAATTCGATGTTTGATCAATGACATCAGCTGAGTAGTTTAGTTATAAGTAAAAGGCTAGGGCCGAAAAACCCTCTCACCCGAACAAACTCGATTCCATATATTACTTGAGTAGTTTCATTATAGCCTGGACGAAACCTGCATGAGTCGGTTTTTTTCACGGGAGAACGAAATATATATCATGGTAGGAAGGATCAATACATCCGAAAATATATTATTTTGAATTATTTTGAATTGTATCAACAGGTTTTGTCCATTTTCAAGAGTTCGCAAACGTTTTCATTGAAGGGATATTTGAACCTTGTTTCATAATTTTTAGGATTTTTCCAGGAAAAATTTTTCCTTCATACGTGAATAACACATATTGCCCAACCGCTTTCAAAACTTTTTTAGAATTTTATTAAAACTTTTTACAGTCGCTGAATTAATTTCAAATTTTTTCTAAATCTCCAAGGTACCGAAAAAGTCAATGAACTGAAGAAAAATGAACTGAAATATTATAATTTTGTGCATTACAAGTGTTTTTACTACTGACTCTACGGCGGCATGGTCTTTTTAAAAGTTGATGGCTGTGCCAATTCTTCATTTTCTTATCACCTACATGTGTGCTTTATTCTTCAGTTAAAATTTTTCCAGGATTGATGTTTAGTTTTCTGTGACGACATTTTGTATTTCCACCTATTGTCTTTTGTAGCCTTTTTGTTTCAAGAAATTGTTCTATAGAAATGCATCTTGCAAAGCGATCTTTTCGACAGTTCTTGGCAACCACTTGGATAATGGTGATAAAAATAATGGGTTGGCGTCCAGCGCATACATTCCACATATTTGGAAACATGAAACGAAGAATCTGCATTGGTTTGTTGGTTCCAAAATGTTAATGAGTCGGTTTAGCAAAACCTTCATGCAACATCTAAAGGCTGAATTAAACGTATGCTGTTAGGGGGCAGGCAATTAATGTAAATAATTTTGTTTACGGGCCATTAGTAGGTCCACAGAAATTTAAAATGGCGCATTGTTTCCAATTATCACTTTTAAATCCTGTTACTTATTTAAGATATTCATTACACCAACCTGAAGGGCTATATTTGTTGTATCTAGCACCTTTCTGTCCATATATTCCATAATATGTCTTATATACTATGTATAGTGGTAGTGATTTCCCCATAGCATTACTACAAAACATGATACATGTTTAAATTTTGAATGTATTTTATAAGTTCCAATTATTTTTCACGACGTTTAGCAATAACTTTTTTTGGCTTTATTAAGAAATAATTTTCAGGTGTTATGTCTATACCAAACTTTTTCAAGTTTTCTGTGTAAGAAGTCATGATTTCTTTGTCAACAATAGCTAGGTGGCGCTTTATGGTCACAAAGGTAAACATGAATTTCTGTTCAAGAAACTTGGCACCCACTTATTACTTCAACAATTATCCTTAAATTTTGTTCCCTTCTAAAAACTTTCGTTCAAATATTACATTATGATTGGTAGACTGAAAATTAAAAATGAAAAGCTATACTCGACTAGCTTTGAAATGCAAACTACAATCAAGGCTTTTTCCTCATTTGAAAACATTGATGCAGTGGTCAAGATAGCAAATAAGATCGTATGAGTTTTTTTATATATTTTACGGGCTTTTTTAATTAGAAAAAAATTCCTGCTTCATTTAATATTTATTTTTAAAAATTTTGTTATTTATTATATTTACCCATACAATTAATTTGGAGCTTTTGCTACCGAGCAACCTCTAATGACATCAGAGAGATGTTGTTTGTCTTTGCACGAATAGAAACCGACTTTGATGTTGCTTTTAAGTAAGCTGCACGCTTTTCATGTATTTGACTTCAGGCTGATTATGAGCCCATGCTTGGTGCTCCAGTGAACCAAGTTTTCAGATATCAATTTTACGTCCCACTCACTGCACGCCTCACACTGATGCTTCCCTGACGAATTTATATATATATATATATATATATATATA
Organism: Chrysopa pallens; assembly: GCA_020423425.1. Taxonomy (NCBI): domain Eukaryota; kingdom Metazoa; phylum Arthropoda; class Insecta; order Neuroptera; family Chrysopidae; genus Chrysopa; species Chrysopa pallens. The sequence goes on from CM035591.1 coordinate 2,244,632, forward strand.
TATATATATATATATATATATATATATATATATATATATATATATATATATATATATATATATATATATATATATATACATATGAACATGTATTAATTTCCAGCTGCAAGGTTCAGATTAAATGTAAAAAATATACAAAATATTTTCTATATATTAAATATTCGCCCATACTTCAACTAAACATAGCTGATTTTGGTTAAAAATTATTTAATGCGAAGCTTGCGTTAATGTAGTTAAAGTGTAACTATACTAAATCATCATCACATATTAAATACTAGCGGCCCGGTACGTGCTTCGCTACGTATTAAGTGAAATAATAAAAAAATTTAATTGGGACATCAAATATATTTATTCAAACAAAAAAATATTTTATTAAGTGCTAACTATTTTAAAACTTAATTCAAAACATTTGGATAAACAATATAACACATGGACTGAAAAAGTCCCGGGCCCAACAAAGAAAACACAGTTTTTTTGGTTCAAAATTAGCTATATTCATCAACGTAATCTCCATCAAGAGACTCTACGACCACATTTGAAGTCAGCAAACCAACGTTTTATTGTTTCGCCATTGCTTCGCTTGAACGGTATTTTTTCCCATCAAGAAGCAGTGTAAAATTAAAACACGAAATTGTTTTTGATCCATTGTTTTGAAAATAACAAAAGTAGCGTCACTCTTAGCACAATAACTCACAAACTAATGAATAGAATATATTGAAATTTTAACAGGTCTTTTGAAGGTTAGTATTAAGAAAAAAATGTGATTGTAATAAAACTAGCCCCATATATGTGTTAGGCCCGGAACTTTCAGTCCATGTAATATTTTGTTTTTCCATTTTGAGCATCGATAAATAAACGGCTGGGAGTACCGACTCTGGAACAGGCAACATAAAGGTAGCCATGTGAAAAACATGATTCCTCCAAATTCACACCATAAACGTGAAGTGTTTGCCCTTGGGCCTTGTTGATGGATATCGTAAATGATAAACGCTAAAAACGTAAATGATAAAGAATATTGTAATCGTTTGAACTCAAATGGCATATCAGTTGGAATCATAGGGATACGTGGTATCACACTTCTCCTTTCGATTTAGCAGTTAAGATCGTAGCTTCAATCAAATATGGCAAAAACTTTTTCACTGCCAATCTGGTGCCATTACACAGTTTTGGTGGATTATATTTCGCAATAATATAATCAATGAACGCACTTTCAGATTTAAGCAATGCGGTGATATACTAGCCGGTTCCAATGAATTGAAAAATTTATTTGGATAATTCATTGCCTAATTTAGATCCATAACACTGTCAATTGATTTATATGTCGTGACTACATCTGGCAGTTTCGATTGAATTTGAAAGTTAATGGCATTGATATGAATGTTCTTCGGTGCTAAAATGGTGCGTTCTCTCAACCAATCATGATTTCTATAATTCTGAAGAAAATTCGGAAAAACACATTCAATCAATTCATCTATCGATTGCGTAATTGTACAAAAATTGTTTGGTACAGCGATCAATCCGTTAGTACTGTCAATTTGTATTTTGCAATCACCAATTTATAACAATTGTTTTGAAAACTCATGGGCAGCTGGATCATATTGTAGGTGATTACGCATATTATTGTTCAGTGTCAATTTTTGTACATATCTCCAAATAACTGATGACTTCAAAAGGCATTAATTTCATCAGTAAGAGTTAATCGAGGAATGACAGGCAATGTTTGACGAAAATCCCCTGACAGTAATATCAAAGCACCACCACTGTTGATTACCACGAAAATCTTGCATTGTTCGATTAAATGCTTGTAGTGATTTTTTATTCGCCATTGTACACTCATTCAATAAAATAATTGACGTTAATCGCAGAACTTTTGCTATAGCAGAATTTCTCGAAATATTGCAAGTTGGAGTTTCAATCACCTGTACATTCAATGGCAATTTTAATTCAGAGTGTGCGATCCGACCTCCTTCTAATAATATAGCAGCAATTACCGAAGATGCAAGGGCCAATGAAATTTTCTGTTCCTATCGAATAGTCGCTAAAATCAATGATATAACGAACGTTTTGCCTGTATCACCAAGTGCATCCAGGAAATATAATCCATCTACATTATTGGGATATGTCATATACATGGTTTTAAATAAACGCAAATACACATGGTAAAAATAAACGCAAATCATTAGAATTGAATTCCTGCTCACGGTCAAACAAATTCATGCAGTTGCAATTCACGGTCAAACAAATCTTGCATCTCACGATTTGGTGCGGTCATACCCTATTATACTAATGCTTTATTTACAATCGTTAGACATATATCTTCAATTATGATCAAAGCTTCGTTGTACATTTCCAAGGTAATAAACAAATTGACAGCTAATTCCCCATTAATAAAATGATCCGCCATTTATTGAATTTATTTCTTACAAAAAATATGATAAATGAAGAACCGCTGGACCGATTTTGTGCAAACTTCACATAAACCATCAACTAAATAGTCCGAACAAAGCCTAAACATTTGGTTTGGATACATGAGCCCGTTCTTGAGTTATAAAATTACAACGAAAAGTGGCATTGATTTATATATATATATATATATATATATATATATATATATATATATATATATATATATATATATATATATATATATATATATATATATATATATATATATATATATGTATATATAGTTTAGCTCATAGCCCATAAGATAGTTTTTAACAATTGTACAAAATCATTTCCATGTAGTAACTATTTACTTTCTATGAGCTACTATATAACAAGAATCAAATGATATATTTCAAAATATATTCTATGCCAGCTGTGAGCCAATTTTGAGCTTATTTTGAGCCAGCTGTGAACCAATAATTCGAAAACTGATATCAAATGTAAAAATGTAAAAAACATATTCTGTTCGCATAATAAGATTCAGATTAAATTTAAAAATATATAAAAATATGTGATTTTTGTAAACAACTAGCTTATGGCAAGCCAAGTTATTACGTGGAATTGGTATTGTATAATTATTAAATACTAGCTCATGGTGAACTTATATTTAATATTTGAAGATGATTTTGTATAATTACACTTTGACTGCGTTAACGCAAACCGAGTATGGTTTAATGGTGGGCCATATTTTATATTCAGAAAAATTTTTATATTTTTTAAATTAATTATGACTCTTATAGCGGCAAGATAATAATTTTTTACAGGTATCTGTTCAACGAAAGAAAAAAAAGTTTCTCTTATCGAAATAACCGTTGAAAAATGTATGTCAAAATTTAAAGTACATGGGTCCTTTAACAGTGTAGTAATAAATCAAAATTCCCAATAAATATTATAAAAAATAAAAACTTTATTATGATAGAAATAAATTACTATTAAATTATGACAATATATTTTTTTAATGTTTTTTTACATTCACAGGTATTATAAATCATAATAACATCATGCCAAAGCCAACAACATGTGTGATAAACAATCGAGCTTTTTTCGTATTTGGTTCGTTAATTGCATTTTATATGCCAATGGTTATAATGTTTGTAACATATGCATTAACTGTACAATTATTACGGAAAAAAGCACGTTTATCTGCACAATTAGAGGGTGATAAATTCCGTCGAGTAGGTGGACGATTAGATTTTAAATCAGATCGTAGCAGTAATAATAGTTCACAACATCAACAAATATCATCGTCATCGTCATCATCATCATCTACACAACAGAATCATATATCTAAGATAATGTGGCAAACAGTGGGTGGATATCGGCATCATTCAACCAAGTAAGGATAGCATGAAAGTTCTAAGTATGTAAGTTGGAAAATTAGGTTTATTTAAGAAGCATGCTATGGCTTTTATTAAATTGCAGTCTTACTACGAAGAAGTAATCATGACCAATTGATGGCTCTGAATTATATAATATTGAGTTTATAGTAAATGACTGCTGTATACAAACTTTGAGGTGGTGAATTCAAAAAACTCTCCCTTGACATTCTTGAAGGAAGTAAAAAACTGGATTTTTGGACAGTAAAACATTTATTTTACGTTCTGTAATTTTAAAAAACTAAAATTGATTCGAAATTTTTAGGGTTTATAAAAATTTGTGTAAAAAGCATAATAGTATTAAATCAATAATGATAAATATTAATAAATTAATAAATTAATAAATTAATAAATTAATAAATTAATAAATTAATAAATTAATAAATTAATAAATTAATAAATTAATAAATTAATAAATTAATAAATTAATAAATTAATAAATTAATAAATTAATAAATTAATAAATTAATAAATTAATAAATTAATAAATTAATAAATTAATAAATTAATAAATTTATAAATTAATAAATTATTAAATTATTAAATTAATAAATAAATAAATTATTAAATTATTAAATAAATAAATTAATAATTTAATAAATTAATACATTAATAAATTATTAAATTCATAAATTTATAAATTATTTATTTGAATAATTAATTAATTAAATAATAAATTAATTACAATTTTTTTGCTACTATCAATTATACGAGTTCTTGATTGTTTCCAAAATACTGGTTGCACTTTAGTGAAACAATTTTTTTTTTTTTTCGTTTTAAATATTAAACTCTAGGAGTTTTCATATAATGCACTTTAAGGCGTAGGAAACATATCAAGTAATAAAATAAGTCAACCAACATTCATTGTTTTTTACATTATGCCACATCAGTCATTAGAAAGATGTCTTATTCTAAATACAACACAAGACCAATACTAAGACAGCCTTGGTAACAATATCGGACTTTCTTATCCGGATTTGGTTTCGGTTTTTCTTGTCTTGTTTTATCATGCCACATCAATCATTAGAAAGATGTCTTTTTCTAAATACAACACAAGACCAATACTAAGACAGCCTTGGTAACAATATCGGACTTTCGTATCCGGATTTGGTTTCGGTTTTTCTTGTCTTGTTTTATCTTATCGTGTCTTAGCTTATTCTCCGTGTTGGTGTTGCAAAATCGCTACACTAATACTTAAACAACAATGCGTTCAAACAACAACGTTCATTTCCAATCACTCGTTCACTATTCTACTTTACTTTAGTTTTTTTGCTCTGATATTTCAGACCAACGTCAATATCCACAAATATACGTACACCGACAGTTAATCATCAAGCAAGTACTAAGACTTTATTGTTAGGTAACAATGGTAATGGAAATAGAAAAAATACTAGTGGTATGAATTGTGGTAGTAATAATATAAATAGTATGGATATAAGTGTTGGTATTGTTGGTAATAGTAATGGTAATTCAACAACAATACATCAGCGTATAACGTCATTGTCAATTAATCCACTTTCCACAAATAATGTTGGATGTACATCTATAATGGATCAAATGACACAAACATCAGAGAATATTACACGCGAAACACGTCAATTTAAATTGCGTTCAATAAAATTACAATTAAATAATGTATCACCTTCAGCGTTAAATTTAAGGTAATGTTTTTCTTTGCTGTTTTTTACCTATATAAATAAATTATTGTAGAACAATAGGGTACTTGTCTCTATGAAAAATAAATTAATCTAAGAAAAGAAATTAAGAAAAGATAAAAAAATCCAATAATTCATCCTTTCAGTTTTTAAAGAATTTCCAGACATTTTTATTTAATTATAGTAAAAAGTTTGTAACTTTAGTAAATATTGACCATTCAAACAAAATTTTGCTACATGTATTCATAGAATCACCGTAATTTATTTCCGTTTGTCCTTCCGTCCGCATATATGTGCGCCCGTCTGTCACCTAGATAACTTCAAAACAGAAATATGTAACGAGGTGAAGTTTTGGTGGTGTATTCTAGACCTACACAATATGTTTAAGCTCGTGATTAAGCAAAATGGGTTCATTGGATCCAATGGATCCATAACTCAACTATATAAATCAAAAGGGCTAGAAGAAAAATTTTAAGACGAAAAATAGTTGTTTCATTTGAAAAACAAAAATTGGTATTTTATACAATTTTTCGTTAAATATTTGTATTTGCTACAATTTTAACTCAACTTTATTTTATAAACACATATATGTCATTACTATTATTCACTGTTCAAAGTTTATCAAAGTTTCAACCCTTCTTGTACACCCTTCTTCAGTGATGAATTTTCATAAAAGTAGAAATACGTAATTCAGTTTTTTTAAAAAGAATGTTTGTGTTAAGTTAAAGACATATTATGTGTACTTAATTATAAGCCAATAATCAAACAAAAATTAGGTTCACCAAACAAACTGTATTATTTATGTCTATGCTCTTATTTGATGAGATTTGATAATTCTGATGCACGCGTTTTATTATTTTAATAATAAAGGCTAAGAACAAAATTTAAAATTTAAAGCCTATATTTTTCACGCATCAGTACAGTTTTTCAACAATAAATATAAATTTCCATATCGTTTCTTATAAACATGATTTCTAAATGCGGAACAGATATGAATATGATATCATAAAAATTCTTACAATATCCCGAATAACATAGGTTGTAACCTCAATATGCCGAATGTATAATGCCATTTTTAAATATTAGAATCATAAATAATTCAAAAAAAATTCATACGTCAGTCAAAAACTACCAACGACAAAACTGAAACTTTTTTCGATATTCGAATATCGGTATTCGATATTCGAAAAGTGAATAAAAATTATCAAGAATTATTTTTTACGGAAGTTTCACTTGCATATACTAATTATATACATACACAACATCAACATACAATCTATATATTTTTTACGATCTCATGGACAGTTTTCGAATACCGAACAACATAAAAAGTTTCAGTTCCATCGCAGTTAGTTTTTGACTGACGCATAATTTTTTTTTACCTTCATTGACAATAACTATAAAAAAAAAACGTGAGCGAGCCTTATATAACTCGTAGATGATGTGAATCATCTGACCTGGTAATAAGTAACATTGTAACAAAAATGATAAAATGATATTTTATTTAAATAACACTCTATTATAAGTTCTTATAGGATATTATTTGGATATTTATTCGGGGTGAGCAGAAGTCATCGATTTATGGTTACTAAAATATGACACATATACATGCGATTTTCATAAATCATTTCAGAAACAACGTTAATATATAGTACTACTGCTAGTTGTCTAAACTAAAAAGAATCGGAATAAATTGGAACCTACTCGTATGTGGCTTTTTGTCCCATGTCTTAACACCGAATTATGACAATCAGTGTTTTAAACCACCATTCTATCTTATTTAAGAACCATTTGGTACAATAAAATACCAGGGTAGATAATTTTTAAAAGGGAAAAAATTAGAGTAGAATGAAACCAATTGGAAACGGAAGATTATATGATAAAAATGAAAGGAAAAATAAATTACGGCCGATCTGAGTTCGGGTAGTTGTAGAGGGTGAGTTTTTAAGGTAAAACTCGGTTTATTTTGATTTCCGGCAAAACTACAAGTCTTATGGAAAAAAAACTAAATTTCAAAGTTGTAGGTAATGCAAATATCTACAACTTTTGTGCTTACACTTTTTCACAAAACCTCAAAATTTATATAAAAAATTTAAATATCTAAGTAATTGGTTTTTTATTTTTATCTTTTACAAAATAATTTTTTTCCCTTTTTATGTTCCAAATACACTGTAATTTTTTTGATTTAAAATGTTAATTTTTTCACCCTATTTTGAATAAATATCGAAAAAGCACCCTAATTTTCAACCGAAAAATTTTGAGGTTATGTGAAAGAAGTGTAAATACAAAAGTTGTAGATCTTTATTACCTACAACTTTGCCATTTAACGTTATTCCATAGGACTTGTAATTTTGCCGGATATCACAATAAACCGTGTTTTACCCTTAAAAATTCAGGTTTTAAAAAATTTTAAAAACCGAGTTTTACCTTTAAGCTCTCCCCTTCATACTTCCCGAACTTAGATCGCGCGTAATTTATTTTTCCTTTTTCATCATATTATCTTGCGTTACCAATGGGTTTCATTTTACTATCATTTTCTTCCACTTTTTACCATTTTTAAAGCTTCTACCCTGGTATAAATATTTAAAAAAAAAAGATCTATAGTTGGATTTAATCGAGCGCGTCAGATTAAAATACTGTAGGTTGTTTACGTGCTGAAAGATGTACATTTTAGCAATAACTTACCGTTTTGATCTAGCTCAATTCTTACCACTTTCAAATGCATAAAATGACGACGTGAAGGGTTTATTTTTACCAGAATGTAGTTTCTGTACTTCGCATACTATGATTCAACCTTGAAAAAAATTACAGCCATATCGAAAAATCGTTACTTAAATCTCCCACGAGCTCTCAATCTATTGAATATCCCTTTAATCTCCGATTATCTTTTTTGATCTTACTCAACTCAAAATAAAATTTATTAAATATCAAAAATGGTACAATACATGAATATTTACATTAAAATAAAATTAATATTTCATGTTAAAACATTCCTGGTTGCTACTGGTCAGTAGCACGTACTGTGCTTTCATCCTGCATTTATTGAGGTATTTGCCTATAGCTTGTATTTGTATTTATTAATTTTTGTCTTTTGTTCTGGAAGATGTTATTTTTTGTTGTCTTTACAGAGAAATAAAAAAAAAACTGTTTATGATTTTGTTGGGTCTTTTGGTGGATAGGATTTACTTTATTCATTTATTATTGTTTGGAATTTTTTTAACTTCTCGCTAGAAAATTGAAAATTTTCTAAAATCGGGGAGTTATTGGTTTCACCCCGTTTTGCAAAAATTGAGTTCTCATCAGATCTCGACGTTTTAAGGTCCTAGGAAGCTTTCCTGAACACTCCTGAGAAGTCGTCACTCCGTCTGTATGTATGGGTGTGTGTGTGTGTGTAAGTAAGTGAATCGCTTATAACTTTGAAACGACTTGACCGAATCGAGCGCACCAAACGGCATGATGAAGATTTTTACCAAACTTAGATTTTCTTTGAGTTTGGACCGATTTGGACCGGTAGATTTCGAGAAATTTTTAAAAAACTACTAAAAAAAAAAAAAATTTTTTTAAGTGGTTTTTTGGAAATAACTTTTAAACGGCTTGACCGATCGATTCCAAAATCTAATCAGCTCTTGACCTTGTAACAATACGTTGATTGCCAAATCGGTCGTTTTGTCTGTCAGAAATCGTTGACGAAAGAAATCGCAAAAATCTATTTTTTTTACAAAACTTCGACATTTTTTTTCGGATCGTTTTTGATGAAAAAGAATAATTATTAAAGCTCTAAAAATCGCCGCCAAGAACGTAAACATCGGTTGATTGGTTCGAGAGATATCGTTAACGAAATATTCGGTAACAAGTGGTTATTTAACATCAAAGCTCAAAAACCAAATTTTTAGCTCAAAAACATTGTAATATGTTAAACAATTTCGGTTTAAACAATATGGCACCGGGTTGCGCCATGGCAACATGCATTTATATCATTAGGAGGGCAATTTGCAGAGGATCGCATAAAAAAATTGAGGTGGAATAGTTTTCGGTACTCGTGCGCCGATTCCTGCTACTCTATATGTTACTCAGCCAGTTGTGCAGGTCGATTTTACTGTAAATTAGTCGGTGTTTTGTTCTGACACCTGTTTCTGTTTTTGCTATGTTTTCGGTTAGGTTGCTATTTTTTATTCGATATTTATAATTTTTTTTTGCTATTTTATTTATATGTTCATCTATTGTCGGTATGTTAATTCGTGTAGAGTTTCTATTCTCGTATATCTGTTTGCAGCTAGTATTAGTCTTAAGCATTTGTTTTGTAGTTTTTGTATTGTCTCAATTTGTGTTTTGGATGTACTGCAACAGATCGGAGCAGCATTTGTTATGACCGGTTTTATTATTGTATTATACAACAGTTTCTTATTTTTGATGGTTAGCATACTGTATCTATTTAGCAACGGATAAAGCTGATGCACAGCCCCGTGACCTTTATTGACGAGACGTTTGATCTGCGGTATAAATGACATATCTTTGTTTAGATATAATGTCAGACTATATAAATTTTAGTATGAAGTTTGTAACTAGACCTAATATATGATGATGACAATTGCTTGATTTTTTTAATCAGAAAATAAAAAACGTACGAAAAATGATTAGATATTATATGCTGGTAAAGTTTAAAAAACACAAAATATATTCAATAAGTTGTGAAATTTTTAACCGAATGAAGGTCTTTGGTATGACTACACGATTTTGCAATTCGTTTATCTGTATCTATCTATGTTTATTCCGCTGTAACTTTCGAACGCCTTGCACAATTTTGATGATTACATGCAACTCCTTGAAGAAAACATCCCAAACTCCCAAAGAAGCGTGCTATTACGCGGTCATACTAAGGGAAATGATATAAATGACAATAAAAGACATTGAAAAAAAAAACAGTACACAATCCAAGTACATTAAATATTCAAACTTAAAGGAACTTAAACTCAAAGGCAATGTACTATTAATTATTTCATGTAGAAGATGTCAGCACGCCACTCCTAATTGCCATTTAGCCCTAGTTTGTACAGAAAATGTACAGAAAATCACTGGGTGAGTGCCCGAATGTACTTAAAAACGATCCTATAACCAACCCGAAATTAAATGTGAAAATTATAGCGGTTAGCACTTTATCAAAGAGTGCCATGTTGCAAAATACAGCAAAAAGAAAAAAATCAATAAGCAGTAAATTAACCACACTTCAGCCCTGCACCACTACCCAAAAGAAACCCATGGAAAACAATTACACTACCAAGATCAGCAAAATCAATAACAGTACCTTCAAAACCAAACATCAATCCCAAAGCAACAACAACAACATCAGCAGCAGCAGCAGCAGTAGCAACAACAACAACAACAACAACAACAAATTCACAACAAATTGGCAGGTTCAATGAGCTTAACAAAGAAATCGAACACCTTTCTGCTTGGCAATTGTGTTCTCTAACGTTACCTCCAGAAGATATCCAACTTATATTAAGCAGTCGCTGTCACCAGGGCAGTTGATGCGTCCAACTCCGTAAATGTTGATGAGTTTTCACTAGACTACTTGTATATTGAAGGATGTAGGGATGGATATAACTATCGTGTATGTTTCTTTAACTAACTAGGCTACTAGTATATTACAACTTTTAATTAGCTAGGCTACTAGTGTATTTTGTTAATAGTGCTGTGAAAAGATATTGCCGTTAACTGGAAAACTAACCGGAAAAGTCTCCTGGTCTGTAGAGGGCTCGGAGTAGACATGTTTAGAACAAACCCGATAAAATCCTTACTATTGAGGATACTCCGATGTACAGCCTATTTCATTGTTGTTGCTGTGGGCGTCTCCTAGATCGATCGCCATGGAGAATCTTCTTCATCTTGGCCGCTGCATCGGCCCTGTGTTCCAGTTATCCTGCGTTTCATCGAGGTTCTGTACCTTGGAATTGGTAATTGTATCGAGTTCCTCTCTCTCAGCAGCGAAACGGGGCACGAGAAGAAAATGCGCTTCATCGTTCCCTCTTCATTTGGGCAACTCAGACACACTGGATCAAAGTTCAGTCCGTACCTGGCAAAGTATGATCAACAGTTTCCATGTCCGGTTCGCAGCTGCGTGACATAGAAGTCAACATCTGCTTGTTTTCTGCTGAACCACATTGCGGTGTCTGGGATCAGATGGTATGTCCATCTCCCATTTCGCGATGATTCTCAGCGTCCTCGCCACATCTCTATCGGCTTCACTTTTCTGTGGCAGGGAATCTGGTGTCATCCGTATAACTGTGCCTTCGTTGGTACATTATCCGTCGCTCCGCCAGGATGTCGATTTGGGGGAGACCAGCTACTATACACACAGTATCAAAAGAGACTGTATGGGCATGCAACGCGCAGTGATATTTTTCTGTAGACATTTATCATCGGGCGAGTGTAAGAAGCGATATCCATGGCCAGGTGACCGTTGGAAAGGGCTGTCTAGTGCTCTCTCGTGGTTCTCCTATGTTTGGCATTATCTACGTCAATGCGTTCACCTTGGATGCTTTCGGACTAACTTATCAGCGAAGGTAACGAAACCTCTAGCTATCTGGGCTCGCCTGCTGGATAGAAGGCAGATTCGCAGAAGCGATCTCGTTGTTCCACTTCCGAAATTTTTACAGTTCATTAGCCATACCGTCCGCGACACGAAACTAAGTAAGCCGACTTACGATCGACCATCTGCGCACCAAGTTTAATAATCGCATAGTCAATTGGCCTGCGCGTAGCTGCGATTTGACACCGCTGGATTTCTTCGTGTGGGGTGCCGTTATAGACCGATGTTATGCGGATAATCCAGAGACAATTCCAGCTTTGAAAAACAACATTACGACTGTTTTGAGTGAAATTGGCGCCAACGTAGTTCAAAATGTCATCACTAATTGGGGTGACCGAATGGCATACTGTAACGCCAGTAGAGTGAGCCACATGAACGAAATCGTTTTTCATTCTTGACAGGGATACTTTTAGCTTTACAACAACAACAAAATTAATAAAAAATATCAATGCATTCTCTTTTGATCTCAGCCTAGTCAGTGGTGTTTTTTCCTCACGAAAACAACGGTCGAAGATCGCAGAAAGCCCTGCATAGTAGGATCACATCGTTCAAGGCACCCGTACCTTATACCATCTTTTCCCGGCTTGATATTAGATGTTTTGGACACTCGCGCGCATACTGATTCTTTGGAGATGGAGCCAAGTAGGAATGCAAATCGTTCGTCTCCCTCCGCGCTTGCAGTATGCTGGCCATGGCCTTTTTCTTGTTTATCCTGTAGAGTTTCTGGATTTTCGCCGCGTCCGTAGGGTTAAATTGTGCGCGGCGAGGGTGCTTCTTAATAGACCGAGGCTCGTTCTAGAACCACTGCGTTGATGGTGGTGGTCTTTCAGCCACATAGCTTGGGCCACACAAATTCTGAAAAATTCTGCAGTTATCGGAGCTACCACCTTCTCGAACACTTCCCAGCTAGTGGGGTTATTGAGAAGTTCAAGCCAACGAACCTGATTGTCCGTCAGTTGACTTTCAGCCAAGTCGTTGGTTGGTTCCACCTGTTAGCTCATTACCACTGACCGTGGTGGTACTGGGATCACTGGCAAGAAGGTCCGGTTGAGTTCGAGTAGTAGTAGTTGCCGAGAAGCGATAGTTAGTTTGTTAATACTACATTCTTTTATAACCAAAAGCATTCTTTTATAAACAAACCATAGACACAAACGAGGATTATTAGACGGATAAGGAAATGTAATCAAAAAGATTACCGGAATCATGGATAATAACTGTGCATTAGAAATAAATTAACAAATACGAAAACTACAGGACGATTCCCTCTTAAGTAAAAATTATAGTAATGGCCAACATAAGTTTAATTCACAAATAATTGAACGCTTTTCAAACATTACAAAATTCATTAATAGAGAACAAGCATATTTACAAACAGTATCTATATTAATTAAAACTTACAACGATGTTGAACATCAACTCTTTGCAACTCAAGTTAATTTTTCCTTACAATCGCAAATCGCAACGTTAACAGATCATGTAGATAATATCATGGACGATATCAGTCAATTATTATTTCAAAACACATATTAAATAGAAATAATTAATACTCGATAAACAAAATCTACCTTCATTAATTTAGAATTACAATGACGAATAAATTTATGATATATTAGCTTACTTTAATAATACTTACCTAATTTTCGTTGTTCAAATTCCTCAATCGGATAATGATACGGATATTACTTATAGACTCAGACTCCTACCTACAATTCATAAAACCATCGTAAGTGGAAAATCCAATTATCTATTAAATAAAAAATAAAAAAAAAGCAATACTCATTTGTTAATTAACCTAGACAGATAGAATAAATCTACCTGTGTTAACAATTACAGTATAACAAAACTTTATCAACACGTGTGAAATAAAAATTCCTAAAAATGAACCAGCACAATGTATTTTACATCATACGCTAGAAACAAACTTTATTGAAGAAATAGAAACCAGTCACATTATAGCATTACAAAGTTCATCAGAAAACTTGACATTCATTACAAAAAATGTATGATGATAATCAATTGAATTATTTTTGGAACTATATCAACAAGTTCAATATCGATACATCCAAATTGGAACAAATCATTTATAACGACATGCAAATAACTCAACATCCACATGACAATACTCTGGAAACATTAAGGGGGTCATCCCATAAACTGACTGTTTTTTAGGGATCTTTTAAAATTTTTTTACGACCAGTAAATAGATAGAGCTTTAAGTTTATTATCATTTATGAACATTCATTTTGACAGTATAAATTTTAAGCTAAAAATATTGTGTAGAACCTTTGTTACAGCATTCTGAACACCCCCGCCTCGAAAAAATGAGCTTGCACACTTCCTCCATGATTCCGGCTAATTGGCTTACCTGAAACCAAAAAAAAAACCACGTTTTAATCTGTAAGCCTAAATGCACGGAATGAACTATTATCAAATGAATATACAAAAAATTGGACTATTGGTAGACATTTGAAATAAATGTAATAAAAAAAGCGAATTTGTTATTTTATTTTATTTTTATTTTTTTTTTTTTGCTGTAAAAAATATAATTGAGGAAAGTTTGAATAACACAGTTTTGAGAAAAACACGTTTAAAGTTTCAAGTCCGCTTAAAATTATGAAAATCGGTAACCCTCAATCAGCGATGCGTGGTTCATAGAGTATTCCTTCCTCTTCCTCTTGAAACTCTTTTATAGCAGATTGTTAAGCTCTTGAGTCAATCCTGGCTTGTTCAACGACATCAATTACGTGTCGCTCAGAAGAATGGGCTTCGCGGTCAATGGAGCATTCCATAACCGACATTACACTTAGGGCCAGAATGAAGATGCTTAGGAGACAAAGTCCAAATCAACGAATTCAAAGATTCAAATCGATTTTTTTAGCCCATCACATGGGATGACCCCCTTAAATTTAAAAACTTTGGCAAATACCAACGAATTGGAACTTATTAAATATCAACATTACTCCCATATTTCTATTAATCTGATTACTTTTCAAAGAATATTTCTAAAATAATTGAAATTCAATCCACAGCCCCAGAATGTTATTTACCCTGATCAAGGATTTATTTGACAAAAATACTATGACTCACCTTTTAACCTACCATAAAACTCATATAAGTTACGGACCATGGTATACAAGACACAATGTAAACGTACTCACCTTTTAACAAGTCATCAAACTCACCTAGCTTAGAATATTCTTCAGGTAAAAATTAATATATAAGTTGATATCAACAAAGACATATCGTCTTTATCATACATAAGTTCGGCTTTATGCTCGCTTATCTGTATTGAACTGCCGATCATTAAATTATTTCATCAATTGTTGTACTTAATTAAATATTTATAGCTTTGTGTAACACATGGACTGAAAAGTCCCGGGTCTAACAAAGAAAAAACAGTTTTTTGGTTCAAAATTAGCTTTATTCATCAACGTAATCATTCCAGCGACGCTCTAACATTTCAATACCACTTTTGTAGAACGATTTATCTTTTGCTTCAAGATAGGCCTCAGTTTCAGCGATAACCTCTTCATTCGTGCGAAATTTCTTACCGGCGAGCATTTTTTTCAGGTCTGCGTCAGCCAGTAGTTGCTGGGAGCCTAATCTGGCGAATAAGGTGGATGTGGGAGCAATTCGAAGTTAAATTCATGTAGTTTTGCCATTGTTTTGATTGACTTGTGACACGGTGCGTTGTCTTGATGAAACAATTTCGGCCTTCAAACGCTCCAATAACGCTATATAATATTCACTGTTAATGGTATTTCCTTTCTCAAGATAATTGATGAATATTACACCACGCACATCCCAAAATACCGAGGCCATAACCTTTCCAGCCGATTGTTTTGCTTTCGGGGGCTTTGGACGAGATTCACCAGTTGCTGTCCACTCAGATGACGATCGTTTTGATTCCGGAGTGAAGTGATGGATCCATGATTCATCTATTGTCACATATCGACGCAAAAATTTCGGTTTGTTACGTTTTAACATGGCCAAACACTGCTCAGAATCATCAACACGTTCTCGCTTTTGGTCAACAGTGAGCAAACGCGGCACCCACTTTGAACAGAGCTTTCTCAAAGTCAAATGCTCATGAAATATAAAGCCAACACGTTCTTTTGATATCTTTACGATGTCAGCTAACTCACGCAACTTCACTTTTCGATCATTCAAAACGATTTTGTGGATTTTTTTTATGTTTTCTGGTGTGACCGCCTCATTTGGACGTCCAGTGTGTTCTGCATCATCGGTGTCTCTACGACCACGTTTGAAGTCAGCAAACCAACGTTTTATTGTTGTTTCTGATGGAGCTGAGTCCCCATAACACTTTTCAAGCCACTGCTTCGCTTGAACGGTATTTTTTCCCATCAAGAAGTAGTGTAAAATTAAAACACGAAATTGTTTTTGATATATTGTTTTGAAAATAACAAAAGTAGCGTCACTGTTAGCACAATAACTCACAAACTAATGAATAGAATATCATGAAATTTTAACAGCTGTCTTTTGAAGGTTAGTATTAACTGAAAAAAGGTGACTGTAATAAAACTAGCACCATCTATGTGTTAGGCCCGGGACTTTTCAGTCCATGTAATATTTATATTAATTAAAAAACACATTTTTAACTTCCCGTTAACAAAAACGAAGATTTTCAAAAATCGGGAACTGGATCGATTCAAACGGGTAGATTTTGAAAAATCTAAAAAAAAACAAAAAACAAACAAACTTTTTTAATTAATTTTTTTTTTTTTTTTTTTTTTGAAATAATTTCTAAACGGCTATATGGAATAACTCCAAAAACTTATCAGCTCCTAATCTTGATAAACTACGTCAATCGCCAACAATCCGGTTAAAATCGGTTGATTCGAGAGTTTTTTTTTTTTTTTTTTGAAAATTTAAAAAAAAGTGTACTTTGACATTTCTTTTTGGATCGTCTTTGATGAAAGCAAATAATTCTTAAAGCTCAAAAAACCACGTCGATCGCCGCCAAGAACGTGAAAATCGATTGATTGGTTCGAGAGATATCGTTAACGTTATTCGGGAACATGTGTTTTTTTAACATCAAAGCTCAAAAACAAAATTTTATGCTCAAAAACATTGTAATATGTTAAATTGTAAGTGCTTAAAAGTATGAACATATCGGGAAGTTGCAGGGAAGGCCTTTACGGTCAACCGTTTTCCAAATTTTAATTTGTTTTTTTCTAGACCGAAATTATAATTTATATATATTGTAAAATAAAGTTTTGTTAACCATTAAACACTCTCTGAATGTGTAGGAAAAGATTTTTATAAAATTGTGAACCTAAAGGAAGTAAATCTAGGGGTATGAATTTTCTCCATCATTGAAAAATATGGAAAGCAGGAAAATTACAACTGTCAAAATTAAAGCCATTTAAAATTTTTTCTTAAAGTTTAATTTTGGTTAAAGTAACATTCTGTTGCATCACAAAAATTATGATAAGTGAGTATTTTCCTTTTTTTGGAGCGTGTAAAATTTTGTGTTGCCCATAAGTATCAAATAGGTGGGCATCCGATTGCTTATTTAAATTTTTCACATAAATTTTGAGGTTATTTAAAAAATGTGTAAATACAAATGTTGTAGATCTTTATATTACCTACAACTTTGCCATTTAATTTTTTTCCATAAACTTTTAGTTTTGCCGAAAATTAAGATAAACCGAATTTTACCCTTAAAAACTCACCCCCTTCTTCTTCTCGAACTCAGATCGCCCGTAATTTATTTGTCCTTTCATTTTTATCATATTATCTTGCGTTTCTAATGGGTTTCATCCTACTATAATTTTTTTTGTTTTCAAAAATTATCTACCCTGGTATATATACTCTAATATAGACATTCTGTTTTTATAAACCTCCAAATACCAGAATTAGTGTAAATAATTAAATTGTAAATATTTAATATAACTACTAGTTCATTTTGAAACTATTCGTTTAAATTATAATACTAGAATTTTTTTATTATTATTAAATATGTAATTTGTTTTGTGAATAAATATTTGAAATA
Source organism: Chrysopa pallens (assembly GCA_020423425.1). Taxonomy (NCBI): domain Eukaryota; kingdom Metazoa; phylum Arthropoda; class Insecta; order Neuroptera; family Chrysopidae; genus Chrysopa; species Chrysopa pallens. The sequence goes on from CM035591.1 coordinate 2,262,716, forward strand.
AATTATCTTCAATTTCAAGCGTTTGGACATTTCCTTATGCTAAGTCTGCACACCTTTTAGGATATGCAACAACTACAAAATATAATAGATCCTTTTTGAAAAAATTTTCTTTTTGTTTTGTTTTTTTTTTTCTGTTACTCGGTCAGACAAATTAAGCTGCATAACTTCAACGGACACTGTTATCGAGCAGTCTATGATGAAAGCTTGAAGACCGATAACGGTATTGCTCGACGAAGAATGCAAAAAAGAGAGTGTTACAAGTAAATAGGTTTAAAGTATTCATGAAATTAATACAGTTTGTGAAGAATTTGAAGATCTCGTTAATTTTAGGATTGATACGTCCGAGCTGCATGTTGATGCGAGTGACAAATGAGTAAAAAATATGCTTAAGACATCGGAAAACTTTTAGAGTGGTTCTCAACGCATGATCCTTTTCTAGAGGTAAACAAAATTGCATCTATTGCAAGTGGTGTCGTTGGAGGTGATAAAATAAATTGTATTAAAACTCGTGAAGTTGGACATGCCTCTATCGCAAAAATAACAGAAGTAACATTTGATATATTGCTGTAAACGCAATTTTCTTACACCCAGTATAAAGAACAAGATGAAGAACAAGAAACGGACGAATATCAAGAACAAGTAGAAGAAATACAAGAAGTATTTGAAGGTTATGACTCAGATGAATAAATTTCTCACTAATATCTTTTATTATGCAAGTTTTCAATTAAACAGAATCACAATAGACTTTTGGAATAGACCTATTGGAGAAACCACGTTTAAGAAACCGCTATCTTATCTCATCGGTGGAGTGGAAAAATGTGCATATTATGGCGATTACAACTATTTAACTCGTTATACCTCAGAAAGGTGGCTCTAACAAAAAAAAAGTATTGATAAAATTTTTATAGATAATTTAATGACCACTTTTGTTGAGGATAATTTTATGATTAAACTTACCGTTTTGATGAAAATCACAAAAGGCTAATGTTTTCGAGATTTTTAACCTTAAACTTCGAATAAATTTTTTCCAGACACCGTAATGATTCGGAATTTTAAAATGTTTTTTCTTTTTTTTAATTATGTTTTAAACCATTGTACGTACTTTTAGCTTGATGTTGACTAGATTGACGGGACTATTTGAAATAATAATGTAGCAAAATTTGTAAAAACTGCTTGTAGAAAAGAAGTTTTTTTTAATATTATTTTTTAGGTGCTATTGGGAGAATATGTAATTGAACTTGTGTGTTGTATCGTTAATGTATGTCTACTGTGATAGATTGGTTTATATTTTCCCATATTTGTCATCTTTGTAATGCTTGCTGTTAGTGTGCTTCTTTTTCTGTCATTTGTAGAACCTTGCTGAGTTATGCTGAGGTCTGCCATTGTTTGGATGTCCGTTTCTCTATACATTATGTCTATTTTGGTGTATCTGCCAGTGTTAAGTGTAGGTCGTAAGCATTTGTTTTGAGTTCGTTGTAGTTTTTTGTGTTGCTTATTTGATGCATTGTACCACATTGGCGATAGAGTCCACCGTGCCATCCACAGGTCTATGGATCACTGGTCATAAAACTATAGTTTTTATAAATAAACTTATATTATCCAGCTCTGTTTTGGTTATGTTTTACGGTGCATAAAGAACCAATTACACTAACTAAAATCCCTTAAAAATAATCAGTCAAACAAAATCACAATTCTGAAAGAAATTATTTAAACTCAAATAAGACATGAGGCAGACTGTTCATTTTTTATTAAGCAGCCGTCTTGTACTAATCTCCACTTTCATTTATTCCGATAAAAATCCTTCGTGCTGAATATGACAATAGTTGCCATTATACATCCTGTTTATAACGTCTAATATCTTGTTTTGCTTACAGATGTAGGGGAATATTGTGTCCCATATATACTGAAAATATTTTTAATCACTTTATTTTACTCAAAATGAAACGATTAAATAAGTTCTATTTAATCTAGTAATTTTTGAGAGTGGGACCTTAAAAATCTAAGAATTTATAGTCCTCTTGAATTTTTTATAAATAATTCGAAAATTCGTATTTTACCCAGCTGTAGCACAAATTGTTTAAAATAAAATGAAGAAAATAATTTGAACGTTTTTTTAATATTCCAATTACAATTTCAATGCCTTATGTATCTCGTATCATCAAATCGTCATCAGCTCAAAATACGGTTCGAATTTTATAAAAATGAAAATTGAGTCACGATTTGTACGTTCTGAGTGTTTATCACATTGAGGTGATCTATCTGATAAATTAAAATCTCGAATATAGAAATATCACCATAGTACAGACCTTAATGAGATTTTTGAATTTTATAATTTTATATCGCATCAATATAGATAAGTTATGTGCCGTATTATTTATCAGCATAGAAGAACATGTTGATTAAAGGACTATCATAATATGATGTAATTGATTCCGTGATCGATTTAGCTAGTGATGTTTCAAGGTACTAGAATAATTGTTATCGAGAAAATAAATTGTAATAATTATTTTAATGATTACAACGAGCATAATATATCACTAATCGAAGATACGCACTGTCAAAAAATTCGTCTAAAAATAACAATAAAAATTATAGAAAATATAATCATTTAAAAAAGTCGCGAGTGCGGGAGGAAGTACTAACTGTATGATCTAAGACTTTATTAACCTTTGATTTAAAATTAACTGGGATTAACTATCACTGTGGTCAACAAAATTTATTTTACGTGAGTTAAAAATTAAAATTGATTGTGATTGGAGTACCTAACATTTCGTTACTCTAGACACCAATATACTACAAAGATAAGGACACTCAGTCCGTACTATATATAACACGGATGTGTGTTGGTCGACGCACATAGAAAGATTGACTGTATATGTAAGAAGAAACTTATATAAACTTAAGAGTAAGCATCCTGTAATACACTTACATGTGTTATGTTATCCAAAACTCCACAAAATGATTTAAAACAACAATAATTTTAAACTAATTTATTCTTATGTTACAGATTTCTTGCTGGAAGAAATAAACGTAGTGATTTAGCTGCAAATTCTGTTGCCACAGAACAAAAAGCATCAAAAGTATTGGGTTTAGTGTTTTTTACATTTGTTTCATGTTGGTCACCATTTTTTATTTTAAATATATTGTTTGCCGCATGTCCAACATGTCAGGTACCAGAACATATTGTTGACATATGTCTATGGTTAGGTTATGTGTCATCTACAATCAATCCAATCATCTATACAGTATTTAATCGAACATTTCGAGCAGCATTTATACGATTATTGTTTTGCCGATGTCAACGGTAAGTTTAATATTAAAATTTAAAATAAAAAACACTTTTTTCTTATTTTTTAATTTTGTTGTGTACGCTTCAGGTTAAATATGGAGAAATAAATTATTAATAATTGGGGAGAATATGAATAGCTTAAATAAAAAAACAAATTCCACAATATTCGAAACAAAATTATCATGTTAAAAGTTTAGTTAGAATTTATAACTAAAAAACATTTAACACATTTACACCTCACCAAACAATTGACTTTGCGTAGCAATCGTTAGTAGTAGCTAAAATAATTTTCATTTTACAAATTTAACAAATTATATATCACTGAATAAACTCGTAAGACTCTTGTCAAGTTATCTAATTCAACACATTTAATATTGGTACTTAACTAGTTCAATTTGTTTTCAGACGTTGTTTTAGGATTTATGAATATATAATGAACACTATTTTCGGCCTTTAAGAGTGGTTAGGTATCTCTCAATAATGTTATAGTTTATGTTGTCTTAATATTCCCAAAAAATTGTATGTCGAATCTTCCGTTAATCAGGATTCGTTGGACGTTGGTTTTGGTTTTATGCTATAATTGGTAAAAGTGTAGCGTAATGCATCCATTCAAGTTTTAGAAATGATGACTTCACAATTGAAGACAAAGTAATTTTAAAATGTCGTTAGACAATTTACGTTATCATATCAATTGTATTTGATTGCGCGTTCTACACATGTATTGTACGGTTTCACTTATTTTACAGAAAAAAAAATTGTCTCTATTTAGTAAAACCCACATCCTTATGGCTGGTAGTTAAATTAATGTCTTTGGTTTCTAATCTATTATATATCGTTCTACAACAAATATATGCATTTATTTCTTTCAATAGATATCATAGTAATTTGACATTTTAAAATACCGCACAACAAATACATAAAAATTTAGAATAAACAAAGCAATCCCTATTCCAAAGCTTTAAAATTTATTTCGATATATTTTCACGCGTAACTTTTATCAACACCGCCAAAAAATCACTCAATAATTTGTTCTTTTTTACAAATTATATTTATTTTAAACAAATTTTATTGTTTATTTTTTAGAATAATTATAATATCCAATTTCTCATTTAATTTCTTAAATAATAACAGGATTTTGCTTGTTAGTAATATTTCACTGTGAGATATGTAGTATCCCGAGTTATTTTAAATTTTTTTTATTTGTTAAGTTTCGTCAAGTGTTTCATAATATTTTTGAAGACCGGGTTATCATAACCATGTGTTTTGTAGGACAAAAGTTTTTTTCGAGTTAAACTTTTAATAATTTGAAGATTTAAATGCAAAACAAACAAACTTTTAGTAATACAATTTTGACGATAAGTATATCGATATGTTCTTTATGTATTTTTAATTTTATAAACCCTTGTCTAGAATTTTCGTGGTTAATATATGGTTAGCTTATAGTAAATATAGCTTATTATAGATAGATGGTTAGCTTATAGTAAAAACGCAGTTAGACGCGAACTTTCAGGTTGATATTATTCATGATTAATTTATAGTTAAAATATATTTTTGAGGATAGGCATTTATTAAAATTCACTAATAAGAAGAAAATAAAAACTAAATTAAATTATTCAAATCCATCAATATAATACATTATATAATTTATATGATATAAAAGCTTGTCACAGGATTTATATTTCAAGATCAACATATTGTATTCTTAATTCTTCATTGTATTAGCTACATCGATTAATATGTAAGTTATATCCATTAATCTTAATTTCGCGGTATGTCTCTTGTATGACTTCAACAAATGCAGATTCGAAATCTATCATGATCATATCTCGAGTAGAATTACGTAGAGTACGATGTAAGATTCCCAAAAGCTCGAGATATGTAAAAAAAATTAACTTCCGTATTTTTACCAAAAAATATAACACCAGTAAGCATTGTTTAAGATATTTTATCCAAGGATATTCTCATAACAAGCTTGAAGGATAGTTTTTCTTAAGTACACTTTGGCAAGGATATTTTATCTAGGAAATTTTGTCCGCGGAAAAAGTCGCCGGTTTCCTTGGATGTGCAGAAAATATTTTTCATTAAAATGTATGCATACTAAACGTATTTTTAAAATTCAGCTCAATCGTTTGAAGAATCTGCTTACAAATTCAATTGCAAGATCTCACCCAAGCATATAAACGTTACAGTACGCTTAAATATAGAGGGGTGTCGTGTAGATTATCACGTTATTTATGAAAAAATTCGCATAGATATGGTTAAAGAAACAATTTTCCTCTACAAAAATCCTAATAAACTAGGCAACTTTATACAGAACATATAGAATTTTCTAATGCGCACACAAGTTTTGGGTTCTTGGATGGTAGTTTCAGCTTCTGAGCGAATGGTGTCTAGTGCTCTAAGTCACATTTTGAAAATTTTTATTGAAAAATTTCGTAAATTAACTATATTTCTTTGCTAAATGTAAGCGCGTAAAAATATTCTGTGTTTGGTTCCGTAATAAAAATAAGGCAAAACTAAATAACCCCAATTTATTAATTTGTTTCCAAATTTTATCTATATTTATGTGTGTTCTAAATTATTTCATATTGCATTGTCGTTAATGCATTGTTATTGTATTTTCATCCTACAGGATCCTTTAAAACAATGCACGCAAATTGTATCAATTCTTCTTAACTTACGACTAGAATTACTTCATAGAATATATACAGATTGTTGAAGAAAAATGTGCGAAAATGAAGATTACGCTGGTAATGTTATAATTTTTTTATTATTAGAAATCTACTTCCATAAAAAACCACGAGGAACTTAATTTTGTGAGTCTGAACCGGAATTTAAATTTAAATTCGTCCCAAAACATTGCTGTTTACCGACATTCTATAATAAACGCTATTTTGAAATTGTTTAAAACGGTATTTTAATTGTTCAATTTTTACCTAAAGTTATTCTGGAAAAACAGACACAAAAATGTTCATTTTGATTCGTTTAAAAAAAAAAAAAAAATTAAAATGATTATATTGCGTTTATATTATTGGATTTAAGTATCATTCGATCATGCATTGACGCATTCGATAGATCAATGATTTTTCCTTTTCAGAAAATTGTTTTATCCATTCGATGAAAATTCCCGTCTTAAAGGTCTTTCTAATAAGGAGCTTGAGATTCTTCGAAAGAAGTACGCCGAAAACAACTTTTACAATATGAGTGTGTCACCTATAAAAAAACATTGTCACGTGTTGGTACCTATTCCATCCGCTTTTTTTTTTCCTAATGCACGGCTCAATTAAATCAAGTGCTGGTTGGGCTAAATATCCCGGAAATTATCTCTCGTTCTTAGCTCCAAATATTAATCCAGCATAATTCATAGCTCCAAAAGATAATTATAATCATAAAATGCGTTTTTCAATTAAAAATATTTTTGATTTCAATTTTGTACGATGAAATTTTTATATTTCGAGATTTTTACTTGTAACGCTAGCCATATTACTAAAATATTGACTTTCGTATACCCTGTGATTAAATTTCCAGACAGTATTCAGTATCGAGCATACACAGATCAGCTGGTTTCTATGCGTGTGCGTTAACATTGATAATAAATATTTAAGGTGAACTTTAAAAGATAAAAGCAGTAATAGCTCAAAAAATTTCTTAACATATTCTTGTTGATCTGCAAAGTATGTAAACTTTTGAAAATAAGCAATTAACTCCGATTTGAAACATTTAAGCAAAAATGAGGGTTGCTAAGTATTGGTTTTTTTATGTCACCTAGTGATTAAATGTCAAAGGCTGTCTTTAATGCGAGTTTTTAACCAGCATGGGTTTACGATCGGTTTACGGTTACGTTTCAGTAATTGTATAAGCTGTATAATTAGAGTATACAAGCTATATTTAGGGTCTAATGAGAATGGGTTTAAGGCCATATAATATTGCATTTCTTATACACAATGAGAAAGATGTAAAATAATATTTCGTCAAAATGTGAACAGTTTTTCAAAACATACCATCAACTTCAGATATTATGTTACTGTGTGATGGATTGATTTGACAGTAAATATCCAGCCAGAAGATATTTTCTCATACTGCCAATCAAACGGCGTCTTAAGCAGAATAATTTATCTTTTTTTTATTTGTTTTATTCATTATTTTATTTTTATATTTTTATTTTTAATCGTATTACAAATAATTAGAGGCACAAAAAGAAAAAAGATTAGCTACCATTTTCAATAAAAGAAAACTCTTTATCACATTTGAATTGTAATCAATTTTTCGTGAAATTTATTTTCATGTATTAAGGTAGGGGTAAAACATTATATATGGGATATCAGTTTCTTTTAACATTTGTTTTTCTTCCTAATTTTTACAACAATGATTCGAATAAAATTTTTGGTTGCTTGATATCAAATAATAATGAATTATACAGAATTATTAATAGACTAGAGTAGAAGTCTTTTCAATTTTTTACATTTTCTGAGAACATTTACTATTGTAATGTTTACACCATCAGAAAGTAGATATTTCAAAGAACAAAAAGCCCCCAGACTTTTTGGAAAAAGCTGATATTTTGACGCGAGAATTTTCGATTAAAAGTAAGGGTGCTTTTTTGATATTAAGTTAAAATAAGGCGAAAAAATAAATATTTTAAAGCAAATAAATTACAGTGTATTTGGGACATAATAAGGTAAGTTTTCACCAAATTTCGTAGAAAAAAAATTTGTTTGAAAAAGATAAAAATAAAAAACCAAAAACTTGGTTATTTGAAATTTTCACCTCAATTTTGAAGTTATGTGAAAAAATTGTAAATACAAAAGTTGTAGATATTTTTATTACCTACAACTTTGCATTTTAACTTTTTTCCATAGGACTTGTAGTTTTGCCGGAAATCAAGAGAAACCATTTTTACCCTTAAAAACTCACCCCCTTAAAAACTCGGATCGACCGTAATTTATTTTTCCTTTCATTTTTGATCATATTGCCCTTCTTTTCTAATGGGTTTCATCCTACTGTAATTATTTTTGGTTTCAAAAATTATCGACACTGGTCTATAAATGAAACAAAATAAATTAGAAGTCTAGGGAGCTACCCAAATTATTTTTATTATATAAATTTGAATATAATTGTATGACCAATGATTGTATACATGACTTAGATATTATAGTTTTACATATGACCACAATAATACTTAACCACGAACATAATCGAATAAATTTCGATTTTTTGCCTCAATTTCCTAGATCAAATTACTTTGTATTTTATAAATACGTATTTCGATTACAAAGTAGTCATCATCAGTATGAATTAGGTAGTTTTAATGATTCTCTGATGAGATGTTCCTCGTTGGTAATTTGGTGCCGGTTTGCACGTGCCACAGAGAATCATTTAAACTAGCTAATTCATACTGGTGATTACTACTTTGTATTCGAAATACGTATTTATAAAAATACAGAATAATTTGATCTAAAAAATTCAGGTAAAAAACGAAATTTATTCGAAAAATCCTGGTCTCATTATAAAATATAAAACGAACAAATTCTATAAAAAACCAAATTCACACACACATACAACATAGAAAAAAAACACCAACGAAAGAATAAAAAAGAATAATTTATAAAAGTATCAATTTTACACATATTCAATTTCAATAAAAAATAATAATCAATAATCAAATAAGTATTTAAAGCCCAAGTTAAATACACATTAAATTTTCTTTTTGACAGTTGTCAAGCAAATTCAATATTATTTATTAAAATCAGCACGAACTTTTAAAAGCTAGTTGGTGGAAAGTTGTGGGTAGATACTTGAGGCAACTAAAACATTTGTGTTATCATCTTCAAAAATGTTTCCAAAATCAAATACATAAGTGAATCCCGATATTCTGTCGGGTATATAATATCACATAAATGCCTTTCTGAATATATTTATAAATTTTTTTACTTATAAATATAATTCTGTAAAATCTCTTTTCTTTTAGATTTTTTTTTTTTCAAAATTTCCATAAATAAACTTAAGAAACATCTGGGCAAAGTTAAAATCGTCTGGTTTTTTCCTGGCCTAGAAAAGTGCATACAAAAAACACAAAAACCGGATGGTTTTTTAAAAATTACTTTAGATTCTTCCTCATTCAGTAAGTCAGGAACAGCTGTATTTATATTTTTTTATTAGCATATGATTGCAAATAAATTCTTCAGGTAGCAAAACTACGATATCTAGCATATGACTGGAAGGAGTATTAGCAGTGGAAAGAGAGACATAATCCAATTAAATAGGGCTTAGTTTATCTATGAATGTTTCTAGTTCTATTTTTATATACATTTTTTAATCTTTACCGAGATACTCGAGGCAAATTTTAAACAATAAAAAATACATTTTCGACATCATAATCATAGGGCTCTCAATTTTCTACCAACTGTGACTTTTGCAAATTATTTTTTTTATGTTTGGAAAAATTATCAGTTCGAAATTTATATTTGACAGGAATTTTTTTTTTTTAAATTTTTGTGTCAGAAATTTAATTGTACTATACACTGCACATATATAAAAACTATCTCTTACCCTTTTTGTTTCTCTTGTCTGTAGATACACGTCTGGTGTGCACCCTTCACGAGTGGGTTTCGACAGAAATTGATCGATGTTGAATTTATATCGAAGATCAAAATTCAACTTAATTTTTTTGATTTATTTATATGAATAAAACCATGGATATTGTACATATATTCAAATAATAAAATATAAAACTGAAATAATTGAAAATTATTATTTATTATTTATTATTTATTATTTATTATTTATTATTAATTATTAGTTATTAGTTATTAGTTATTAATTATTAATTATTAATTATTAATTATTAATTATTAATTATTAATTATTAATTATTAATTATTAATTATTAATTATTAATTATTAATTATTAATTATTAATTATTAATTATTAATTATTAATTATTAATTATTAATTATTAATTATTAATTATTAATTATTAATTATTAATTATTAATTATTAATTATTAATTATTAATTATTAATTATTAATTATTAATTATTAATTATTAATTATTAATTATTAATTATTAATTATTAATTATTAATTATTAATTATTAATTATTAATTATTAATTATTAATTATTAATTATTAATTATTAATTATTAATTATTAATTATTAATTATTAATTATTAATTATTAATTATTAATTATTAATTATTAATTATTAATTATTAATTATTAATTATTAATTATTAATTATTAATTATTAATTATTAATTATTAATTATTAATTATTAATTATTAATTATTAATTATTAATTATTAATTATTAATTATTAATTATTAATTATTAATTATTAATTATTAATTATTAATTATTAATTATTAATTATTAATTATTAATTATTAATTATTAATTATTAATTATTAATTATTAATTATTAATTATTAATTATTAATTATTAATTATTAATTATTAATTATTAATTATTAATTATTAATTATTAATTATTAATTATTAATTATTAATTATTAATTATTAATTATTAATTATTATTATTAATTATTATTAATTATATTTATTATTAATTATTAATTATTAATTATTAATTATTAATTATTAATTATTAATTATTAATTATTAATTATTAATTATTAATTATTAATTATTAATTATTATTAATTATATTTATTATTAATTATTAATTATTAATTATTAATTATTAATTATTAATTATTTATTATTTATTATTTATTATTTATTATTTATTATTTATTATTTATTATTTATTATTTATTATTAATTATTAATTATTAATTATTAATTATTTATTATTTATTATTTATTATTTATTATTTATTATTAATTATTTATTATTTATTATTTATTATTTATTATTTATTATTTATTATTAATTATTAATTATTTATTATTTATTATTTATTATTTATTATTAATTATTAATTATTAATTATTTATTATTTATTATTTATTATTTATTATTTATTATTTATTATTTATTATTTATTATTTATTATTTATTATTTATTATTTATTATTTATTATTTATTATTTATTATTTATTATTTATTATTTATTATTTATTATTTATTATTTATTATTTATTATTTATTATTTATTATTTATTATTTATTATTTATTATTTATTATTTATTATTTATTATTTATTATTTATTATTTATTATTTATTATTTATTATTTATTATTTATTATTTATTATTTATTATTTATTATTTATTATTTATTATTTATTATTTATTATTTATTATTTATTATTTATTATTTATTATTTATTATTTATTATTTATTATTTATTATTTATTATTTATTATTTATTATTTATTATTTATTATTTATTATTTATTATTTATTATTTATTATTTATTATTTATTATTTATTATTTATTATTTATTATTTATTATTTATTATTTATTATTTATTATTTATTATTTATTATTTATTATTTATTATTTATTATTTATTATTTATTATTTATTATTTATTATTTATTATTTATTATTTATTATTTATTATTTATTATTTATTATTTATTATTTATTATTTATTATTTATTATTTATTATTTATTATTTATTATTTATTATTTATTATTTATTATTTATTATTTATTATTTATTATTTATTATTTATTATTTATTATTTATTATTTATTATTTATTATTTATAATTTATAATTTATTATTTATTATTTATTATTTATTATTTATTATTTATTATTTATTATTTATTATTTATTATTTATTATTTATTATTTATTATTTATTATTTATTATTTATTATTTATTATTTATTATTTATTATTTATTATTTATTATTTATTATTTATTATTTATTATTTATTATTTATTATTTATTATTTATTATTTATTATTTATTATTTATTATTTATTATTTATTATTTATTATTTATTATTTATTATTTATTATTTATTATTTATTATTTATTATTTATTGTTTATTATTTATTATTTTTGACATCATGTTGTATTAAATCATTAATAAACTCAATTTATTATATTAAGACAATTTATTCTATTCTTAATTTTATATATAATTTATATATAATAGGTTCAAATAATTCCTCTTAAAACAATACATTCCACAGCGAACGGATAATATTGTAAATCCGCCAAACCAAAATACATATTTTTTATGAAAAATTATATTTAAAACATTACAGATTATCTAATCGACTGTATTATTTTTTGCCACTAAATCAAAAAGATTTTGACAATCTGTAATCATTATTTAGTGCGATACTACCTGTAAGAATGAATTTAATCTTGTTAATAAATTTCTCCGGGAATATTTTATTGCTAAACTCGTCAAACGTATCCAAATTCAATCTGTCACACTAGGTAATGATTTGAAAGATATTGTCAAATTTGCTAATCGAATTCACGAATTATATACAATAAATTGTGTTTGTTCTTCTTTTTCAGTTTCAAAAGAAACTTGTTATAAATAACATGAAATAATAAATAACATGAAAAATTTTTCATTGAGCAAAAACAATAAACTTGAAGCGAAATCAATTAACGATAATTCGCTTAAAAACAGAATTCTTAGTCATCAAATAAATTAGATAGTCGTTCAGTAGTTTCCCGCGAAATATCGCATCTAAAATCAAATTGAATTCTTGTAAATCATACGCGAACATTTAACACCTCTTTCATTTTATAAACATACAAGGTTTACTCGCGATACTTGGCTACATTTTTAAATGACCCTATATATACACTTGGCAAATTGAATTCAAATTTCCATATTCATAAAGGAATGGATTAATATATGAAAGCTTAGAGAAACGCACCTAGTTAAGAAATCGATATATTATGAAATTCTTCAGTAAAATAAGTTATATACTTTTAATAAAATTTATTTCCATTTGAACAATTTCATTACTTCCTGGATGATTGCATAATTTTTTTCAGATTTGTTGCTAGTAGAAAACACACATTGATTGGACAAAAATCTATTATTGATGCTTTTGCATTGAAGGTGTACAATATGAAGTTCATGTTATTAGTTTTACTATATTCAGTGAGACTAAATTTATACTTCAAAAACTTTATATGAAAAAACATTAAACTAATTTAATCAAAAATATTTAGAATTAATTCTTTGGAAATCAATATATACTCCCATTAGCCAAAGGTCGAGAGATATCAAATAATTATATTGTTTTACGTTTTTGTGTAATAGAATTTACTTTGATACGTAAAAACATATTTTGTCTTTGAATGAAATGTTTTTAATTCGACAATAATCATCAATAAGCATAAGTTCGTTTTTATTATAAATATAGAAATCTTAATTGCGCATGTGACAATTTTATATATATTTGAACAACTAGTAAATAGTTATGGCGGATAGAGTGAAAATACAAAATGTATATTAAAGACAGAACGATGTCACGCGTCCTGTTATATAGACCATCGTTACACCGTCGACAAAGCGTCGTCATGCTTTCTGGTTTATTCATTGTAATTGGTAAACTGAATACTAAAAAAATTTTTACCACGTGATTAATTTTCAAAAATATTTGGTCCACAAATAAATGAAGTTTGTTATTAATTAAGTGTTTTTGTGCTAGTGAAATTTTTTTATTTATTTAAAAAAAGATGTGACAAATTTTTGTTTCAGCAAAATTTATAAAAATGTCAGTTTTTTATAAAACAACAATTTTATTAAATAAAAATTTTGATCAACCAATTACATACAATGGTACCATTAAGTATATTACATTAGAATCATTTAATTTAAGTGCAAATACTGCACAAAATAGTGCTCAAAATAATTCAGAAGAATTTAATAATTGGTGGGCACTTTTGGCATTGGTATTGGTGGTGGGTACTGCTGCTGGTAATATTTTAGTATGTTTGGCAATCACATGGGAACGGCGTTTACAAAATGTTACCAATTATTTTCTAATGTCATTGGCGATTACTGATTTAATGGTTGCTATTCTTGTTATGCCATTGGGCATTTTAACATTAGTTAGAGGTAAGTGGACTTGGAACACACATTTATTTTTAATTATGTCGTTCGATGTATTTGTTTATAAAAAATTTCAATAGTCCAAAATTTAAAATATTGTGAGTTTCAACAATACCGAAAACAGATCCTTAAGCTGCTAGAGAAAATTCAATATTAAACGCTTTTAAAAAAGTTTTAATGGTATCATTTGATTAATAATTAAATATAAATTAAAAAAAATTGATTCATGTCAAGATTTTGTTAATTTTTCTCTACAAACTGAATATTAATATTTCACAACTGTTTTTTAGTCGCCATTTATTAAAATTGTGAACAAAATAAACAGTAAAATCTTAAAATAAAATCTGAAACTAATAAAACTGCCCCTGTGAAGACGTCCCGCAAATAACAGTTCAATCCTAATGTTTCAAGACAATAAGTTTTCATGGACAGTAGACCAAAAACATTAACTTAAATTTGTTATTTCAATTATCAATTTAATTCGACTGAAAAAGTTTTGTCATCATATGTAATTTAATAAAAAAAAACGTACGTGTACCTATGTATTTAAGTTTCAAAAGGTTTTTTTAATCAACCTATGAATTACAATAAATTTTTTATATATTTCAATGGTATTGGCTAATCGAATCTTGCCAAGTATATTAATTTTATAAATTTTTTTTTTGTTTGACGGTCAATTTATCATTTACACAATATTTGGGTGTTTAAGTTTACATTTTGTTTTAATCTATTTAGCTACATATTACCCGACTGATGCAAAACCCAAAGAATAGGTTATGATTTTAACAGAATATGTTATGCATGTGTGTATGTTCAGATGTTCCACCATACCATCTAAATTACTGAACTGATTTTGACGAATGAGTGGTCCAACGATTCGTTATTACAGTGCGGGTGTTATAAGCTATGTAAAGTAAAATTTTTTTATTATGAAATGCGTCTAATTAGCTATCAAATTTCAAAAACATATATAGTATTTATTAACTAAAAAAAAAAACATATATAGCTATTAATATATATGCTTTTGAAATACGAATGGAGCTCTTTAATGTGTTATAAAATGATTTTATATTAATCTGTTCCCGTATAAATTCTAAAATAATTATCAAATATCAGCAATATCATCACTTGACGAAGAGTGCGAATTTTTTAGAATACTTGTTGTTGGTACATTTAGTACAAACGGAAAAGATAAACAGAGCTTTTAGAATAGAAAATTCTAAACTCGAGTGAACGTCACCTCGCGTACAGTATTTTTAGAACCATACAATGTCAATATTAAGTACCATTTCCATCCAAAACAATATCAATATATTATAAAATTTAAAATTTCTAAAAAATGTAGTCTTCTCGCTTGTACAATTTTCCAACTTTAAATATAAATCCATAAAATTTGTCGTTTTAAATTATGCGTGTCTTATATAATTAATATTTGAAACAGAAATGATTAAATGGTAACCATAAATTGCTTTGAAATAAGTAACTTACTGACTACGCAAAGTCAAAAAGAAGGGCTTTGATTTTTAGCATTGTATGTATGCATGTATGTATTCATGTAGTATGTATATAAACTCACACGTATAGGTATATACGTTTATCGAAACATTTAATCTATCGATTTATTAAGAACATCCGCATCTCATCATATTTAAAAATTAGGGTAAATATTAAATTACCTATAAATATGTAAATTATAATAAAAAACAATTAAGCCTAAAGATAATTAATTATAATTCGTCAAAATATTTTAAATAAAAATTAGTTTTATAAAACTTAAACCTGACTACGGAAAATTAATCCCAGAAAAGTATAAAATAACAAAATGTTCTTGTCTGTCATTCTTATGTACACAAAAAAAACTATTTGATATGTATCGTCTAATGAGTAAACAACTTATATACCTATTTGAATTTAAATTGGTCGCGGTGATATGCCATTTTTTTCTGAAGGATTTTCATAATTCGTATTATACTATTACTATTCATTACAATAATAGCAAGCGA
This sequence comes from Chrysopa pallens, assembly GCA_020423425.1. NCBI lineage: Eukaryota > Metazoa > Arthropoda > Insecta > Neuroptera > Chrysopidae > Chrysopa > Chrysopa pallens. Next base: position 2,279,035 of record CM035591.1, read on the forward strand.
CCTTAAGCGCAAAGTGGTATAGAACCACTTCTATCCTCTGAGCATTACTATGCCTATGTGTTAAATTGAAATATGTAGGTATGATAACTATTAAATAGTTTTTTTTTTATACAAGAATGACCGACAAGAATATTTTGTTATTTTATACTTTTCATAGCTTTTTTTTCTGCAGTCGGGTTTTAATTTTTTCAAACTTATTGTTATTATTTTTTCTTTTAACATTAAAAAAAATTTCTAGTGGTTGCATGCATCACTAAAAATCAAAAGTTTTTCCTGAACTTCAAAAAAAAAAGGAGATTTTATATTCGAATCTATGTACATTTTTATATTTCTTTATATTTATATTTGTTATTTCATTTTATTATGTTTTGATTTGGTAGCTTCATAAGTATCCTCATGGTGGTTCCATTAAAATTTGAAATAATAATTTCAGCCCTAAATTGGAAGGGAGTGAGGAAAAAAATTTTTGAGAATTATGTATCTTTCAAAAGTTACAAATATAAATTTTTGAGCATTGAATAGAACCAAATTAAAAAAATACCTTAGAAGTTAAAAATAATGTGTAAATTACAAACTTATATAACTAATTGCCCTGTCCCCAATAATCTTAGGAAATCGGCTCCAATCATCTTCTCAGCTAAACATTGATTTTTACTTTGACCTTCTAAGGTCAAGATCAATTCGTGACAAGAAAATTAAAAATATATAATATATATAAATAAATTAAAAATATATATAATGTTAAAAATATATATTTAAAAATTATTTTAAATTAAAGTTTTCACCTTTAAATACATACTTCTTCTAAAATTACTTATCTTAAACGTATGATGTGTTGCTTATTCTAATATTGCAATCAAAAGCGTGTTATTTATTTTTTAATATTCTTAATTTCCTTGATGAGTAAGAGATTTCATATTTATTATTTATAAGAAATTCAATCATTTAGTGTTTTCAATAATATATATCCTTATAAGCAATGTGCTCTTTATAAAGTAGATTGTAGATATTTCGAAGGCAAAGCACGTTATTTCTATTTAACAAATAAAAATTAAACAAATTAGAAAAATTTTCTCAAACATTGTATTCTTATTATGTCCAATAATACGACGTCATTATGTGTTTATAATATCTATATCTAATATCTATACAATAATTAGTAGCAGCTTAACCATTAAAAATTTTTTGACTTTAAATTAATTGTAAGATCGAATTATTAGTATAATAAAATAAGATTAAATAAGACAATGTTAATTATGTACTGAAAGTATGTATTGTAATGCACAACTTACGTATTACTTATACTTTAAATAAAGAATTCAAAAAGAAAAAGTATTTAATTGAAATTTTTTTTCAAAAACTAGTTTATAATACACACGATAAAGAAACACAAATAACAGGGTTTGGAATTTTTGTTTGTTTGTATGTTCGCGAATCACGAACTTTTATTGAAAAAAGATACATCCGAGCTATTTTATGAAGCTATTCAGATTTCTCGAATCAATTTCCCAAAATTATTAATGTTTCAATAGTTTGTTGTGGGATTGATGTTTAAATACAAATGAAATTAATTTATTTATTTGAACCTCAATCAATTATTCCTAAAAACTTTAAAACAAAATTTTATTGTTTTTTTTTTTTTTTTTAGTGTAGGAGGTAAACTTCAAAATTTCGTTTACGATGTAAAACAATTATTTCATAAATATTTAAAATGAACCTCCATGGTGTACAATGGCCTTCTAAAATTAATGATTCTATTTCAAAAATTATTTCGCCGATATTTGAAATCCATTTTTAAAGTGAATATAGGTTGTATAGTTTCGATCTACATGTCCAATGTAGATACCCCAAACTTCTTATATTCTCAAATAAAAAAAAAAAAAAATAATAATAATAACAATAATAAATAATAATAAATATATTTAAAAAATAACGCTGCGACCTGACTCTTTCATGTTTATATAAAATCACAAAATACACGATTTTTATAGTATTTAATAGCCTTTATTAGATTTAATCTTGTTTATCTAACAAGGGGAGAATACGCCCTTGGGTTTTTTATTTCGGGGTGAGATTGAATTTAATATCTGTACCCCTAAGGTGGTCTCCCCTTTCAATAATAACATGCAACGCTCAGTCGTTTTGGAGAAAATGACGTTCGAAAATTTTCGTTTCAGTCTCATATAAGTATAATACCAATATGGTATTTAAATAGTAAGAGAAGAGATAAAATAGGTGGAAGAGTATCTTCGTTCAGATGCGCATTCAGCGTTTGGATTGTCGGTCACGAATGAAAAAAATATTTTTTTTTAAAATTATATTTTCAAATAATAATGGATAATATATATATATATATATATATATATATATATATATATATATATATATATATATATATATATATATATATATATATATATATATAATAAATTTATTTACTGTTAACTTGAAAAAGTTGTAACTTGAAACAGAACCCCGAACACCAATTCCCAACGCAGTATATATAAAAATATATTTATTTTTTTATAAATTCGTACAATTAACAACAAATGCAAACAATAAAAATATGTTTATAATGGTAATTAAGCGTCTGGTATTCATCCAAAAATTTATGTTATTTACTTTTGGCTTTAAGAAATTGATTTTTCAAACATACGCTATTGAAGTTTGAAAATATTTGAGTTAAGTTTTGGATAGGGCTTACAGGAAATGGAAGAATTCCCAACGTTCCTCCACCAACTAGGCTATCTCGCTTCTTAATATTAAAATACTGTATTGGTATATAAAGTACATAAGGCGGAAACGCAAATTTTCGAACGTCTATTTCTCTGAAACAGTTGAGCGCTGCATGTTGTTATTGAACACCCTATAAGGTTACAATAATTAAACGAAATCTCATTCCAAAATAAAAACCCCAAGGTGGTACACCCCCCCCGCCCTTGTAAGTAAAACTTTCATTATAAATACATGTCAAAAAGATGGTATTGAAAATTTATATGATTTCTAAATCAAACTTAAGAAGCTTAAAACTTAAGCTTCACAAATATTAAACTGAAGAGTTAATATTTTATTTTAAGATAAATAACTTATTCTATAAATAATCTATTTGTAATGAATTTCCTTCGCTGAGGACAGAAATCATATTCCGTCGCTAAAAATTGATTCACTGCCATTGACTTCAAAAGGCCTTTGTATACAAAAAATTATTTATAGAAATTTTTAATTTAAAATGTAATTTTACTTTTTGGTTCATTTTTTGTGAAGTCTATTTTTTTAATCTTTATAGTTTAACAATATTAAAGCTTATTAAAAACAAAATTTTTTAAGTGTTATCTTCTAAAAATTGTATATCTTCTAAACTTTCTATAAATAATTTTTCGTAACAATGGCCTTCCGAATACAATGGCAATGAATCAATTTTTAGTGACGGCATATGATTGCTGTTCTCAGCGTAATTGTAATTCGTGAGCTGATACCTGTAAACAATTATTTTGTCCCCGCTGTGAGAGTCAGGCAATATAAAATCATTTTCATATTAGACTAAATAAAGATAGATGATATTTGTAAAAAATTATATTATGTCAAGTTTGTGCTAACGGAGTTAGTGTATTAATAATCCAAAATTATCTTCAACTATTGGATTTGCTAATCATGAGCAAATATTTAAGAACTGTACAAAATCATTTACATGTACTACTTATAGGCAATATAGTCAATTAGTTACTATATTTAAGTTGTGATTTTTAATTAAAAAATTATTTTCTGCTAGCTGTGAGCTCAAGATTAGTCAAAAAAAGTCAAAATTAAATAATTGCTGAAAATCGTCCATAAATATTCATTAGTTACTATCCAACTAAAAACAAATGAAATAATTAAAAATTATTTTATGCCGGTTGTGAGTCAGCAAATGGTGAGTCAAAATTCAATAATGGTACTAAATAACCTCCATATTAATTATTAGCCCGCCATGAGCTACTATGTGGCTAGAATCAAATGACATCTGTAAAAAATTATTATATGTCAGCTGTGTACCTGTGAAAGCTTAATTATGGTACAATATCTGGCTGATAACCCAGTTTTTATATATTTTTTTTTAAATTTTACTTGTAATTGTGTAATAGTAGCCTATAGTTAGGTCATGGTAATCTACAATAATTGTAATAAGAAAACAAACCAACTATGATCTTGATTTTATATTTCTTATAGTTCTAAACCCATAGCTGCATCTCAGCAAAATATACCAAAATTCTATTTGGGTATATATTATTCATTTTTTAAGCCATAAAAATAATTTACTTATAATTAATGATAATAAATTATAAAACAGTCCAGTGTTTATTTTATGAATAAAATAAATCCAGTTAAATGGACATCAACTCTGGAAAAATATTAAAACGACATAAGCGCCCACTTTCTATGTTAGACCAGCGTAAAAACGTTTTAAATACCGTTATTGACTAAATAGAATAAACTCAGAGCAATACACAAATTATCGGAAAATGTAGTTAATTATGTTAGTAAAAAAGGAAAAATCGACCCAACTGAGTAAAAATGCTAGTAGGGGCGGGGTTTTTTTGCGATTTGTTATGCATCCTTAACTAGTCATCCCTGCGATAAAAGTTAAATGTAAAATTTGTAAATAATAAAAACATCTAAGACTTTCTTATCAGACCATAACCTAAATAATTATCGAGAAATATGCACAAACGTTTTATTTTTGGTAACTATCGCAAAATTTTTATTTTTATTACATACAAAAATATCCATAAAAAGCGAAAAACCTAGTACTTCTTAAAATTAAATTTTTCTGTGAAAATCATCACCCTTTTTTTTAATTGTTTAAATAAACGTTTACATTATTAAAAAGCGATAGTTCTCAGACAAAAGTATGTTATACAAGTAATTTACTACACTCGAATTTCGAAGTTCCGAAAGCATTATTTAAACTGAAATGGGAATGTTAAACAGTTTGGTTCTAGATGGTATGTACTTTTCATTGTAAAACGGGAACTATTTAACGTTATTGAAAAAAATTGTGGTGAGAGATTGGAGAGCATTGCTGTATCAAATACCAAAAGACTACCTTTGCACGTGTTTTGCAATCGTATAATCTATTTTTAAACGTTATTATCTGTATTTTTGACGACTCTTTATGTCTTATAAATTTGTGGATGTTATAAAAATTAAGGTGTCGCAAGCAAGGTTTAAAGTTTACAAATTTGTGCTCAATTTTCTAGGTTCTCATATATGTTCTTATGTCGAAAAATCGTTTAAAATTTATATATCGAGAAAATCGAAGACGAAGACAATACTAACTGTCTGATAAATATTAATAAGAATAATTATATTGAACTGGGCAACCAAGAAAAATGCAATTGAACTTATAGAAAATGTATCTGAAGAGATCGAAAGATTGAATCTGACGATGAACAATTTATAACCCACAAAGGAAAAATATTTAGCAATCTTATTATTTACAATCTAGTAATGTGAATAAATAAATTTACACACTTCCCTTTTTTGCTTAACCACTTTATTTGTAAATTAATTTATTCACATTAAATAATTAATATTATGGGATACCACAAATTAAAGCTCTCTACCATAAACAAATAATTTACTTTTAATTTGTGTGTGTTTATACTTCAATGAAAGACTTTGGCGACATTATTTGAAAATACTTACGAATCACAAGATATAATAAAAAAATTGTCTTAGTTCACAAGCCATTGTATTTTTTGATTTGTAATCCATTTAATTTTAGTTTTATCAATGTTTTCGCGACTGTGAAGCCGTAATTAGTTAAATGAATGTAAATTATTTGTATAATATAGTATTGTATGATAATTTTCATTTTTTATAAATTAATGCATGCATTTAAAATAAAAAGAACAAAATACATAAAATTAAAGGTTTTCACCAAAAAATCGTTTTGCGTATTTTTCGCTTTATTAACGTGTTTTTTTTCTGTATAACATATAGGTATATTTACTCATTATAATATATTTTACTCATTTTTTAATTTAATATTTCAACAATAAAAATGAATATTGATTGGCCAATTATTGAAAATTTTTTACTCAATTTTTTCAACTAAAATACGGTTATTTTCCTTTGAAATGTAAATTATTTGTTTCGAGAAAGATTCAGCTTGTTTTAAATGCAAAATAAATATTTACACCGATTTCCTTAAAAGTGTATAAAAAAAATTTGTGCGATAAATTTAAAAAAAATTCGGTCGAAAACGTCCATAAGAAATATTTTGATTTTTTATTATCTACAAATTTTACATTTAATATGGCAGAATACAGAATTTGGCCGAAAATAGCAAAATACGTATATCACATTTATTCTACCACCCACATGATTCCTCTAGGACTTTATATATATATATATATATATATATATATATATATATATATATAGATATATATATATATATATATATATATATATATATATATATACCTTTTCCCTTAATTACGTACACCATTAATTAAATTCCTGACTATTTGAATACAACTAAGAATTTTTATTGCCTTAAACATTATTGCCCCTAGTCTATATGAAAATTATCGTTGCATTAATCAACCGCAACAGATATTAAAGACGTGTAGATTATAAAACTGATTACATTAAAGAGGCGTAAATCATACTTTCTTCAATGTTTTATAATAAAAGACATAACGATTTAAATACTCTGAATTTACATTGTGTCCGAAATTATTGCTTATAGGCTAAGTAAAATCTGAGACGTCGTATTTTAACGTCACTGTTGCATCAAGATATGAAAAATGATTCAAGTAGGAATTTGACTAGTTTTTCTGAGATAGGCTTGATAGTTGGCTTTGAAATATGAGTTAGGAAAAGTAACGTCAAAGTGAGCTCATAGTCAGCATCTTTTATTCTCATAAATATTTAAACTTACTATAACCTCATGATTGACAACTGTAACTTAATTACAAATAAGAATACAACCACTAACTGAGTTAATTGTTTTCATACACGAGCTATGATTGAATTTCATTGTTTGGACTATTTTTATTTAGCATTCATAGAATGCTCTAAATATACAGTCTATACAGTTATATATCTATACATGTATAATAATAATTTATAATAAACTGTTTCAAACAGAAGTTGTTTCTTTCAAAAAAATATTTAATGTATTTGAAATTTTCTTTTATCTTTTATCGCATAAAACTTGGGTCAAGGATTCATTAAATACAATTATCCGATTTTGCTCATTCACGAACTTAAGCTCAATGTTAATGTTAAGAATACGCCACTATCGCTATTATTTTAGGTAATTGAACTGTCGATTTTGTTTTTTGATTTCATATGGCTATATGTTTTTGTTTTGACTGTAAGAAATCGACAAATTAGGTGTATCTATGAACACCTATACAAAAATTTTGTTTGTGCGGTTGACATTAGGTAGCGTAACAAACTTTAGACTTAAATTAATTCATTCTGGTATATTATATATCATCGCTCATCACGATGGTGTAACAATTCGAAAATCGCTGCCTTCGAGTAATCTCGAAAAAACACTTAAGATTTCCGTCTGAAGCAATCCACTGCGAAACTGGACACTCAACTATCATCAAGTTTATCCTATCAATCTCAAATTCTTTTTTCCAATCTTCCCGTAACAATCCTTTCCCGAAAATCAGCAAACTGGGTCAATTTGGCCCACGCGCACTGCTCTTCTGGAAAATATTTCCAAAAGCCACACGATGTCGATTGCACCTAATTCCGAGGTAATCGTAATTGTATATATTTTCTTTTATATTAAGTTATTCATTTATTTTTAAGTTAGTTATAGGGATGTCCTAACCATCCACATAGGTTAAATATTCTTTCAATGATTTTTCAAACGATCAAAAATTGTAATCTCGATGTAACTAATATATAAGATGGTGTACTATAGATAGAGCTTGAGCTAGGTGCTAGTTGATTTGATGCTAATAAATAATTATCAAACTATAAACTATTAGATGTCTTTCATACTCATACTTTGAATGTGCTAGAACAGAATGTCTCTTATATTCATAGTTTTGAAATACGTTCGCCAATTGAATATACAAGATCTAATTGTCTTTTAAATTCATAAGTCTTGATACGTTCACTTTTTGAATATAATAGAATAGTAAATAATAGAATAAACTAGAATAGTAAATCTAATTATTGTAAAACTAAATGTATTAAAATTTTGTAACGTAAAATACCATAAGTATTTCTTATAACATTATAATTTTGAAACATGATTTTAATATTTTCATTTCCCGTGTGAATGTTTAAACCAGTGATTCCCAACCATACACACACATATATATATATATATATATATATATATATATATATATATATATATATATATATATATATATATATATATATATATATATATATATATATATATATATATATATATATATATATATATATATATATATATAAAAGAGAATTATTCGAAAAAAATAATTTTATTTAAAGTAAAGAAAAATACACAATTATTTAATTACAATCAAACAAATTAATAACAATTGAATATCGACCAATAATTATTTTAACAGTAATGATTAAGTAATAAAAATAGAATAAAATTCATTACAAACAACGCTTGTTTATATAGTTAAAAGTGCAATTCTGCTAGTTTTAGTGTTGTACATCACCTGATGTCACGTTGTTATTTGGATGACCGGATGCTTGCCAAATACTTTTATATTGATAAGTGTATTACCGGATGTATAACTCCTCCCTCCTTAAGATGGTTGTTTGATTTCCCAAGGGAATTGAATAACCGGAGCTGATGGTTGAGTTTTGTACACTACAGCTGGTTCAACTTGTACCTGTGGTTTCTTTTTGAAATAACGTTTGTATGTGAAAAATAATAAAATAATAATTATTATGATAATTGTAATAATAAATAAAATACTAATGTGTGCGAGTTGTTGATATTTTAAAAGGTTGAGTTCTTGTGTGTTTTCCAGGTTTTTTTATTGCAAATTCTCCATGTTAATATCTGTTGCGATATTAGATATGTTAACGGTGTTGTAGATGATTTGTTCCAGTTTTATATTGTCGACAGATGTGTTTCAATTTCCATATGTAATACCATTGATGTTTGCTCGACATTGTGATAGAATAATATGAAGTCGTCCCACGAAGTTTGTTATATTTTTACCACAATCATTAGTATTATTTAGATGGACTGAAGTTATTAGTATTATGTGGTTGTCCACTATTTTTTCGATAAAATCGTTTTCCATAGTGCGATGTAAAGTACAATTTGCTAGTTTATTTTCCAGAATCTTGATTTCACAAGTATTCGATGTTGTTGATCGTAGTTTCGTAGGTGGACATATTAAACTTTGTTCTATTCTATTTAAGATTTCTCAAGAAATTGGAATTTATTGGGATTATACAGAATGTAACTACTTTTGGGTTTTATAATCTGATGGTTTTCTGGGATAGGAGATATAATATATAAATATATTTATATATATATATATATATATAAATATATATATATATATATATATATATATATATATATATATATATATATAATATATAAATATATATATATATATATATTTATATATATATATATATATATATTTATATATTATATCTCCTATCCCAGAAAACCATCAGATTATAAAACCCAAAAGTAGTTACATTCTGTATAATCCCAATAAATTCCAATTTCTTGATAAATATATATATATATATATATTCTTCTCAAAAAATTTACATTGAATTGAAATTAAAATATATTAGTTCAGTTGTTTTAATCATTTAATAGTCGAATCAGTGAACAACATACTGGTGAAGCAAGTTGCCTATAATAAGTCATCTCGACAAAGCCGATTAATTAGGTTAATAGTCAATTTGCTGGATTCAGATAATGAAGGACTTTTCTCACCAATATTTATCTCCATTACTACAAGTATACCGAAAGACCGATATCTAAGAATAAAATTGGAAGTTTGATATCTACGAGTTTGGGTTAGTACTCTTAACCTATTAACCTGATGACAGCACTGCCCACTTTGTAAACTCACTAAGGACAACATAATCTGGTTAACAGCGGTGGAATACATCATATTGAGCAAAGAAATTTTCAACGCAGTGGTTTGCAGAAGTGGCTTGGTTGTATTCTAAAGAATTCAGTAAGTTCTTTCGACAAGTTAACCGATTCAACTACACTGCTAGCCTACAATTTTTCAAGTCAGTTATACAAACATATTTGTGTTTATTACTTTTTATAAATCCTATAATTAAAAATATTCCTTCTCATTCACTGCTGTTCGCGACGAAAGTAGAAAAATTTTTAGTCAATGAACAGCATATACACAAATTTATACAAAAGAACCAAGTAGTTAACCTATTTGCGGTATGGTTCACTTATTTGCGGTATATTTCTCTTATTTGCGTAGATTAGAATTATACCTACCATTTTTGTTTTTGGGTGACAATATCATATGCTCTAGTGATTTTATATTCCAAATACAAAAAACAACTGAATATTTATGTTTTTATGTATTTTTGCAGGAAACCGTTTTATTTTATTATAAAAAATGTTATTTTATAATAAAATAATAAAAATTAATGATCATATTTTAATATATGCTCAAATGTCAAGTTCGGTAAAAAAAACACATTATACTGATCCGAAACCACAAATTTTGAAGCATTAAAAACATTTTTGGGGAGATTATACGTCCATCAAACCCATTATATTCACTTAAAGAAAGATTAAGATACACTTATACAAAAATATAACAAAATATTATCTACGTTAAAATAAAAAAATGAAAATTCAAATTTATAAAGTGGTAAATTAGTATTCATAAAAGATACAGCTCATAGTAGATTTATCTTTCACTCCTCATATCCTGATATTTCACGTGTTTTAAGAATTCATACAAATATAGAAAATTTAAGCGAAGTTTATAGTATAGCCATATCAGAGAAAGCTCTTCAAATCTATTAAAATCATTTTCGTCATCACTGTCGTTCAAAAAATCATTCGAATAACCATGGTTATAATTCTGAAATTAATCCTAATATTTGTAGATATTGTAAAAAGAAAGGGCATGAAATATCAGAATGCATATAAAAGAAACAAAGCGGTGAACGAGGTAATGCAAAAAATTCTCTACTTAAAAACCGACAAAAAAAAAAATGTCATTCAAGATTCTAGATTAAAAAAAAAATTAAAAGTTACTCAAAAAACTCACAGAAATTAGGAATTTATCTTTCTTATTGATATCGGAGTTGCAATTTCTTTACTTAAAGAAAGTAATGTCATAAACAATACTCCTTTTGATCTTAGACACAAAATTAAACAGTATCGGAACATCAAAAAACACGGTAAATAGAAGAGGCAATGTCCAACTAACCTTAATTGGAAATAAAACTGTCAAATTTAAACATAACGTTATTAAGTTATTGCAGAAAAAATAAAATGAGAATACAATGGAATAATTGAGTACGATTTTCAACAAACAATAATCAATCCTTGTACTCACCAAAACATACAGATCAATGTAATTGACAATTTCATTGTTGTAATAGTAAATCTACCTGCATCAATAATAATTTAAGATAACTTTCTTATTGTTCAAAATACAAAATATTATCCTATAATTAGAATATCTGACGATGAGATTAAAATTCCTATTCCACAAATAAATTTTATTGAAATGGAAATTGTTTCACAAGAACAAGTACTTTCACTTTCTAAATTAAAATATAAATTAAAACAATCGAATATCATTCTTAGGCGAAAATATTCGCACAGATCATTTAAATCGTGAAGAAAAGTAATCCGTTTTAAAAATCTGTAAAAACTGTAAAAATCTGTTTCATTTTCTTGGTGATCAACTTATGTATACAAAAACATTACAACACGAAATAATCACCAAAGATCCAACCCCAATTCACTAAATCCTATAAATATACTAAATTTCATGAAGAAGTGGAGTATGGTGATAGATTATAGAAAATAGAATGAAATTACTTATTCCTGTCATATTCCAAACATCGAGGAGATCGTCGAACAATTAGATTAATCAGCATATTTCACCCCTTCAGACCTATGTCAAGGATTTCATCAAATTCAAATGGGTGATAAATGCGGCAGGATTCACTATTCCTTCCGGAAAATCTGCTTTATTGCCGTATGCCATTCGGATTGAAAATTGCGCCTAGAATCTTTCACAGACTAATGAATACCGTCCTCAGCGGTCTCCAAGATATTAAATGCTACGTACATTTAGATGAAATTGTAATATCAAGTTCTTTAAAAGATCATTATGAAAAATTGTGTTCGATTTTTGATAAACTAAATCAACCTGATCTAAAATTACAACCGAATATACGCGAATTTCTTTAAAAGTAAGTTGTTTACCTGGGTCATATGATTACGAACTATGGGGTTCGTCCTAATAGCTCCAGAATTCATCATACAATACCCAAATTTGAATAAACCATTTATTCTCACAATTTATTTTTTGAAGGTTTGGTAGTATATTACCTCAATGAGAAATCAGTAAACATTTACTTATTTCATATTATTCACAAACTTTAAACGCAACTGAATGTAATTAGAGAAATATCTAAACTCGAAAACATTCGAAATCTAGTCTTCCATTATTCGTATGACCTTTATGGAAACATTTAATGTTCGTATTATTTAGAAAAAAAAGTCCAAATCTCAGAAGATGTTACAATGCTCAAATCTAATAAAAAAAAAAACGATAATAAGTCTAATTCGCAAAACTGTTCTATAACGATATTATTGACTATGAGACATTATATTACAGTATGTTAAATCTAAGATGCATCATGTACCTTCAAAATATGAATAAATAAAGCGAAATGTTGATACTTAGCGAAACATGGTTGAAAGATACTACACCATTCTAACTTCGGGGATATCAATATTTTCGAAACGATAGGTATGGGGGTGTGGTGCGTTGTGGTTTTTGTGCGGATAATTTTTTCAGCTCAAACCATTCCCGTTGAGTCGGGTCTCCCTTCCTTCAAGTATCTGCTGTCTGAGCTGCTGGAATTTCTGTAGTTTTCATTTATAACAACACTTCCAAGAATATCATTCTTTTTGAGCAACTCAATCTTGTGTGTTGTAATATTTCAGAACCAGAAAAAAGACCGTTTGCTATTGAATAAAATCTGTTATTTTCATATTAACAATTTTTGGTATAAAAAAACATAATCAAACAAAGTGCAGTAAAAAAAAGACACGAAAGTGAAATTATCAATGACATAAATACTATAGGACTACACATTTGAAAAGGAATAAAAAATTACAGGTTAAAAACAAAAGAGAAAGTGTTAAATATTCCAGTTTTAAAAATCACAAAGTAACATCATAAAAACACAAAATAGTATTATTTCACCTTATACCTGTGTTCTTGGTTACAGGGACTGATCATGCTACTGTCTCTGCTCGGTTAGATGTTCGATATTGATATCGCGTAACCAACGGATTGAGCCATCAATTTGATCATGGTCTCCTTATATTTTTGAGCTATTTCCAAGGACTTCGCAATCCTATATGTCTGTAGTAGTCAGGCTCCGAGTGAAGCAACGATAAATTCATTCAGTGATACATTACCGCCCTTCGATGTTAACTCAGCAACAAGTGGGTTATATTTTTCTAATGTTTTTACTTTAAGTTAACATATAACATTTTCCAACAATAATGTTCAATAATGTTGAAAGTGTACATTAATAAATTATAACCTAAACAACAGATTTTATTGAAAAAAAAAAAAAAAAAAAAAAAAAAACCATACTGATTTTTTAATACTTATTGATACTTCTTTGAGCATCTCCAACCATTCCATATTCACATCCATTTTTTACTATTTAATAATTTGCTTTAGAGCAAGCTCTAAGGTTTCCGGGGCACCCTTTAATGGGACGGATATGCCAACGATTTTTACTGTATTTCTAACTTCATACAGAACCACCAGATCAGAACGAAGCGCCCTCCGTACGCCGGGTACCTGGTTATTGATGTTAAAATTAGTACCCGGTGGTAAACGAGCTCCGCGATCAAGACAGTTTTGAACGGCATTATGTTGCTGTTGCCTCGCTGCCTCGATGGTGAGTTCAGTGATGAAGTACATGTGGATCCACATCTTTACAATCTATTTAAATGATGTGGTATTCAAAATAGCATCAAACATCCCCTGCCGTACCGAAATATTAAAATTTCACCCTGTTTGCTAATTTTCAATTATGAACAATTCGTATCAGCACCACTTACATCAATACCATCTCCGTATGATGTAACAAACAAGATTAGATCCTCACAAAAGGAAGTTCACTCCGTCATTCAAAATTTAAGATTGAAACTTCAACCCCTAGTTCCAGTCTTCAACCCTCGGAGATGTGTTGGAAACCACTGTCTTAAACATCTGCAACGGAAATGGGAAAATGAATTATAATAATATTGCTAAAATTTTATTAATAAATCAATATAAAAAAAATATTATAAATGTAACATTTATAGCCGCCTTTACAATATAAGAGTTTTTGAATGTAGCGCCTCCTTTACAATTCGTATTTCACTACAATCAATAATATACATAATATGACATGCGTACAAAGTCAGCTTAACTGTTATTTTGGGAAGTTTTAAAATAACAAAAATGTTGTTGTTTTATGTTAAAAATTTTCTAAAAATGTGATAAAATGGGAATGATCAGAGCTGGAAACCTTATCTCATCAGCTGTCAACCCCACAACATCATCTCAAAAAATATAGCACATTTTTACTGAAATTTAGATACAAAGTCTTACACGTGTTGTTTCACACTTTTTGTTTCGAAATGTTAGAGTTATTTTTAACAAGGGAATGTAAGAAAATTATTAAATAGTAAAAAATGGATGTGAATATGGAATGGTTGGAGATGCTCAAAGAAGTATCAATAAGTATTAAAAAATCAGTATGGTTTTTTTTTTTTTTTTTTTTTTTTTTTTTCAATAAAATCTGTTGTTTAGGTTATAATTTATTAATGTACACTTTCAACATTATTGAACATTATTGTTGGAAAATGTTATATGTTAACTTAAAGTAAAAACATTAGATATTATTAAGTTTTATTTGAATTTCCTGAAACTAATATTAAATCCAAAATTAAATTAATTTGTTATATTTTAATTTTATTTATATTATAATTGAAACTTTATCAGTATCGTTATTATTAAGGATTCTTTGTTTTACAAATTAAATAAAAATCAAGGGTAATATTCATAATATAAATTTATCACTGTTAGCTTGTAATTTGTTATATATCTTTTTATTCATACGTTAAGATAGGTTAAGTTGAAAGTTGATAATTCTCAAAGTTTGAATGATTAAATATAATAAATAATATGTTAAATACTAATTTATAACTTTATCTTTGTGTCTTATAAATATCATAATCAATAATTCTCTATAAGGTTTATAGTTTATTGCAAAATACATTTTTGTTAATTTAAATTTTCATCACCTACTACTTTGATTTATATTTCTGGAAATGTGATCCCCAGGGGCTGCCGATGATTTGTCCCTATATCTGGTACAAATTAACCTTTGGGGATAGGTGAGAATATTATTTTTGCCGATTTATGGGTTAAAACACACGGGATAATAACACACACGTAACACCTGTAACGTTACCTATGCAACTTTCATTGAGCTTACTCCTGCATTTTTAATTTAGAATCTTAGGAGAGTCACGCTTAGGTAGGTTCATCCACTTCTCCGCTTGCCTTTTGATATTCATGACTACACCATTCAATGGTGCTTTGGCATGAATACCACCTCGATTAAAAAGTGTAGCTCAGAAACGAACATGTCTTTAGTATCCAATATTTTCAGGCTGGTACCTGAGTACTATGTAAGTACTCTGTTTTTCAGAACTAAAAGTCCTGCTTCCTAGCTTCGCTTAGAATCAATATGCAAAGATGGGCATTACGGTTGGAATTTGGTATCCATTAACTAAGCAATTAAGTTTACTGTATTCAAGATAGTTTATCAAGGATTTATCATTTTTCCGATCAAAACGATGTCTTTTATATACGCAAGAATGGAAATTCCCCGTTCTTGATGTGTATGGTGGTTCTTGTACTTTTTTAAAGCTAAGCTATCAAGCTCTGTATATTACTAGAAGGCCCGATTTGTACCAATTCTCGTCAAGTATAATAGAGGGTTGTCATACAATGCACTTTAGACTATAAAATTATAATCATAATATTCTTCAAATGCCAGCAATTTTTTTTTCGCTTGATAGATGTTGAAAGGGAGATTCACTCATAAATGAGCGTTACACTATAGGCGATAAAGCCAGGGTATAATTTTGCGATTGGTCGTCTCAAAGAGGCTACCAGTTCTACCGGTCATGATGGTTATCCTTCTTGTATAGTAGTGCTGGAGCCCATGCATTTGCTACTTTTTTCTTACGAAAGTATCAGTCGATGATTGCGGAACACATCATGTAGCCGGAATTTAACCGTCTAATAATAATTTGATAACCTTATTATTGGATGTTTCGACCAATCGCATATATATTGAATATGCACCAACAAGAAGCATTCATCGACATCCAAGCCATCATTTTGATATTATACTGAATCTTAAGAAGACTTGCTCAAGGTTGGGTGTTCGTTTCTGATCCTGTAAAGCATATTTTCCACAGAAATATTTATGGATGCTATCCGTGTCTCAGTATGCAATTAATGGCTATTTTTCGTTGGTTTTGTTAGAGGCATAGTTTTTAAGACTTCTGGCTCTCCATTTACGTAAGCTTAAATCGTAGGCCTATTTTGTAATCTGTGTGGTGGATTTTGTGCTATTTCAGCCAGGACTGCCTCGCAAAGTTTTATGCTTTGGAGGTTACAGGTGCCTCAGTAGAATAAATATTTTTTTTTTAAATAATGTATATTTATACACGGCGATATTTATTATTTCAGTAGCAATAAAGCTATGGGAGGAGCACAAATGCGAATACGCTACGAAAGACTATAATCCTAAGAGATATCATTTGAAATAAAAATTCTACAGAACACCAGATTAAAATTATTGCTTCTGCTGCATTATGTTAAAATAAAAATTTAACCTGTTCCTACGTTTTTATACGTTAACATTACAATTTTATCCTATATGGTTGATGCGTTTTGTAGTTTCATCATACGGCCGATGTGTTCTGTAGTGTTAGCAAATAATATTTCTATTCTACGTTATAATAGAAACATCTGTTCAAACATTATGCAAAATTTCAAACTCATAGGTCTAGTGGTTTCAATTTTGCGTTGATAAGTCAATCAATCAGCCAATTTAGACTTTTTTATGAGATTTAAATAGGTGGCAAATAGCCCATATAAATAACAGTAAGAAAATTGATTTTAAAAGTATTAAAACATTTTATTTTGTCGAAAATGTAATAAAAATGATCTTTACACATCTTTTTGTACAAACAAGAGCTGTTTTCGACAGTAAAAGTTTTATTTATTTACCAACTAATTAGTGTCATTAATAATGTTAGTGTAATTATTATATATATATATATATATATATATATATATATATATATATATATATATATATATATATATATATATATATATATATATGTATATATATATATATATATATATATAACAGAAGAGGCCACTGGGCAAAGATGCTGGGAATCATCGCCAAACGGAATCGGATCGCCTGACATCGCGATCTGGTTCAACAGAGACCATGGAGTAGTGAACTTCTATGCCACACAGTTGCTGACCGGACATTTTCCGAGCCTACCTCTACACATTCGGTTTGGACTTCGACCTACTATGTCAAAGTTGCCCGCTTCTCGTGCTCCCGTTTCGCTACAGAAGAACTAAATGCTCAGCGGAACTAAATGCTCTCTCCATTGCCATGGTACGCCAGAATACCTCGTCGGTCCGCTGTGAGAAAAATTAGAAGGCAGTGGCCGATGCAGCGGTCAAGATGATGAAAATTCTCCAGGGAGATCGACCAAGGGACGCCCACAGCAACAATAGTTGAATAGGCAGTAGTTAGCCAGTCGTCCCCGGGCTAAGAAATGCCTTACGGCGGTTCCACGCGGGGTACAATGGAGTATTCTAAGGAGCTTAGGGTTAAAGCGGGTGTGTTCTAGACATATATTGGTTCGAGCCCCGCACCGGGCCGAAAGTTACGAGAAGGAGACTTCCTGGCCAGTGCAGTTTCATGCATTTCCCCCTCTTGATATTTGATATATGTATGTATATAAATATATATATATATATATATATATATATATATATATATATATATATATATATATATATATATATATATATATATATATATATATATATATATATATATATATATATATATATATATATATATATATATATATATATATATATATATATATATATATATAGCTGTGATTGGTAGCTCAAAAGGTAGGTATTGACTTACTGAGTTTTCTAAACCTTATTCTAAAATATGTTGTTCTTTTGGGACTATTCTCATCCAATCTCAAAATATATGTTTTGAGCCACTGAGTGTTGGTAGCCCTAATTATAAAATATGTATTTCTTTTGGGGCGTTTGTGTCTTCAAGTATTGTGCTAGTTTTGTATCCAAAGATTGAGGATAAGTTTTGATGTAAAGGTTCTGACTTTATGGGATTTTTTTGACTGGTTATGGGATTTTCACCACTGAAAGCTAGATGTATTCTGTTCTAATCAGAAAGTTTGTTTTGGTCAAAGAATATTTAATTACTCAGGATTATTCATATGCGCTTTTAAACACTCAAATTAAATAAGATGGAGGAGCTTAATCGCGGAACTATTCCTCAATTTTCTTAGTAATAATAATAATAATATTAATCATAGTTATAATAATAATAATGAGGTTTAACCTTCGTTTTTCAAACATATACGTATATAACAGAGACCACCCATATGATTACCTTTAATCTTTATTTATTTAAACTGCCAATATTATACTATACACTTAAAATTATGATATGGATGGACTTGTTTACTTTCTACTTATCCAAACGGCGACAGTGTGATCAATTAATCACTCTATTAATGATAATCCATCAAGGATAGTGTACTTGATTATGTCATATGTCGATAAGTCGATAAGTGTGTATGTGTGTGACTTAAAATCAAGTTTGCAGGCAGGGTTAAACTAATAAATAACGCCGCCAGTTAGGAAGAGTTTGTGGCAGCTGTTTGCTGTAATAACATCAGACCTTGTGAGAGGCAGTTCAGACCAAGTGAACGAAATACCACTACCACAAGTGTATTCCAAAATAGGCCTTGTCTACTTGGAATCGCCTACGGCAACGAAAAATTACCCTGCGGAAGCGGCTAAGATTCAGAAACTGTACCGCGTTAACATTCTGGGAGATCCAGGTAAATCATCTTGTTGCCGTATATCAACATATCAACACGAAAAAGGTCAATGAAAATTTCTATGGTTGCTTGCTAAGATCAGGATTGAACAGCCAACCCAAAGAAATCCGGCAAAAATTCAGACCCGATCGAAATGAGGGTCTGGGTAGAGACGAACGCCTTATGTTCCTACTGGAGTCAATCTCTAAAGACTCAGAATGTACAGGATTGGCCAAAACACCAAATATAGCGCCAACAAAAGATGGCATAATATTCTCGAACCTTAAATGGTTGGATCCCGGCTGCATAGTGTTGTCTGCAATTTTCAAATGATGTTTTCTAGAGAAAATAAAACAGGCTTGGGCTGACTGCCACACGGTTCTATTGTATAAGAAGGGTAATCGTGATTAGCTGTCGAACTGGAGGCGCTTACCTTTTCAGGAACAATACCCAAACAATACGCTGGTATTTTCTAAAATATGAAGGATGTTATGAGCATAACTTTGTAGTTTAAACTGAATTGGATGACGTTCGTCGAGACCACTGACAGATCATATTGGCTTGGCTTAACCCAGCCAGTACTTTTTGCACTGTACCTCTGGCGGGTATTTGGAAGAATTGCGGCAATCCAGTAAGATACGGAGTGTGATAGCTTATGTTTATACAAATACAACTATAAATTGGCAGGTCAGTATGGTTATAAATTTTCAAACCAACATGTTTCTATTCTTGGATATACCGAAATCGTTAACAGAATCGTTTTACTGAATCTCTGAGAGTTCTCGTAGATACAGTAGGATAAACTGCTGAGTAGACGGATATATAGTTCCAACCACCGAAATGACCCTCTTTGCGCGTTGATTGTAGTCGACGATAGAAAATCTTTCCCACAGATTTTACTGCTTACCCAAGAAGCAGTACTAACCGCCTTAAAAGATGAAGTAGAGTATCAAAACCTAATAGTTCCCACGGGCTTCCATGTCGCTCAAGCTATTTGGATCATCAAGGAGAATAAACAAAAGATACACGAGTCTCTTCTCGCTTCTTGGCAAAACTAGAATTCAGAAATATGTTTATTCTTTTTTGACTGGACTTTATATTGTGAAGTGACTGTGTTTATTAACTGGGACCATTGACTGACGCAGAGAAGACTATCAAAAGGCTAGCAAAAAAATGAATAAACCTGTCTGAGCGTAGTATCCTTGAGGTTCTAATCATCCCATCATACCAAGATGTCACAAAACTTTTACCGTTGGCCGATTCCGCGGACATAAGCACTGCGGTACATGGTTTTAGACTGCTGACGTACAAGGACACCATTGTCACCGAAACAGTGTAGTCTTGCGAGTAGTATGCCGTCGTCAAAAAGCAAAACCCGAGTGAGTTTCCATACTACGATCGGCACTTCCAGCGTACTACCTTTCTAAATTAGTTGTAAAACTAGACTAAGAAAATATGACTCATGTACAAATCATAGAGAGGCGAGAAAATTTCTGTTGAATCAACATCAACAGATTAGTGCCCAAGGTACGAAATACATTTCGCCCTAACCTGGTGTTTATACATGAAGTATCGAAGGAGGTACGAATCATAGATATATACATTCCATTTTAGGTAGGTTCGGGTGTCTTAGAGGTTGCTCGTTAGCAAAATCTCGAAAAATACAAACAGCTTGCTGCTGAGATAACCTAGAACGGTTAAAGTATCTCACTGGATGCAACTATGTGTTACGAAAACCTTTGGAATAGCCCCATTATAATCGCAGACTATGGCACGGTTGTTGGCTTCGTATACGATCCGATGATCACGCGGCATATGTATAAAACATATGTATAGAACTTATATCTAAATCATCTATGAATGAAGTGATTATTTTCATTTCTGATATTTTGTATCGTCATTATGTCCTAGTTACTGTAATTTCTGACACTTGTTTTGAAACTCTTTTATTATATTGGACTATTTTCAAATGTGTAGTCCTATATTTTTTAATTATATTTTATACTTTTAACAATTTATTTGTTATATCTGTTACTTCTCTACACTTTGTTCAATTATTATTATTCTACATATTTTGTATAAATTTGTATCTCTCTTTAAGGTTATCCAAATAAACGCTTTTATTATAAATAGATGTTTGAGTTTTATGTTTTGTTTGCATTTTAAATAACCAAACTTTTTAATTTTATTGATTTAGTCATAGTTCCTAAATTCAAGAAATGTCAATTAAATGGAAAATGTACAGTTTTCCCTTCTTTTAACATACAAATGTTAAAATAAGCAAGGCGATATACAATAAGTGTCGATTTTATTGCTTTAAATGAACAAAATTTTCTGAAAGAGTCAAATTTCAACAAAGAAAAAGTAATATAAGTTTTAACAAGTTGAATTTGCATGTAAGTTGAGTGTAACCTTTCCTTTCTCAAAGAACTGTTTACAATCTGTAAGTATAGCTAATTTTTACATAATGTAGGGCTGAGTAATACACTTTAACTTCTTTAAAAGTATGCCCTTTAAAGTATTTTAAACACAGTACTTGTTATAGAAGCCAATTGTCGAGTTTAAAATCACATGTTAAGGCTCTGCCCAATGTTTTTAATCGGGTTTAGGTCAAATGCAAGCCTCATAAATCCTTTATTGAAGGTATATAGCCACAGAGTAATAGTCACATACCCTTTCTCATTATAGTACATTAGAAAAAAGTAAAACTAACATACCACTAAAATGAAACAATATGCCTTATAAAATTCTTTAACGCACTTCGAATCATTCTCAACCTATTTGCGAAAATCATCATTGGTACAGTATGATCCATATGTAGGACTCTTCTCCTGTTGATAATTAATTCACAGTTATATGCAGCAATATTTGTTTCTTTTCATACGGTAAAAGTATGGATTTGGCGTATACACTACGACATTCACCTGCATCTTCGAATTGCGAGTGGTTAAAAAACAATAATCCCGTGCAAGTACGTCTATTAAATCGGTGATTTAATGGCAGTGGTCATGACTGTGTTCATAAATACTTAAGAATTATTACTGTTTTTTTGTACCTCCGATCATATTGCTTTGCCATTTAAAATAAAACCTCGGCTAGTCATTAGAAACATTTTTTTTTTAAATTAAATTTTGGCTCTCTGCTGGTATAGAATAATTGTTACAGGACTATTGCAAAGCCAAAAAAATGGCTAATGACTTTTACTCGATTGTGTTAAGGCCAAAAGTATGCATTATGTATGATTTTAGTAATCTATTTATATATGTATGTATGTATGTATGTGGGTATGTATAGATGTTCCAACATAGCAGCTTAACTACTAAACTGATTTTGATGAATAACGTGTCAGTCGATTCGTTATTACAGTCCGGGTGTAAAATGCTATAGAAAATACAATTTATAATGTGGAAGAAAGAACAGAAAAGTCGAGGTTAAAAATATTTTGCTTTAAAATGCATCTAATTTGGTATCAAATAAAGAACTCAACTCGTACATTTCAAAAACATATATATTAGCCTTTACTAAACATCAAAATATTTAAAACTAACATATATGTAATAAAATGGTTAAATGTTAATCTGTTTCCACATAACTTCTAAATGAATTATCAAAACTCAGCAAATAAAGAAACGTGATAATTTTTGAAAATAAAACTTGTTGGTACGCTTAGCTCTAACGGGATAGGTAAAGTTAAAAGAGTATAATGGATAAAAATTATATACTCACGTGACCGTAGCTTCAGTAGTTTTGAAACTATATCAAGTCTTTATTAACCATCAGTTTCATCAAAACGAATATTAAAGTATTATAAAATCAAAAAATTTCTAAAAAATGTAGTCTTTGCACTTGCACAATGTTGCAAGTTATAATATAAAATCATCAAATTTTTCATTTTCAAATTGTACGTTACTCTTATAGGTAATTAACATTAGAAGCAGTAATAATTAAATGAGAACCATAAATTCTTTTGAAATAAATATTCTGACTACTAAAACCAAAAAAGAATGCTTTTATTTTTAGTAGTATGTTCATATAATAAGCCTATACACATACGTTTGGATGTTTGTACGTTTATATCATTTAATCTTACGATTAATTCCTGCGATCCGAAAAGCGTAGGCTGTATTTTATCAGATAAACAGTGTAACGAATGATTCAAAAGTAAGGCTATAAAAATTTTTTATTGAAGTTTTTCCTGTCGGGGGTATGCAATGAAAGATTACAGTTGTAAATTATTTAAATTGATCATAATCATTCATCAATCCCAAAATATTTTAAATATAGAAAAAAAAAATAATAATAATAATTATATTAGTAAGAAATAAGAATCTAAAACGAAAATGTAACTTAAGAGTCACGAAACTAGAAAATATATTTCGAAATATGATCAAGTAATGTTCAAAGTTTTAGCGTTGTGGCATGCACCTATCACGTCTGATGTGTACCGTTTAGTAAAAACGACTTGTAGCAAAAACAACTAACTATTAACAAGGTAGTTTACATAATACATAGCTCATTATAAGCATACTTACAAACCCGGTCAGGCGGTCAATGTTCAGAGAAAAAAGTTAAAAAAAAAACAATTTTCCATTTTATCAATTGATATTACGTTGATTGCATGTAACATTTTAAATAGATTCATCGAACCAAGGAATCACGTTGCTCCAACAAACTTTGCCCCCGGGTTGGATCTCGGTATTTCGTGCTGTGGTACTCATACACTTGATGAAAAGTATATGGACCTCCAGAACCGCGATTGATGATACTTGAACAATTATTGACAATTTGACATCCAGTTAGTGAGAAATAAATAATTAACGATATTGACCCGCGAAACTTTTGTGTTGACCTCACGATAATATAACTTTGTCGGAATAAGAAATCATAGTTCTGCTTAATAATAAGTTAATTTTTAAGAACATTCGCATCTCATAATTCTATAAAATTACGATAAATATTTGTATTACCTGCAAATGTGTAAATTAAACCTATCTATGTAAAAATACAACCTAAGGATAATTATAAACCATCGCTGCACGTTCTGTCTTTATCATATTATAAAACGCCAAAATAATTAAAATAAAAACAAGTTTAAAAAATTGAAACACGACTATGAAAAGTCGAGCTCCTAAAACTTTAAAATAACAAAATGTTCTTGTCTCTTATTCTTATCTAGAAAAAAACACCTTTTTAATATTTATAATCTAATAAGTTAACAAATTGCATATATATATATATATATATATATATATATATATATATATATATATATATATATATATATATATATATATATATATATATATATATATATATATATATATATATATTTAATATAATATAATAATAATATAGTCATGTTCAAAGGATAACCGTGGACGTATGCCAGTTTATTATCAGGGGTGTTTTGACAACAAAACATTTTATAACATTACGATTTATTACAATAATAGCAAGCGAACTTAAGGGCAAAGTGGTATACGACCACGGCTATCCTCTGAACATGACTATGTGTATGTATCAAATTAATATATTAATGTAATTTGTTTAATTTTTAGATGATAAATGTGAAATATGTTTTTTTTTTCCTAGATTAGAATGATAGAAAATATTGTTATTTTATACATTTTAGAGCTCAATTTTCTGTAGTCGGGTGTTAGATTTTTAGACTTATTTTCCTAAATCAGAATTTTTTAATCAATGTATTATATATTTCGAGTAAAATTTCGTTATTACCAGTAGTATAGTCATGACGATTCTGGCAAAAGCTTGGTCACCAGAGTATCAACTGGAACAGGTGTTGCTTATGTGGTCGGAGATTTAATCTTGGATGGCGATAGTGTCGCTTCAGGTATCGTTTGAATCCTGAATGATATGTGTGTTCGGGGTTTGAGTCTTGGATAGCGGTGGTCGGCATTAATTGGAACAAGGGCGTAAGTTAATTGGTGTGATTCTTAGATTGGTTAATTGAAAGTGGTGTTGTAATCAAAAGTCAAAATCCCGAGTGCGTGGCCATTTACATATAAAAGGTATGAATTAATATTTTATTGTAGTTAAATTTATTCAAATTGTATATTAATTTATTGTAGGTTATTACAAAGGACCTGAGCATCAAGTGTGTAATTTAAAGTATCATGAGTCAAGAGGTTTACCAATTGCGATGCACAATTTATCTTAAGTAAAAAATCAAGTTGATGTTTTACTTAACATGTCTCAACCATTCAGTTAAGTTTTATCTATTTCTTATATATCTCACAGGCAAGTTGGAAAATCTGGCTTCATTTTTAGATAATGATAAAATTTAGATTAAAAAAAGAATCTCCGTTCTGATAGAAAGTCAATTGAATACAAAAATATATTATACACATGTTTTCAAATGATTAAAGTCTTTATGTATACCGTAAAAATAATCTACTACTAATAATCTACAAGTCTACTTTTAAAACTATAGCACCAAACCTAAGCTTTAAATTTAATATATAATCTTATATGCAAGCTACACATATACAACTTGACATTTCCGAGATAAAGTGTACTTTCAACCGAAAACATCAATCTTTCTTCCAAAATATCAATCAAAATGAACTTTTTGTTATTGAATATTAAACATCTAAGGTAAGAATGAATAAAAATTAGTGGGGAAGTAGATCAATTGGTGATTCAATTTTTGAATTTTTTGAAGAAAATTTTTCAATTCCTTTGATGCAAAGTGTTTTTAATTCCTTCGATGTTTCCAGAGCATCAATCAAAGTGGACTTTAGGTTATTGAAATATGAATATCTTAGGGGAAAGAATCAATAAAAATTGACGAGGAAATAGACCTACTAGTGATTAAAATTTGAACTTTTTTCGAAGTTGAGTATTTTTCAGAAGCATCAATCAAAATATACTTTTGGTTATTTATATATAAAAATCTAACAGATAAGAATCAATAAAATTATGCGGGGAAGTTGATCTATTAGTGATAAAATTTTTGAACTTTGAATTTAACAATGTTTTCGATGTAGTTTGTTCTTGGGAAGAATCAATCCAATTGAACTTTTGGTGAATGAATTATAGACATGTGGGGGATGAGCATCAATATAAATTGGCCGGGAAGAAGACCTATGAGTGATAAAATTTTTGAACTAAGAATTTATCAATTTTTTCGATGTAGAGTGTTCTTCTGAAGTATCAATCGAAATGAACTTTTGGTCATTGAATTATATACATCTAAGGGACAGAAATCAATAAAATTTGGCGGGGAACTAGAGCTATTGGTCATACAATTTTTGCACTTCGAATTTTCAATTTTTCGATGTGGCTTGATGGATCGTTTCGAACTTTTTATCTTGAAGAATTGCTATTTGTTTGTTTCTTAGGATCATTAGGATCATGTATATCGCATAAATTACAGTAAATTAAACCTGTGTACACTAGAATCGAATTTTATCTCGAATTTTCGGAGTTGGAACTTTTTATATCGGAGTAGGAATATATTTTCATATTCCTAGTGTTATATTAAGTCGTTCTGCCTACATTGAACTTATTTGTTTTTTATTATTCGGAGAAAAACAAAAGTTTTGTGATGTTTATAGATTTACTTGTTGTGGAATCTTGTTATAATTTTATTATATTAAATTATTTGTACATATGCCACGTGGTTTAACATGCACTGTTCGTACATATCGTGTTCGTACAAGTGCCATGTTGGATGAATGGCTACGTATGCACGACTGAACCCGTTTATTTGCTGAACATGAAAATATGCGTTCGTGTGTCTTGCACGAAGTTTATCGATGTGTCGACGAACTGGCCAACCAATGACATCACGTTTTAGAGTCGACGCTTTGGATGGTGGTGCCATCTGACCTTATATTTTTGACTTATCTTGATTACAAGGGCACGTTGCCACTACAGATTTAATTTTCCTATTGTATAACTAATCGGACCTTCATATACATAAAATTCAGGTATCCGGACATTAAATATTTTATTAGTATGGTTGTTATATCCTTGAAAAGTAAAAATATCGTACATTTGTACTAATATATATTGTACTTATACGTATATTTTATATATATATATATATATATATATATATATATATATATATATATATATATATATTTCTATATATCTATATATCTATATATCTATATATATATTTATATTTATATATATATATATATATATATATATATAAATATAAATATATATATAGATATATAGATATATATATATATATATATATATATATATATATATATATATATATATATATATATATATATATATATATATATATATATATATATATATATATATATATATATATATATATATATATATATATATTATGTTAATTTTAAGTATTGTTTTTTCATTTTCCAGTGTTTTGTGTTTATTTATGTATTTATTATTTAAACTGAGGATGTAAGACATTTATATTTTTGATTAATCCCTAAAGCCATTAAAATTATCGACAAAATGATTTTAATTTTAATCTCTAAAATGGCTCTTTATTGAATAGTATACGAAATTAAACGCATTTAACTATACATGATACTGAATAATGTGAATTTTTATATAAAATGTTAAAATATTTACTTTGAAAAGAAAGAAGAAATTATAAAATATAAATAACTAGTGAAGCTAATACTATTGTTCTTATATTATATATAGATAGTAAAACGGGTTTCCCTTTTCAATATGAAAGAAGAGATAAAACATACGTATATGTATCATATTGTTGTTCTTCACGTACTGGTACCGCAACAGAATGTTTTAGTTCCTACCTACTGACTTTAACGTGGATTTGATAGCAAGAGTAATTAATTTTAGGTAACGAAACGAAAAGATAATGGAATTACACTGTCAAGAACTTTCTCGTTATGTATGAATATATATTTATTTAAATATGCGTACATTCTGAATGGTTTGTGCATTTAAATTAAGATGAAATGTTTTCTGTAATTACATAATGGTGAAAAATTTTACCATCAAGAATTGTGCTACTTGTTATTAACTTAAAATTGACAAATGTGAGTCCAGTGAGTTTAGACGTATAACATCTGTATAAATATTTATTTATTTAAAAAATATCCACGTAAAGATTTAAACTTGTTAAAAGTATAACTTAAGTAATTAAAACTATAATTAATGTTAAAAGTATAAATATAAACAGAAATTGAATGTAATAAATCACAAAATAAAATCATGTATCTTTTTATTAATGAATCATTTTGGTACCTCAATAATTGTCCCCAAGATATGTTTTGATTTGCTTATAATTGAGCGACGTGTTCATGCTAGTGTTGTAAAACAGGATGGCCCCAGAAATTAATTATTGCTATGATATTTGGACCTTTTTACGTGTTTTATTTCCTGGTTAAAAATTCAACCACATCAAATAATGTGACATGATTATTTCAAAATACTATGATGAGATAAATTTATGTATAAAAATATAATTCAATCGTATTCAATATTCATAAATGTGTTCGATAAAAAAAAATTAGATCATATATTGTATAGTATTATCCAAAGGTAGAAGATATGTATTCCAAAATCCAAAGTTATTTTTTCAAGATATTCAAGATTTGATCTTTACCATTGAAGAAGAGAGCAAAACTACATTTATTTTTTTATATTTGAATATAATTTGTTTTCGGATTATAAAATTATGTAAATTATATTTATTTTATTACGTGTTTTGTTTTTTGACTTTGTTTTAGAAGGGTGGTGGATACGAAATTTAAATCAATCATTAAACAAATAAATTCTAATTTACAGAGTTCAAAAACAATAAAGCTTCAATTGTGTATTTATTTTTTAATTTAACAATTTTTTAATTGTGTATTTATTAAAGTGTTAACTTTAAAAACGAATTAAAAAATTGATAAATTTACTTTCGTTCTTTTCATTATCATTAGGTTTTTTTTATTTTTTATTAGGTACGATTAAAATCCTATCTAATAAATTTTTAATTCTTTTATTTCATATATCCAGAATTTTAAAATATAAATCACTTTTGGTTTAATAACCACTCTGTAAATTAGAATTTATTTGTTTAATGATTGATATATATATATATATATATATATATATATATATATATATATATATATATATATATATATATATATATATATATATATATATATATATATACATACTTGAAATTTGATAACTTATATTATTAGATTGCAAGTATTATTTGTAAATTATAACATTTACAATAAATAAATATACAATAAAAAAATGTATGTTAAATGTATACAAGATAATTATTAGCTTTATGTGTGTGTTGCCTAAAACAAATTTAATAAATAAATACTAATAATATTATATACTATAAATTAATAAATACTATATACTCTAAACAATAAATACTATAAATTTAAAATATTGAACTTAATGAAACGATTGAATATTTAGCGGAGAAATGTGCATGCCTATTTATTTACCCAATGCACAAAAAAATATCACGTTAGCTCATAGATGGTTCACTATGTAATTATCTTATTCAATATAACTCAGTTACTATGTTGCTATTTATTTTTGTTGAAAAGCAGTCTAAAAAGATTCACAAATTGAAGTTTACCCTGGAAGAAGATTAGAACGAAAATGAATAACGAAACAGAATTTATAATTAATTTAATTTACATAAATAATTTTAATATACCTAAACAATTGTATGTATAAAAAAGATGTGTACAATAAAATTTAAATCCATAATTTTAATAAAAAATTAATTTCAATACCTACAGTTGTCGAAACTATAATTCTAAAAATTAATTTAACTATGTACAAATTAATACATTTCGCGTGTACGTAATAACAAATTATGAATTAATTTTTACAAAATCAAAGTTCAAAATCAATAAAGCTTTAGTTTTAATTGTGTATTTATTAAAGTGTTAACTTTAAAAACGAATTATAAAGTTGATAAATTTACTTTCATTCTTTTCATTATCATTAGGTTTTTTTATTTTTTATTAGGTAAGATTTAAATCTTACCTAATCTTTATCTAATCTTAGGTTCGATTTAAATATTAATTTCATACGCTAAGAAGGTATGCTAAGAAAAAGATGCTTATATTTTTTTAAATAATTATACGATGTATTTTTGAAATATATGAGTTTTTTTATAAACATGATAAAACAATTCAAAAGTTTAGTATTTTTAAATTACTCTTTTTATGGCTCCAATAAATTTCAACATTTGATGATTCTAGTACGATTATATAAACGAAATCTCTCAGATTTAACCTCCTAGGCAAATTTTCATAATAATTTTCATTAATTTGAATAGCTGTACATTGTAACTTATGTATTATCTATGCAAATATTTTTAAAATGTCACATTTTTTCCTTCTGTTTCGTTCAAATAATTTCCTAAAACGGTAATAATATGAATTAATATTATAATTAAATTTATAATAAATTACCCTCTTTAATACTTTAGAGAACAATTTATGTAAATTTAATTAAATATAATCTGTATACATTTAATCAAACAACATATTGCATTGACACTTCAATTCAAATAAATAGAAATTAAATAAAGTAGTGGCACTCTGGGAGTGCCGGCAGAAGTGAAAATTGAAACAATCACGTGTGTTTAAAAAAAAAAAGCAATCTATTGCTTAAATCTTCTCATTTGCATCGATTAGTTATGTTATGTTTGTTTCATTATAAATTATTAAGAAATAATCTGTAATTGAATATAATTTTTGGGTTAATATAAAAAATAAATATTATATTAAAGAACATTTAAATGAATGAACCGAAGTAAGTTGAATTATGTAGGATTCGAATCGAAGCCAGTTCAATGGTTTTTCCCACATCAAAAAATACCAAACGTGACTAAAGAAGTGTGTTTGTTTCATTGAAAATTGGTAAATGATAAGAATAAACCAGCAATTATAAATAATTTTCGATAAATGTTAAAAAAATAAACAAAATTTAAATAAATGCAGTAAGATTCGATTGATTCTAATTAAGATCCGTTGAATACAAATTCAACTATGCTAATTACAGGGCTGAAGATCCTATAAATATATATTATGCATTATATGTACATACTTATATAAAGTGATGTCGTAATAATGAGGGAAATTCAATGGTTTTTCTGACCTCAAAAAAATGACTTGCGTACCTAAGAAACTTTTTACTTCAAAAAATTTAGTCAATAGCTTAAGCTTACTCATAAAAATTCTTAATACTCATGTGCGATAATATTATGTTAAATTTTTTTAACATTCAGTATATTTATTCATATTTTTATAGGCAATTATATTAGCGAGAATCATCAATATATATTTTAACATCTTAAGTGTTACAATATTAATTACTGTGTCAACTTTATATATAATATACTTATTATATTAATTATAGTTTGTAAGTGTTAGATGGTATATGCTCTTAGGGCTTTGTGAAACTTATAAGCTATGCTATACTAAAGTATAATATAATACACTTTACTAATAATTATACTTCAAGTTTCGCCTTCTTGATTACAATAGTATTACTATCTCTTCTTGCTACTTATAACCACGTATTTTAGAGTATATTTGTGAATTTTACAAAATTGTCTTGATGTCCTTGCAGCTGGTAGCAACGGTAACTATGTACAGCTTATATCAGTTTTTCATACGAAAGAACACACGCATTTCTTAAAGTGCTAAGTATTTATATTATTTTTAATATTTTTGAGATTAATATTGAATATTATTAGTAAAATGGGTCATAAAAGAAAATATAGGGTAAACTGTAAAAGAGTAAACCATTTTTTACTTGAATTTATATTACTCCCGAAATTGTAAAACTACACTTTAAAAAACATACTCATTGGAAACCTTGTAGTTTTGACTTTCAATTTGTGTATTCGATATGACAGTTTTTATCTATTTTTATAAGATATTTGTATTTGTTTAAAAGTGATCGGAATGGTTCACTGTGCACTGGGTACTGGATGCAGTTCGCCCAATACACAGTGAAATATGGTATAAATAAAACTATAAAAATATTTTTTCTATGCTCTTTAGACAAATCAAATCAAAAGAAAATATCTTTTATCGCATAATTCTTAATTCATAAATTCAGGTATTTTCGGGAAACATCTCAAAGTGAAGACGTGATTGCACAAACACAAAATTGCTTCAACAAACTAAGATACTGATTAATATTGATTTCAACGTCAAATCTTTTTTGAATTGCCGAAAAAATGTCAACCATTCAACGCTAGTGCTTATATTACGCGTTAAAAAGCTTGGGATCTTTGTTTAATTGACTACCACCGCTAAATTTTCTTCTTAAATCATAAAATGTGTTCCTGCATCACATTAAACGCTAGTGTAACCACTGTCTAAATTGGCAAAATTAGTGAAATTTCTCTATAATTTTTCACCTTATATTATTTTCTCCTCAATTGCTGCCATGTTCTCCAAATTATGTATACTAGCAGTTCACTGTATGCATCTTGCTCATAGTTTACTGTTGAACATGAGGCATTAAATGTCAACATACAGTTATTAAAAAAAATAATTTGATGAAATAATTACGATTATAGAGTATGTGTATGGAATTGGAAATTTTTTTACTTTTATAATGAAAATTTTTTTCTTGTTGTAGTACTGTTGATAGTCAGCCACTGTCGGTTATACATGTTCATTACCCGTAGTTCAGCAACTTCAGTCTATCGTAGTAGATCGCTTGGATTTCAACAAAGAGCGTCGAAGAGATCCATAAGCTTTCCTGGCCTGTGGTGAATTTCAAATTGGTGAAATTCTTGTAATTTGAGTAGCCATCGTGCTTTTTTTGGAGTTAGTTCTTTTCGGTTCATTGTAGTTTTTACAATCAGTTACAATCAGTAAGTATTTTAAATGGGTGTCCCAATAGGTATACACGAAATATTTCAATTAATTCGACTATTGCTAAACATTCTAGTTCGTAAGAATGGTATTTAGAATCTTTTACTGTCGCTTGTCTGGTATAAAATATATATAATTTGTATATTTATATCGGACAGTAAGTTCTTTGACAAAATCGAAATATGACTATGAATAATTTTTCCCCACGCAGAACTGTACATTAAAGTCTTATACGAATGGCGAAACATCTGATATAATTGGTAATACTGATAAAAACGGAAGCACGCAGGAGAGCAAAGTGAATTACATTTAGCACATCGTGTTTCAACTTGTTGGAAATACATACTCGAAACAGGCCAATTTAAAAGAGTTTTTGCTTTAAAAATACCCTAGATATTATCTGATCTTTGAATGTTCTTTGAAAGACCCGACATTGAACTCTGAAGCTGCGTTCATTACTAAGAGTTCATTAAAAAAAATTATGTATCATCCAGTGAAAATTTTTGAGAATCTTCCCTATCAGTCTTGAGTTATGTGATTGATTCCCTTCTCATAGAAAAAGGAAGAGCAATTTATTTATTTAAAATAAATGCTAAAAAATTTATGGAATACACTACAAATACCAACTGAGCTTCATCGAAGTATAACAGCAGGTAAGAGAGCTTATATTCTTCAATAGTTTTTTTTACAAAACAAACAACTTCACTGCTGAAGAAATCTGATTCTGGTAAATTCATTCGGAATAAAAAATTTATGCAAAACATTCAAAGAATCAAAAATTATAAACAAGATTAGTGTGGTTATAAAATCTTAACCGACTGCAAGGAAATTTAGAACTTTGGGATGTCATTAAATTGTGAAAAGACCGCTTGTTAAAAAATCTACAGTTTGGGCGGGCATTCAACAAATACCATCCAAACTGAAAAACAACCAAAAAAACCATAGTCAATCGGAAAAAATTCGACAGAACGCAGTCAAAACAATACCAATTTGCAAAAAGTTTTAATTTAAGAATCTCAGTTAAAAATTATAGTAAGCTTAGTCGCATTTTTTTACTAATAAACCTGGAATAAAATTAGATCCTTTCATATTTTAATGCGTTTAATGTTATAAAAAACGATTTAATTCAAAACCATATCAACCGCAATCACCATACAAACTAATATGGTCAATATCGGAAACTTTTCTTTGAAAATAGAGAAGTATATATAAGTGATTATTAAAAATACTAAATTTTCAATCGGGGATCAGTTTATTTCCTATTTTAATAGTAACTTGAAACCGAGCAAGCCTTGAAAATATATGGGTTTCATTATCGATTCAGAAAAATTCTGCTTGAAAATGTAGCTGATCAAAAATGTGATTTTATTTTATTTCAGACTTGTTAATGAAACCATCTTATAAAACATTTTAGCTCGGACTATTCGGTTTATTAATATCGCCTGCGCAGCGGTTGAGTACGGCATACTACACTGAAAACGATTTGAAAGTGTAAAAATTGATACTTATAACAATAATGAATTTGGCAAAACTATGATTTTACCAAAATATTTATATGATAATTTAAACTGGACCGTTATCATACGATATTTTTCACGACAAATAAGAACAGCTAAATATATAGAAGAAATTTTCTCGAACGCTTAATAAACCTGTTGGGGTACGTTTTGTTACAGTCCTCGAGCTGATAGTTGGTCAAAGCCGTTGGAAAAGCTTTTACAAATAATCTTGAGCTTCAGGTGGTGTGTACTTCATTTAAAGGGTTTGCAAAGAATATCTACTGATACAGAATGGGGGTTAGCTGATTTCGCATTCAAGTATATCACATTTATCGAATTGTAGAAATTATTGCACTTCGGAACGTGATCCACAGGCTATATACTTCGGTACTTATAAATATATATTAATATACTTCAGTTGTACAATTGATAAATGTATAATTTATCACTATATATTTGTATATATATATATATATATATATATATATATATATATATATATATATATATATATATATATATATATATATATATATATATATATATATATATATATATATATATATATAATGCCAAATAACAAAATTTAAATAAACATTTGGAATGGATTCAATTACGCATTTGTATGTATATCTCTTCTATATTAAAAAAAACCGACTTCAAAAAAAATGACTAAAAAAAATCAGTTGTACAATTGATAAATGTATAATTTATCACTATATATTTGTATATATATATATATATATATATATATATATATATATATATATATATATATATATATATATATATATATATAATGCCAAATAACAAAATTTAATTAAACATTTGGAATGGATTCAATTACGCATTTGTATGTATATCTCTTCTATATTAAAAAAAACCGACTTCAAAAAAAATGACTAAAAAAAATCAGTTGTACAATTGATAAATGTATAATTTATCACTATATATTTGTATATATATATATATATATATATATATATATATATATATATATATATATATATATATATATATATATATATAATGCCAAATAACAAAATTTAAATAAACATTTGGAATGGATTCAATTACGCATTTGTTTGTATATCTCTTCTATATTAAAAAAAACCGACTTCAAAAAAAATGACTAAAAAATTAAAAGATAATTAAGAATTGAAAACTTTTATAAATAATTTCCTTGTGAACGAACAATTGTCTTTCGAAATCGGTTCCAGTCTTATCCTTAGCTAATGAATTGACTGGTAGGCGTCGACTTCGAAAGGTTATTGGTCAAAATAAATTATTTATAAAAGTTTTTAACAATAAAATACATTTAAATTTTAAGTTAATTTTTTGTTTGAAAAATGTTTATTTTTATTTTTAAGTGTTGTATACCACAACGAAAAATTTTTGATTTCCTGCTAAGAAAATCGAAGATTTTCAAAAATCGAGAAGTTATTGGTCTTACTCCGTTTTTGAAAAAATCGAGTTTCAGATCTCGACCTTTTAAGGTTACAGGAAGACTAGTCCTGCGAAGTTGTCACATATCTGTATTTAGGTATTGGAGTGTGTGTGTGTGAAAGAAAGTATGTGAAACTTATGAATGGTTCGACCGATTGCATCGTGGTTGGTGCCATTTGGAAGTGCTTGACCTAACTTAGATTTTAAATTTGGATTTAAACAGTAAGAAAAAAATTTTTTTATTGTGGATTTTTTGGAATAACTGTTATATCGATCAACTCCAAAAACTAATTAGCTATTAACCTTCATAAACCACGTCGAACGCTGTCAATCCGGTTTAAATATTCGTTCGAGAGATATCGTAAACGAAAAATTTCAAAAAAAGTATTTTTTTTTACATAACGTCGACATTTCTATTCGGAACGTTTTTGATGAAAAGAAATAATTATTAAAGCTCAAAAACCACGTCAATCGCCGGCAAGTACATGCAAATTGGTTGAGAGGTATCGTTAACGAAATATTCGGCATCAAGTGTTTTTTGTAACAACAATGCTTATAAACATTGTAATATGTTAAATTTTAAGTGATTGGGTATCTCTTCTCTCTTAAGGTTAGAAGATCTTGGTTTCCTTAACCACCTTTGGATAATCTCTTTTCCAATAAAAATATCATTAAAAGCGGCAATGTTTAAATGACGAAGTTATCCGCGAACACACTTAAAAAATATATACACTGTCGAATTAAGTCAAATATATAAGAGGATAGATGACTGAGAGACAAATCACCGCAGACCCGATACTGTTTGGCCTAGAAGTATGAAATTTTGTATCGAGGTGTTTTATATGAATTAAGCAAGAATTTTTGAAAATTCGTCCTCTGAGGGATTTAAGGGGAGGATCAAATATAGATATATCGAACAATGTACTTCCCAAATCGCTAAGATAAAAATAAAAGACGGGTGGTAAATTTATTTCAACCATTAAAAAAATTAAGAGAGAGTTTAAATTTTGAAATTTTTAAATCGAGGTACAGTCCAAGCCGATAAATTCGAAAGTTTGGCAATTTGAACAGATGATTTCGTTAATATATAATTGAAAACAAAGTGATAATTTACTGAAATTCAATCTCCAAAGGGTTAGGCAGGTGGTTCGAATTTTTATATATCGATAAACTAACCGAGAAACCATAAACTAACAGAAGTTCAACCCATAAACGGATGAAAATAACGTTTAAAGTTTGTTATATACAATTTTTGTTTGTTTGTAAGCCAGAAGCAATCTTTAGAACCTCTCAACTGATTCTTCAAGGCTACGTTTTCACTTGAAATTTTAATATGGCTAAGCTAAATCGTATTAAAGCGCTGCTTGGCCTCTTTATTGGCGTATACTGCGCGAATATCTCTATAATCTTTTGAACCGCTCAGCTGATTCTTCTAGGATACGTTTTCACTTTGAAAATTTTAATATGGCTAAACTAAGTCGGAAAAGCACTGCTTGTCCTCTTTATTGGCGTACACTGCCCGAATATCTCTAAAATCTTTAAAA
The DNA here is from genome assembly GCA_020423425.1 of Chrysopa pallens. Taxonomy (NCBI): domain Eukaryota; kingdom Metazoa; phylum Arthropoda; class Insecta; order Neuroptera; family Chrysopidae; genus Chrysopa; species Chrysopa pallens. The sequence continues at coordinate 2,316,809 of CM035591.1, forward strand.
CCTCTCAAATGATTCTTCAAGAATACTTCTTCACTTTGAAATTTTAATGTCGCAAAACTAAGTCGGAAAAAAGCACAGTTTGTCCTCTTTATTGGCGTACACTGCCTGAACATTTTATTATATTATTCATTAAAATTCGAATATCTTTTCTGGACATTAAAAAGCCAAATTACAAAAAATATGCATATACTGAATATAAATTTCAAATTAGTCTATAGTAATTCTGATAATTTGATCTTTATACATGGCACTGTTTTCAATGTGTTAAAATTTTACAATTTCTTCTTCTTCCAGTTTTTTAAGAGGATTATTGTAACACTATATGTTGTATTCAGGTGGCTAATATAGAGAACAAATTTTTCAGCCCTAAGTCTTATTGTTATTCATTAACTGTATCCAATTCATATGTAATTGCTTTTATATTTCCACCAAAAAAATCTGTTCTAATAGAAAGTTACAATACCTGCAGATTTTTTCATTGAATGAATAACCTATTTCCATATTTAATAATGCAGTCAAAACCTTAAATTTCTAGCAGTTTTTTTTTTTTTTTTTTTTTATTATGAACACGTGTTTACTTTAAGCCTTAAATGTAAAATTGTTTCATTTATTCTATTTGAACATTCTATATTTTTTATAATGCTTTATTATACATAAAATGTTTCTTCTTCTTTGAAAAAATTTTTTTTGCAAAAATTAGCATTTTTCTGCTTTTTTATTACTCGGGCTTAAGTTTAGTCTTGAACGTCTGATTCTTCAGAACATTTATGATACATTTTATTTATTTTCTTGTTTTTATAAAACTGTCATTTGCTTTTAATACTTTCTCTGGCTATTTCTGTTATAATTTCTAATGGTAAATCATTATTGATGAATATATTTGTATGTTTCAATATTATACGATTATTACATTACGAAATAACGTTGGAATTTAATTGTTCTTTAAATAAAGAAAAAATTTAGTCATCTCATGTTGTTTGGCTTTATGCTGCTTATCAAGACCGTAAATAACTATAATAATTTTATTGATATACAGTTGTATTATTACTATTGTTTTCTTTTACACTGCCTGTAAATCTTCAAATTCTTTGTTTTTCTCTCTTATATACTTATTTTCATTCTTTATGTTTTTATATTCTATCAATATATTGTTTTCAAATACTTCAATTCTATTGATTAAAATATCTATTTTATTATTGAGCTGGCTCATTTTATTTTTTTTAATATTTAAATCAATGGTTAATTATTTGCTGATACTGTTTAATTGGTACTTTTTAATACCAATTGCAATTCTTTTAATACTGTAAATTTACACGTAATTTTTTATTGCAACATAGACAGTTTTTTATGTTTAACAATGATCACCACATGTTAGTTGTTTGATATCTCGTGACTGATCAACTGGTTGACTGTAAATTTAAGGCAAACTATTTTTAAACTATTACTTATTTAAATTGTTTAAATTAATATTATTTCTATTAATTTAATTTTATACTCGTAAATTTCTGGTATATTATAAAATATAAATCTTTTACACTAATTTTTTCGATTAACGTATTAATGTTCAACACACTTAAATAAAAACATTATTATAGACCTTAAAATCACCTCTTAAATTTACCATTTACCGATCAGAACTCAATTAAATTTTCTCAATTGTTTGAAGGCAAAGAATTAACAGAAGGTTAAGCACCCCGGGCCTACATAGTTATCGTCGTATTATAACATTTATAAATTTCATTTGTAATAAAACATTTATACAGGCAAGTAGGTGGTTTATACTTACGTGTTAAAAACAATTTTTATTTCTTTTTTCTCTTTTTTTTTTTTTTTTTTTTTTGTATAACTAGAAATATGGTCGATTTATTAAAAAGTTTTAAGCCAGCGGTTAGGGAGGATGAGTATTTCACTTTTGCTCCTCAACTGTATATAACAAATACAAGGCTCAATCGAGCTTATATGAAATTCGAAAACTGATATCTGAAAAAATTATTTTGTTCCCGCTATAAAATTTAATAATTAAACAAAATTTTTTCCATATGTTAATTAGTGGCCCACGATTACACCAAATATATTTAATTAAGTGATATTTGTAAAAATTAAATTTTATTCAAATAATAATTATTTGCTCTCCAAAAGCTAATATTCTACAATTGAACAAAATCATTTTCATGTAGTAACTATTGGCTTGATTTGAGTGTGCTTGTGGTAAATGAAACTTCAAGGGTTAGGTTGGTTTCAGAATTTCAAAAAAAGATATGTTTATATTTTTTTTTTTTTTTTATATATACAAGATCCATATGTAAACAGTGGTTCATGAAATTTTTATAAAAAATTTTACAAATTCAGTCGTTCCCTTTCCCTAAATGAAATGGGTCCCTTTCCCTAGGCGTTTCAAAAAAACTGTGGTCGCCGTTGATAGCATAACTTATTATTGGTTCATCTAAAATTAAAAAACCAAAAATTTTCTAAGTAAATGTATAAATCTCCTGTTTGAACAAAGTAGAAAAAAATTAAAATTTGAATTTTTAGATAATATTATTTTGAAGATGTGTGCAAGATTTGAACAAAATCAGTCCATAAATTTTTGAGACGCGATCACCGACTTCAAAAATTGAGTTTTTTGAGAAAAACGATATAATATTTTCAGTTGAAATAACATGTAAACAAAAAATTTTTGTTTACATATTATTTCAACTACTATTTCAACTGCAACCTGCTGCTGCGGCCATGTCTAGGGCACACTTTTGCCCTTGCCTGTGACAAATTCATCATGTGACGAATAATTGCAGAAAATGATATAATCCAGTCTATAAATACTTACACTAAATTTTAATTTGTACCTTGAATATTTATTCGCGTTATAAACTTTATACTTCATTTAATATACCGTCACATATCAAGGGTAAAAAAATTAAAATCTTACATAATTTTTTTAAAATATTCGCCTAATTACTGTGTAAAACATACTTTTATGTTGTTCAGTATATGGTTATTGGGACAGATCAAAAATAACTCGGACTAAAATCACTCTATGCAAAAACCACTGTGCACAAAATCTTTCGTCGCAAAAATAACTCCAAAAAAAAAAAAAAAAAATTACTATAATAGTGAATGCTTGTTGTATTTGCCTTGTTCTATTATATATTCTTGCTACTAGCTGAGTCGGTACGTTAGTTTGTTTTGTTTATGCAGTCCTAGGTTTATTAAATCTGCTATATTCCTGTATTTTCAAAACGTGACACATTCTCATGATTTTAAATGTACTTTACCGTGATACATATTAACCATAAGTATAACCTGTGATGGAACTATTCACATATTGTTTGGGAATATGTTAAAACTGTGATTTACTACCCAAGTGATGTAAGTAGTCAAATTTATATGGGGATAAGGGTTTTTTCCTTACGTCTTAGATATAATTAAACTTCCAAAGCGATATATGGGATCTGGTTAATATGGGGTTTTTGATCCAACGTTCAACCTGTAACGGAACTACTCATGTGATATTTACGGCCGGGTTAGTCCGGGTATGCGTATATTTTGGTTCAACATACGATTAAATTACCCTACTGATTGCATCATTCAAACACACACATTGCATCTACCAATGGTATTAACGATTCGTATTTTTATATATGTGTTATTTATCATCGTTCCGTCGTCTTGGGAGGCTAAATGAATCAAGATTATATTCCAATTATTTTTCAATTTCTTTAAAATTATGAAATTTTGCCATTTCATTTCTTTTTTAATTTATCATAAATTTATTTGCAAAAAGTGTTGGGATTATGGTATGTGATGGTGAATTATTTTATAAATAATTAAACACTTTATTTCTTTTAATTAAAATATTCTTTTATTCAAAAATAGAGTTTCTCAGAGATATGTCTTTACACTATTAATAATTAGAATAAACTACATGCTTTCAATGATTAGAATTGACTACCTACTATATTTCAAAGTTGTCCCTTTTCATTTGCCCATTTTAGTTCATGTAACATTTGTTGTATATTTTGGGTTATTCCAATATATTCAAATGTATCTATTTTTATTTTATGGCAGGATGCTTGAGCATATTAAAACTATCTTTCTCAGAAATAATAAAATAAAATCTTTTTCAAAGATAAACATGTGTTCAACAAATGTCACCGAAAAAGAAACTTTCCCATTGAAATATTTAAGACCCTTTAAAATATAGTATCGCAAAATACAAAGAGATAATTTTTGTATAGACGATTTCAATATTTCAACACGCCCCCTCAAAAATTAATCTCTTTTATGGCTTACAATATTAATAGTATCAATATATTATCTTTATACAATACTTTAAAAAATTTATCGACATATCTTCCGAAAACTCTTGGCCTGGGACGATTGTTATTAATCGTTACATAGTGATCCGACATTTATCTTCACGGTAAGGGAAAACCCAGAAAAAACTTACCAGATCATTAAAAAAAACATAATGAAAATTATAATATTACATTTAGATATTAGTTATTATTTAATAATCAATTTTCCATTCCCATTTTGGCTTGTAACTCCAGGAACTTGACCTTTGGTAAAGGCTTGGTCAGCATGTCTGCAATTTGTTCGCCTGCTGCTAAATTCTTTAATTACATTGCCTCCTTGATAGCCTCATACTGCGCCATATATTCAGCCTCTGTAGATGAACCTGCCATAGATGCTTTTGGTGTTCCAACATATTGTACGTCTATCATACAACTTAAATAAATAACCCGTTGTATTCTTTTCTCCTAGAATCTAAATCGAGATTTTCATTATCATTTCCTCCTCAATCAGAGTCAACATACCCTGTAAATATATTATTATTATTATATGTTCTCTGTACATATTTTAATTTTAAATCTATAGTACTTTGTAAATATATTATTATTATTATATGTTTCCTGTACATATTTTAATTTTAAATCTATAGTACTTTGTAAATATATCATTATTATATATGTTTCCTGTACATATTTTAATTTTAAATCTATAGTACTTTGTAAATATATTATTATTATTATATGTTTCCTGTACATATTTTAATTTTAAATCTATAGTACTTTGTAAATATATTATTATTATTATATGTTTCCTGTACATATTTTAATTTTAAATCTATAGTACTTTGTAAATAGATTATTATTATTATATGTTTCCTGTACATATTTTAATTTTAAATCTATAGTATCTTGTAAATATCTAAGTACTCGTTTTAAACATTTCCAAACTTCCTGGTTATTTTTATTCATATATCTGCTTAATATATTTATAGTTAGAGTTAGATCGGGTCTTGTATTTTCATTAAATACATTAGACATCCAATGAGACTTCGACATGGAGCATCGTATTTCTCATCAGATTCCAATGCCATATAATCTAAATTAGTTACTAGCGGTGTATTTACAGGCTTACAATCTGCCATTTTAAATTTATTTAATACTGCTTTAATGTATGTGCTTTGATCTAGTGTTATGACATTATTTTGTCTAATAATTCTAATGCCTAAAAATAGTTTAACCTCTTTTAAATCAACCATTTAAAAACGCAGTTTTTTTTTTTTTTGTTTTTTTTTTTTTTTTTTTTTTTTTTTTTTTTACATCCCTCTGGTGGACTAACAAGCTATGTTGATTTGAAAAAGCTATTAAAAATCTAAAAGTCGAAATTCTTGCGACTGGGGCAAATGTTTCATTGTAATCTACAAGATATTTTTGACTAAAACCTCTGGAAACTAAACGAGCTTTATATTTTGATGGATTTCCGAACTCATCGTTCTTTATAGTAAATATCCATTTGCAATCTACAATATTTTTATTACTTGGTTTTGGTACTAGAGTCCAAGTTTTATTTATTAATAAATAATCTAATTTGATGGATATCCGAACTCATCGTTCTTTATAGTAAATATCCATTGGCAATCTACAATATTTTTATTACTTGGTTTTGGTACTAGAGTCCAAGTTTTATTTATTAATAAAGAATCTAACTCATCAATTATTGCTTTCTGCCATTGTTTAGCATCATTCCTATTTTCAATTTCCTGATATGAATTAGGAATAGGACATACAATAGATTGTGCACATAACAGATAATCGTCAGGTATATCATCTTCATTTTATGAAACTTGGCTACGATCTTTGAGTCTATTACTCCGCCTAAGTCCTACATTATCTTTATCTTGAGATGAAGAATTATCGATTTGTTTTTCAAATCTGTTTTGTATATTTTCAATACTACTATTACTATCTATCTTATTATTGTCAAGTTTATTACAATGGTGGTCTACTGAGTTTAACACATCGTTAGGGACTACAATTTTTCTACCTGAATTGACCTCACCAAGTAATTTTATTTTTGGCCTTGACTTAACAAAATTTGTCTCATCTACAATTTCATCTCTAACTCCCACATATTTGTCATTCTCCACTTCATATTCTCTATATCTATTTGGTTCGTAACCTACTAGTATTCCGTTTGATGACTTTTCATCACACTTATTTTTACTGGTTTTATATGTGCATATACGGTTGAACCGAAAACCTTTAGATATTTTAATTGTGGCTTCTTGTTATACCACATTTCATATGGTGTTTTATTTGCATTCAATGATTTGTTGGTGTCATATTAATTAGTTATGTTGCAGTTAAAACTGCATTACCCCAAAATATCTTTTCTATTTTTGCACCAGATATCATTGTTCGCGCCACGCGCCTTATCTGTGCTGGCCTGACCATCCCTTCAGATACACCATTTAACTGTGGAGTTCGTGGTACTGTAAGATGATAACTAATTCCTTTTTTTTTTTTTTTTTTTTATTTTAATAATTCTTCATCTCGTTAGATAAATATTCTCTACCATTATCTGAATATAAATTCACTATCTTTAAATTAAACCTGGATTCACTTTTTGCTACATAATCTTTAAACATTCTAAATACATCAGATTTATTTTTCATTAAATAAGTTACACAGTAATGAGTGAATTCATCAACAAATAATACAAAATAATTTTTATTATTTATCGCAGAAGGCGTAATAGGACCACAAACATCTGAATGTATATTAAATAATGGTCTTTCTATATAGTCTTTAATTTTTTAATTTATTAAAAGATAGTCGCGCTTGTTTACCGTTAATACAAGCTTCACACAAATCATTATCAGGTATTATTTTATTTAATTTTTCTACGTCATTAACTAATTGCCTATTTCTTATTTCATTAAATTTATCTTTTCCTATATGGCCTAATCGTTCATGTCATAATTTATAATTATAATTAGATGCATTATTTGAATAATTAATAAAGCTTTGACTTACCGAAAATTCAAGAGTAAATAGATTGTTCCTCGACTTACCAGTCATTACCGTCTTACCATTACGGCTTACTGTAACTTCGGTCCTCGCGGTTTATCAGATGATCAGAAGCACCTGAATCTACTAGAAAAGAAATTTTATTTTCTTTATTTTCTATCTGCAAGTTTCCAGCCATAAATTCCAGTCTTCTTTTTGTGGATCAGCTTGGATGGTTTGAACTATCCTTGATCTTTCTGCATTCGGTTTTTGGTTTAAATTTCGCAGGTAGTAATGACATTCATTTTTATAATGCCCTATCCTTCCGCAATGATGACACTTAATATTTTTGTTGTTATTTGCTCCATATTGCTTTGGCTTGACGATTCCACGATGATTTTTCATGGTTTTCTAAAATCTTTATTATTTCGTTTGATGTCATTAGGTTTCTGCTCTACATGAAGAATCTTTTTTGCTTGTATCCAGATTTTCATTTACAAGTTTAACTTCATGATCTAACAATCTTGATTTTACGAAACTCAACACTTTCAAAACTTCCATATATTATAATTTTCACCGTTGATAGGTTGAATGTTTCGCTTCGATTTTAAATTTTCCATATTGTCTATTGAATAATTATTTATTTTTAATAATTGGAAATAGTTGATTGTTTTCACTGAGAAACACTTAATTTTAGTTTGCACTCACTAATTTTTAATTGCATTAAGAAATTTAATTTTCTTGTAAGAAAATTTGTATTTTAATTTTTTTTTTTTTTTTTATTAATCACGAACGTAACCTGGGCCCATAACCTGTTGGGATTATGGTATGTGATGGTGAATTATTTTATAAATAATTAAACACTTTATTTTAAATTAAAATATTCTTTTATTCAAAAATAGAGTTTCTCAAAGATATGTCTTTACACTATTAATAATTAGAATAAACTACATGCTTTCAATGATTAGAATTGACTACCTACTATATTTCAAAGTTGTCCCTTTTCATTTGTCCATTTTAGTTCATGTAACATTTGTTGTATATTTTGGGTTATTCCAATATATTCAAATGTATCTATTTTTATTTTATGGCAGGATGCTTGAGCATATTAAAACTATCTTTCTCAGAAATAATAAAATAAAACCTTTTTCAAAGATAAACATGTGTTCAACAAATGTCACCGAAAAAGAAACTTTCCCATTGAAATATTTAAGACCCTTTAAAATATAGTATAGCAAAATACAAAGAGATAATTTTTGTATAGACGATTTCAATATTTCAACAAAAAGAATAATAGAAATCGAAATATCAATACAATTTTCCACATTGCCTGAATTTGATATTCATGGAACTTTAAAGGTAATTCGAATGCATATGATTTTTTCGATTTATAATACTATTGATTATTTAAATTTTGCTATCTCAGCTTGATTATTCCAAACAAAAAAATAACATTCCACAGCTTAGATTTTCATAAATTCGCAACATCAATATAAACAATTTATTCAAGACACTTTCATATTATCTAAAGAGACTTGTCTAATAAAATTTTTGTCACTAAATCAAAAACATTTTGACAATACAAATTTATTGTTTAAGATGATACTATCTGGGTGTAATGGGTTAAATTTGGACAGTAAACTTATCAGTGAATATTTTATTTGAAAACACGACAAATGTATCGAAATTCAACGTGTCAAACTTTATCTTTCTAAACTTTATCTTGAAATATTTTAATTTAAATCGCTGATGCTATGAACAGATCTTAACTTTTAATAGATCAAGAAAACAAAAATTACACACAACTATTCCGTAGCATAATTTTATTTCTTACGAAATAATTCGTTTGATTTTAAGTTTTTTTTTTTTTTTTTAAGTTTTTGAAATTAATTTAAAAATCCATTCACGTAGATATTGCTTGAATGTTTAAAGATCAAGTTACTTCTAATAAATTGTAAATCCTATTTTTGCTTAGCGATTGAGTTCATGGCCAAAAATTTAACAATTTGTAGGTACAAGTAGTAAAATAGATAATATTTAAAGGTGAAATTATTTGTGAATTCATTAAAATGTGAGTAATAGTTTGGGGTTGTAACATTTAAAATAACAATAACTTATTCGTTCCATTTGATTAATCATTATTTCGTTTAATAAGTCATAGTTCATTTAAAATAACTTATTCGTAAATTAAAAAATTATATTTCTAATGCGAAATATTGTAGCTTATTAATTCGTTTATATTTTATTCGTTAAAAGATAAATTCATGGTTCATTTAAAATAGTCTAGTCGTAAATTGGTAAATTATATTTATTATGCAAACTATTGTTGGTTATTGATTCGTTGAAAGATGAAATTCATATTTCATTGAAATTAATGTAACTGTAAATTGATAAATTATATTATATAGGCAAATTATTATAAATTATGGTTTCGTTTATAATTTATTACAAATCCTCCAATCGTATTTCCGATTTATTGATGAATATTACGATTTGCGATAGTTAGGTTGCTAGGTATGTGGTTCACGGTTATTGGACTTGAACTTACATCCTTTAAACCAAATACAGCCACGATAACCACTGCTACATGGCTTACTGGTAATTATTAAATAATTTTTAATGTTTAAACAAAAAATTATCGAACTTAATTTTGATTGTTTTTTAATAATATATCTCTGGAAGCATGCGATTTTCTAGCCCATTCTATACACAATTAAAGTAGACAAAACTTCTCAAACGTAATGTTTTTTTCTGAAAACTAACCGTTTCGCAAGACAAAAGGGTTAATCTTCAAATAAACGTCATGTATGCGAAATATTGGAAATCTTTTCTACTTTAAATTTAAGTACGAGCTTTTCGAAACATAGTTCCTTATATTCTCAATTTCGTTTTCATATATTTCTAGCCTAGTATCCACCGGAAAAAGGGGTAAGTCTACCAAAAATATTGTATATGAGAAATGTAAGAAATTTTATCTTCTTTAATTTTGTATCAAATGGGCTTCTTGATAAAATGCTTCCTTTCTGAGATGTATGCCAAAAACGGAAAAAATAGACAAAATTTTCTGAAAAAGTGCCCAAAAAATAAAGTTACGGCCAAAATTTTGTTCATGTGATTATCTACCGAGTTATTTTTACGTGTCTCATATTAATTCACAAAAGATAAAATAATTACGTATTAACTCTTGCTATCAGTGAATATCCAATAACCAAATTTACTTTTTAACACTGTAGATTTTCTATTCTATTTACTTTAATATTGATATTAATTTAATGACTCCATTATGAAACATAACAGTAAATTTATATAAGACTAGCTGGCCCGGCAAACGTCGTTTTGCCACATATTTCTTATTAACTTCAACATTATCTAAGTATAATAACATATTCTTAACAACTTTCCTCTATTTCTTAATACTGAAAGCTAAGGCAAATTAGAATAAATTAATGATATTAATATATATTTTAAAGCATACCCGGACACGTTGCGGTGACAATTGATATTACAGCGATTGCATGCAAATTTTGAAGCAGATTGGACGAAGGAAATCCGTTGTCCCATACAAACGTTGCCTCTGCTTTTCATCCCATTAGGGGTTGAATTTCAGAAAATCTTTTCTTATGGGATGCCCGGTATTTAATGTGTAATCCACTATTTGGTGTGGGATACCCGTGACACGAAATATTTATATATACACTCGTGTTTGATGTAGGACACCCGGTACCTCGTGCAGCCACAATTCGTGTATATTTTGCTGTGGTTCTCATATACTTGATGAAAATTAGTAAAGGAAGTCCAGAACCACTAATATAGAAAAGAAGAGATAAATAAATTCTATTTTGAATAGCTGACCCGGGTAAACATTGTTTTCTTATATAAATTATTTCTAATCAACATCAATATCTCCTAAATATAATAACATATTCTCAATTGTCTATAACTAAATAATGAAGCTGCGGCAAATCAGAATAAATTATGATATTAATTTATATTTTGAAGCATACCCACCCGGTTTACGCGTTGCTGTGTCATTTTTCACATTTTAATAAATGATATTACATCGTTTACATGCGGATGCAATTCTACTCTTAGGGGATGAATTTCAAATCCTTTCTTATCGGATTTCCGGTATTTAGGGTGCACCCGGTACATTATATGCACCCGGTATTTACCTGGTATTTGCTGGGGTACTCCCGGGACCGCGTTCACCCGATAATTTTTGCTGTGGTACACATACACTTGATGAAAGGTATATGGACCTCCTGAACCAAGAATGATTCCGTTAATACTTGAACAATGCGATATGCACACTTTATATAGTCGACAGTTCGTCATAATGCTAGCCCAAAGAGATAAAAAAGTTTTATTTTTAATTTCAAAATTAGATTTTGGTTTCTATGGAAATGATAATTTGTAACATGTGAGAAAAAAAAGGCAAAATATGTTTCACAGCTAGGAACATTTTGTATTTGAAAATTAAATTGTCGTTTATAGTATTTTCGTTTACTTATTATTTATGTTTCTCACCGTTTAAACCTTCCCTGAACTTTCAACGAATATTTCAAATCGGTCCAGCCTTTCTCGAGTTTTAGTGTGACTAACGAACAGCAATTGATTTATATATATATATATATATATATATATATATATATATATATATATATATATATATATATATATATATATATATATATATATATATATATATATATATATATATATATATATATATATATATATATATATATATATATATATATATATATATATATATATATATATATATATATATATATATATACATATATGTATATATATATATATATATAGATAAATAAAAAATAAAAATTAATTTGATGCCTTTAGCATTGAAGCATAAAGCGTAAATCATAATATTGTTATTTATTAATGCATGTTACATACAAACAAGATTCCTCACTACTAATTACCTTCTGAAAATAAATAGGTAAATAAAAAATTAAAATAAAAGTCATGTTTATTTCAATACTTTAAAAATTATAATAAAATTAAAAAATTTTATATAAAGATTAATTAGATTATTAAGATTATAAATATTCACTCATATTTATAATAATCATGATTCATTATAAAAAATAAACTATTGAGAAAATAATGACCTTTAAAGATGAGTTTTGACTAGAAGGTTGTTCATAATGGCATTGTTGCACACTAAACTTCAAAAAACGTGAATATTTAAACCCACGCTGCAGAATCAAAATTATATTCCCAGTTATCAATTACTAGTTGTTTCTGATATCCTCTAAAATCCTGGGTCCATCTTTAGTTTCTTCTAGCAATTTCACTTATCAGTAGGTATCTTGCTGTTTTGTCTAATGGAAATCTGAAAACTTGATCTAACTATCTCAATATTAATCCTTTCACCACAATGGTTAAATTTGCTTATCTGATTGCCCGCTTACTTTGAATGTCTCTTCGAGTGAATGAACCTCCCTCTGAGGTAATGAAAATTACAAATATTAAAAATAACCACAGTAATTTTGCGTGAAGTCAATATCCTTCCCTTTAATAATTTATTCTTTGAAGAAATTTACATGATATGATAATTAAAATCATTCAGTGCTACATGGGAAACTTTACCAACTAATTTTCGGATTTCTCATGATTCATTAAATTAAATGGTTATTGCAATACCCAGAAAAAAAATGTTCACATCTATAAGCCATTTTGTTATTGATTGTAACTTTTCAATAGTTTCCTTTGATCTGTTTGATGATCATTATTTCACGAAAGTATAAAACAGCGTAATTGAAAAAACGGCCCACATTACGTTTCTTCAAAGCGACATTCAATAAACAATGAAAACGACATGAACACTTTTTTTAAACTTGATTTAGTGTGTATTTTTGATAGAATTGATTTGAAATTTATTTGAAACTTACTTCTAAATGAGCTAGAGACTTCACATTTTTAACCTAGTTCAGAGTTGGATGATAATTCTATATTATTCATTAATTGAATTGAATTATTTTATTAGAAACTCTTAATTTATAATATTTATGAATGCATTTATTTAAAAACTGTAATTCAATACTTGACACCCTGTGTCTTGAAAATTAGTGCTTAAAACTAAAAATTTAGGACGCACACAATATGGATTATAAACATTTTCATGGCTAATTAAAATTCCTAACCAGATCACAAATTTTAAAACCCTAAGAATTTGTATTATACTAAGCTAATACAAATTACTTTCATTTAAAAATAATGAAATATTTCAATTAAAAAAATCACAGTACATTAAAAATTTAATTTAATTTTAATAATTTTTTAATTTGAATATTGATTGAAGTTGCTATCATCATCCATGTTCACTCAGTTTTTCCAAAGTATATAGTCTAGGTGTCCATGAGCAGATCATATCATTTATAATATTCCATCCATAAATTTGTAAATTACCTAATTGATCTTAATGATGGGTGTCAAATTCTGAAATATCTTCAAAAATTCTGAAAAATGAACCGTTTTCTTTCTCAGAGAGATCGTTTTTTTATATCTGTTTTTCGATTATTATTATATGAAGGCGACAAAAATGACCTACCAGCGTATGTTCTCATTATAAAATTAACTTTCTTCCAAATTTTGCACTGTATACAGAGGCTATAAGATTTACATGAAATTAGAATGGTGTTTGGAGAACAAATCACCTTGGAGTCATTTATAAAACCTTAAATTAAAACTTATTTTTAAATCATTGACCTTATGCTTGAGAATTATAATTACTATTAAATATAAATTTATGATGAAAATCTAAATACCTACTTATTAGTAAATATTTAATTATAAAGGTCAAACAAATTTCGATTTTTTGCTTCAAAGTTCAAAATCAAAATTTTGTGTTCTTTATACATACGTATTTTGACTACAAAGTAGTCATCATTAGCAAAGAGTAGGGGAAGTGTCAAAGTTTTTTCTGTATTTAATATCTATGTTTAATACCTAATCCTCTGTTTAATAAATTTATCTAAGCTTAAATCCATTTATCCAAATTAGAACAAACACACAAAGCATATCCGCAGGTTACTGTATTTTATTTCCGAAAAAAACGTCCTAATTTAGAAATCAGGTTACTTTATGGGAAACTTAATAAATTTGAATTAAATAATTTTGAATACATAGATTGGCTGACGTGGGTCAGACAAATCGAAATTGTGATTAAGCACAAATTGAAAATTAAAACCGAAATCGAAAAGACAAAATTAACAACGAAGAACAGTCATGAATTTACTGCATTGAATGTCAAATTGCTCGAACAAATTCATGGAACAAAATAGAAGACAAAATTGTACAAGATTTATGGAACATATGACACACATAAAATTTGGAAGAATTATATTATTATATAAATCATGTATAATCGCTCACGTTATTGAAAATAACCATAAAATCGATAGATGTAATCTAAAAATCTCTTTTAAAATCGGTACCAAATAATACCGATCAAGATAAGAACTTAGATAAAAGACCTACTCCAAATTTAAAAAACATTTCAAAATTAGGGTTGAATTATTCAACCAAATTTGAAATTAAAATTATTTAACAAACATAAGTCTACGTATGTTATTATGGCATCAAAGCTGTTTCAATATAGTAACACGCAAGTAAATAGCGGTACCAACGTAAGATTGGCTGAAATGGTTAAGCGCAACGTATACTCTTATCTCCTTGGGACGTTTTCTCTGTTGAGTAGAAAAGAATCAGTTTAATAGAGTTGAAGAGAAATTTTAAATGAGTAAATAAAGTAGGCGAAGGGTAATCTCATTTTTAGTTTAAAACAATAATAATACACTGGAAGATACACTGTCAAATGTTTCAAAGAAATTGAATCCTGCTCCATCACGTAAAGATCTAAGGCTGCGTATTCATTTATCATGTTTCATTAGATTTACACAATGCATTAAATAGTGTCTTAATTTAAATTTCCTTTTTGTTTGCTACCAAATATCATACAAATGCGTTTGTTAAGGTACTGAATTCGAATTTGAAGTCGGTATATTTCCGAAAAAATATCTTTCTAAAAAATCACACTATATCTCCGAATTTTTAATTATTTTCAGTTTTGTCAATTAATCTTAGCCACAATAGAGGTGGCTTAATTGATGTTTGTACGAAAGTCCAAAACTGAGTCAAGCTGAAATAATTAATTCTCTATCTTCACTTAAAACTGAAAAAAACATAAATTAAACTAAATCTTTGTGTTTTATTTTTTCGGCTCCTAAGGTCCTTACAATGACACGAAAAGACATATATCAAACTATTTTCTATGTCTATTATATAACAAAATGGTAGTTGAGTAATTAGCCTAATATTTCTGGTACTGTACACACATAATGCTATACAACAATGAAAAGTTATTAATACAATGATGATCTATATGTGGAAGACCAGCTCGAAGAATATGCAGAAGTTTATTTGAAACATATAGAAAACGGCATAATATTTGACCCACAAGCTGAGAATTAGATTTCGCATACACAAGGTTATGCGAATAATCACTATGGTCGTTATAATTTATTGTGGGTAAATTTTAATGAGTTTTTAATGTTAGGATGGCCAAAATCGTTCTAGATCTCTATTTTATTTTGTTTTTGTTAACCAATAAGTTAACTACTGACTTTTGCAGGAGCTACTGACTTGTCTCAAAAAGAGGTGGGCAATTCAGTTCTCATAGGCTCTGCAGTGGCTCACTCCGATTCAGAATATTATGGAAATATTGTGGCGCCAAATAACAAAAAAGGCAAAAAATTGGTAAAAAATGCAAAAAACTGAAAAAAGAATGTAAGAAAGAATGTAAGAAAGAAGAAGTAAATTGTCCTTTAAAATGTAATCTGAAGTTTTCAAGATCAACATTTAAAAATACACGCTAAATATTGGGATACTGAAAGAAGTTGGGAGTCAAATAGCCAATATGTTGTGTCGTCTATAAAAACAAACCCTGTTATTAGGCAATGGGTTCGAGATGGTACAAGGAAAAGAAAAAACCGAGTGCGATAATTTTTATTTTATCTTGATAAAGAGGAAGTACAAAAAAAAGTTTCTTGAATACACTGTGCATATCTGAAATTTTTATGAGAGTTGCCTTGAAAAAAGCTAGTGAGCCTGGTTTTGTGACACTAGATTTTAGGGAGAAGCATATTCCTGCAAATAAGTTACGAAGTGATAGTGAGTTTCTAGATTTTTTAACTTGAATACAGACACTCCGTTTATTTCAAGGAAGAAAAACATAGATTATTGAGTCATTTCTGATATAACTTACCGTGTGGTTACAGCTTCGTAAAGCAGATAATAAGTTGTTCTACAAGACCAGTTTCATTGAGAATACCTTTAAAACTGTTGAAAGTGGGCAAAACTGATGCTTGGGTATTGCCGATGGCTATCCAACCAATGTGATAAACAAAAAAATAGACAAGTTATGAAAAATACTGACACCTCAAGAAGTTATGACAATGGGTTCCTGAAGAGCTCAGATCATTATTTGAGAACATTTCACATGAGGAAGAGAAAGGAAATTTGACCTGAGGATAATTCAAGCACTCTGGAAAATAGTTTTGGCTATTACTTATGAATTTTTAAGTCTTTAAAACCATAACACAATTTCTTATTCATATTTAATTTTTGTAAAGATTTCTTTAAATATTAAATTTTATGTTACAGTAAATGCTGTTTAGTGTTTATTTATTTATTTTATTAGTGTTTGTTTTTATATCTTGTCATAGTGTTAAGCCCTCAAAAGATTTTATAAGTACAGTCCTGTTAAATAAGACGTTCTTGAAATTTTTAAAGACTGATTTAATAACCAGCTCTGCAATCAGACCCATTCATTTCTTACCTGTTTCTGTGTCCTCCTGAAAAGGTAGTGTAGTGAGACTTACGTTATTCTGGTTCCAAGGTACGGAGTTTAATTTTTATTTTTCAGATTTTTATCTGTCATAATCACATGGTCCAATACTACGCCGAATATAATTGGCCGAACAATGAACACGTGATCGAAGCTGGTTGGTAACTTTTTTAGTAAATTTAACGTCGGGTGGAGACTGCTTATATAATTATAAAACAACAACATGATTATTCAAAACAATAAAAATTTCGCATCATTGAACCTAAAAAAATAGCTACTTTTCTATCCTGACTTGTTAATATATGGTGCCTGATGTATGGGGACTGCCAATTTTTTTTTTTTTTTTTAATTTTGTGCTATAATTTAAAACCAGATAACATCATTAATTCAAAACTTTTTTTCTGTTTATATGCTTAATAAATGTATTGTTACCAAGGTTGGTAATAGAAAATAAATTTTATAATATTTCCTGTGATTTTGAAAAGACAAATGTTTTCGATATTAACTTCGGTTAGTAAATTTGGAAATAATATCTTTTCAATTTCTGTTATCAATAAATATATAAATGTGGTACTTGAAATATTTTAGGAACTCTCAAAGAAGGTTCTATTTTTCGCGCGTATATGTATATAAATATATACATATTTATGTTTTAAAATATTTTTAACGGAATCATTTATTTCAGTTTTTATTGTTTTATTATAAATCAATAAATATAAACTAATAATTGATATTAGAATTAAATCTAATTTTAATATAAGAATTAAATTTAAAATAAGTCGTTAAATAATTTCAGAAGTATAATAATTATGGTCATATCTACACAATAAACAACAATATCAACAATGAATTTTACTAAATTGACAATAATTTTACTAAAGTATAATTATAATATTTACAATATTTTTACGACCCCTTATACGATAATTTTGTAATAGATGTTTGTAATAGATTTTGTAATCCTGCCAACATTGCTTCGGCTTTCCAAAATAGCGTTCATTTCTATGTATTTATTATTGTATACGCGCATATATCCATTTAAAAATTTTTATGAAATTTGTTTTTGGCTTTAAGACTTAATTGTTGTAACTTATTTTTAATTATCTTTTCGCTATTTCGTGTTATTTTCTAAGGTTTTCTTCATTATAATATGAAAATTTTTTTATGGAATTTTTAAAATTTGATAACATTTGATAAAAAATAACACATAAAGAGGTATACTTTGATAAACGTCTCGGCTGAATTACTCTGTATCCCACAAATACAAATATACATATATATCTATTGCATACTTTTCAATTTCATTTGAAATATCAACTTGTTTTGGAAGACAAATTTTAGAAGATATCCCAGAGGCCTTGCATTTTGTAAATGAAAAATCAAATGAAACCAAACATCATTATTTAGAATTTGTAATAATTTGACATATCATAAAATGAATTAGTCATAATTCAAGAAAATTAAAACAACTTTTAGACATTACGTAAATATTCGTTACTGAATCTACTTCTTGAACTAAATATTCTTTGAATAATCAATTTTAATCTTATTTATCTCTCTTAATAATTTTTTAAAATTATTATATACTGCCATAGATTATGAAATTTGACATTTAAAGTATTCAAATCAAAAATAATTTCGCATCATTTAACCCCAAAAAATGTATGTGTATATGGTATTAGATGTTTCGCGACTGCCAATTGTTTTTTTTTTTTTTTTTTTTTTTTTTTTTTTTTTTTTTTTTTTTTTTTTTTTTTTTTTTTTTAAATTTTGCCAAATACATCATAAAAAAACATATTTAAAGATTTATAGTACCATTTGAAATTTTCAAACAGTATTGACCATGGGCTATTTCATAATTTTTTTGAAAAACTGGTAGCCGTTTAAAATAGACTGCAAACAAGCTTGGTAATGAAATCATATATTTTTAAATAATTCATAAATTAACTTCGGTTATTATATTGGGAAATAAAATCGTTTCAATTTCTGTTATCAATAAATGGGATAAAAACGATTTGGGTAAGATTGAAAGATTTTTTAGTAAATATAAAAAAATCAAAAATATATTAAAATATTGAGTTTTAAAATGTAGAATGTAATTTAAATCAAATTAATATATTTAATCAGGAGTTCTTAATAGATTAGAACATTTAATAAAATTTTATGTTTTTAAATTTTGGTATTTTTTTTAACTTAGTTTTTTATGTCTATTTAAATTTGCTATACTTTCATCAGGATTATTTTTAAGCTTTACAACGTTAAGACAAGAATAAATACATTTCTTATTTATTTCATTTTTGTTCGATTCGGTCTTTAAAAGTATAATTGCAATTGTGAATAGGGAAGCACTGAAATACATTAAAGCATATCATGTCATTTACAAAAACCCATCTAAATAGTTGATTATCGATTACTTTAGAAAAGGGTAGTAACCTATTCCTGTAAGAAAATGCTTGGGCTGTACATTATTGTTACCGGCGAGTAAAAACTTTCTAACCTCTAACTGCTTGTACTGATATTTATTTATTTTTCGAGTTTTTCTTAGCAAGCCGGTTCATTTGATACCCATATTGTACGAGTGTTTTAAAAATAACTAGTCCGCCATCTTCGCTGTGCCGCCATATTTGATTTAGAATATTTTCACACACTAAACCATCCATTGTCATCCAAACTGAACGTTCATCAAAAATTTCAGCCCAATTGGTTGAAGACATCTGCTTCATAATTGAGTTGCAAGATTTCATTCGTACAAATTACATACATTGCAAGTTATTAAAAGTTTTAAAGAACCGTATAAATTTGTCGTAATTTAGAAGTGGTTTCAAATATATGGGATATTTTTGAAAGTGTTACTACTTTTTGGGAGTGATACCGTTTGGAAAATTGAAATTTTTATTTTTGCCTTAATATAAAAATTCCTTGTAACCAAGGAATCTGTACTAATCAGAACTGATTCATTTGCACCAACTTTGAAAAGCAACTGGTAACAACAAAATTATTTATATTCATAATTAATTTTTTGTGATTTTTTACGGACAAAACTTAATGAAATATCATTCGTAGTCTATACGAAATATTTATTAAACTGATATAAATACAACAGATTGTATATTTTAAATTAGTAATACTCTTACTAGATCATTTAATCTTAATAAACTCAGAATGTGTTGATTTTCACGTAGGGATTTTAAAAATTGTAACAATTTTAATGTTAAAGTACAGGAAATACTATATTTTTGAATGGTTCATAAAACATTGAAATTGTCGAAAGCCGAAAACGAACTTTCTCCGTCTCATCCATAAGAAATGCATATTATAAAATTTGGCCTAAGAACACTCAGTGGATCAATACATATTATTTACTATTAAACACTCAAATTGAATGAGTTGGAAATTGTTGAGAGTACAACACACACTCATCATGTTTTTTGTGTGATTTGATAATTAATAGAATCAGATCTGTTTCGAAAGTCTCATAGTTGTTTAAAATTCAAGATTCAAATTTAACCTATTTATATTTAAAGGACACAATTTCAAAAACGCGTAAAAAATTTCACTGTTGAGTTGAGTCTACCTCAGCTAGTATAATCTACTGATATTGTGCCATCTAACTATCATTTTATGTTCTTCATGGATTGGAACGATGGCAGGCAGTTAGATGAGTCTAAAAAGGAAAATTTGAAATCTGAAAAAAATATTTTGCGTTTTCTTTAGAAGAAAATAACAGAAAATTATTTCCATCTATATTAAATGATTTTGTCTTTTATCCAATGGACTAATTATACACACAATACTATTTCAATAAAAAATAGCATTCTGAGTAGATGGTGTAAGTAGGCTGATGTATAGAAGGTTATGTATAGAATATGAAATGTATAGAAGGTTTTGAAATTATTTCAATCTTAAATATCGAATTACATGAGTTTTGTTATTTTCTAGGAGGTATATTTGGTTTACATAGCTTAAAATTTTGTTTCAGGCATCTAAATATAATTGTAATGTTTAATGTAAAATTAATTCATACCGTACTGATAACTAATTCTGACAATAATACTTTAGCTATTTATAATAAACTGTTTAATCTAAGGTAATACAAAAAGTATTTTCCGATTCTGTTTGTTAATTTTCTTAAATGGGCTTATTGTTATTGAAAATCGTATAAAAATCCTCGTTTATAAAATTAAATATTTAACATTTTGACCCTCTATATTATTTTCATTTTTTTTTTCTAATATTTTTTCCATGCAGAAAGTTTTGTAAATATCAAAACAAGCGATAGCCAGGCAAGGTCCGAGCTAACGATATGCATCCATACTTCCCAACCAAACTCTGTCAATTTTTGTAGATATCGAAGATAAATGTAGCCTGGCAGAGTCGTGGTGGAACACAACGCCTCTTCTATTAACCAAGTCTACTTTCTTTGATTTATATTCTGAAATTTTGTTTATATTCTGAAGTTTTGACCGTTGAATATGGATTCAAACCGAGTGACCAGGTTCCAAAATGTGCATATTATAGCCTTTTCTTTAGTGAAATAATATCATATGGTATATTTCTACAGAAACTTGACTTATATTTAAAGTTTACAACTTTTAACTCTTATAAAGACAAATAACAATCTCTTCACAAAAACTTTATCTCAAATATCACCATTCAAAAGCACCCTTGATTTTGCTTACGCGGATAAGTAGCTACCGATATACCGCTACCAACGCAATCTTCTGTCAAAAATTTAAAAATACCTTTTAGATAACCTAAAAAATATTTAATTTTAAAGAACTGTTTGGTTTCTTTAAATATTTTCTGTTTATTGTGCATCTTTTATGGTATTAGCTGATTAATTACAGGTTCTTGAAATATTTTAGGAACTCTCAAAGAAGGTTCTATTTTTCGCGCGTATATGAATATAAATTTCTTTATTACATCGTATCGTTAAAACTCAAGTGTATTTGAATTTGTCCGGGTATTAAAAAGTGATAAATAAAATAAATAATTAAGAAATCAAAAAATGTTTTTCAGAACAGAAAATTTAAATGTAATAAGTCAATAATTTAAAAGTAAAGTTTAACTCTAATTTGGTTGAACAGACTATATAATATGTTAAATACTCGCTTTAAGTTTAGTAGTAGGCGGGACCAAATAATATTTTTTCAGTTTGTAATTCCTGCTTGCTACTAAATTTAATGCGGGTATTTACCTAAGGCTTTTTTTAGAACGAAGTTCCTTACGGCAGGCTTGGAGGGGATAGGGATTTTGCTGTGTGAGCTAACTGAAAAAAATGTGATAGTAAGAAAAAACCGTAAGAAAAAAACGTGGAATTAAGACGTGCACAGGCGCGAAAGTCGCATACACAAGCGAGTAGTGTATAATACATTTCTCTTTCTCCCTCTTGCTTTTCGTTCTCTCATCCCTTCTCTTTCTATAGTAGATACTGAAACGTTATACATCAACCAATGATATATAACTATTTGTCTCATCCAATCAGAGAACAGAATTATTGGTAGCACAAGCATCTACCGTTTAGTATATAATAAACTAGTTGAACGATAATTATACACTTGTCTTTCCTACTTTTCCAACCGGAAATCCCAAATCCACATCCAACAAAGTACATCGAACCAATACAGTGTGAAAGCTGGTGTACCTCAAGGCTCTTTGCTTGGACTCCGCCTATTTTTATACTACATCAACGATATTCCGAGGGATCGAGCTACCGAAACAGCTCTCTTCGCCGACGACACGGCCATCTATTGTTCCTCATGGCAACCGAAACAAGTTTCGAGTTGCCTTCAATCCCGATTGACCATCCTTGAAAACTATTTCAAGTCATGGAAAATCAAAATTAACCCTACAAAGACCCAATCTATTCTCTTCACTCGAAAGAATAAATTTTCAACATACGCGCTTGGATTGAAGATGTTTGACACGCAAATCCAGCAAACTCATAGTGTTGTCTATCTGGGTGTAATCCTCCAAAGGCAGTTGAACTGGACACAGAACGCCAAAAGGCGCCTGGCCCTGGGAAACGCATCCTTTGCAGGATTGTACCCACTACTCAGCCCCAGGAGTAAACTGGACGAACGTTTAAAGCATCGACTCTACAAGTCATGTATCCGCCCAGTACTCACGTACGCAGCCCCTATTTGGACTAACGTTGCATATTCGCTCAACACGAAGATGCAGCAATTCCAAAATCGTTGCCTTCGAGTCATCTCAAAAAAACCCCTAAGATTTCCGTCCGAAGCTCTCCACCGCGAAACTGGACACCCAACTATTCCAAACTTTATCCTTACCACCTCAAAATCCTTTTTCCAATCTTCACGCAACAATCCCTTCCCAGAAATCAGCAAACTGGGTCAATTTGACCCAAGGATGCTGCCTTTTAGGAAAAGATTTCCCATGCCACACGATGTCGATTGCATCTAGTTCCGGTGTAATCTTAATTGTATATAGTTTCTTTTTCTTTTCTTTAATTTACAGGTTAAGCTAGTTTTAGGGATGGCCTATCCATCCACATAGGTTAAGTATTTTCAAATGGTTTTTTTTTTTTTTTTTTTTAATTTTCCATTTTATTAAAACGATGTAATGAAAAATTGTAATCTCGATGTAACTAGTATATAAGATGATGTATTATAGATAAAGCTTAGGCTAGGTGCTATAGTAATAAACCGATTTGTATTATATATATATATTTTTTTTGATGAAAATTAAGAATTATTAATTTGAAAATTAATTATACACATACACGTATTGACTGGTGTTCTGTAACTATCTGTTAATATTTATTGTTAATAACAATGCCACCAAAAACAAGTGGAAAAGCAGCTATTTTTCAATTTGTGTCGATTCTACATTAGCCGAAGGAACTTCGTTCCTACCTGGTGTCCCAAGACACCACATCATTTTTTTTCTATTATCATTCTTGTTTCGGGCGTTTTAGTGTAAATTTACTTTACTTTAAATTTTCTTTTTGGCTGCCGGTTTTTTAAAATTATATACTTTATTACTTTTTTTTTTATTTTATGAACCCTATTGCATTTCGAACTTATATTTCTAATCATTAAATTTTTCTATTACCCATATTTCACTGACATACTTAGGGATAAAAATTGTTGCGTATGTTTATCTAAAGAGTATGGGACATTTCATGTGGCCTGCTTTAACTTACAAATTTCTATTTCACTATATTGTATTATTTTTCTATAAAAGGTTTTATTTTCGTAAAATTCAAAAATGTGATATATAAATATATATATATATATATATATATATATATATATATATATATATATATATATATATATATACAATTATATATATATATATAAATATATATATATATATATATTTATATATGGGTATTTTACTAAAGATTGCTACGACATTTCGTACTAGTATGTCTATTTATGATATTTTTTTCTTACATCTTCATAGAAACAGTTTAACCCTTATTTTACCTCCTTAAATTTTGAAAGTAGTTAGGAGTAAATGTTTTTGTGTGTGGTAGGAGTTCTATTGACATTTCATGTGTATAGCATATATAGTACACGTTAACTGATGAACCAATTTTGTTCATTCAATTCAATTTTTGAATTATGTCTATTAGACTTTTAATATTAATAATCCTAAAAAATTCTGTTTGTTTTTTTGGTTAAAGGTATAGATTTCGGGGAGTAAAAGTCTCTTCATTTTCAAGTGCAATCTCAATAACTACGATCACATATTATACGGATGTAAAGTGAAATTACATGCATTTATACATATTTAGAATATAGAAATTAAAGAAAATCTTACATAGTTTCCAATGATGTATTTAATTTATAAATTCCCATGTTAACATTTTAGAGAAGTGTATTCAACAAATATATGTATATAGAAATGTTGTTTTGTATATATAAACCGCAATTATTTCTAGTAGCTAAATAAAGTTATTGTTATGCATATAGTGTTATAATTAAAAGAGAAGACAATATTACACAACAACATAACAACGATTTACAAGCTACAACCAAAAGAACACCATTCTTCCGTAAGTAGAACGCAGGTAGTTCTTAGACATAATGAAAACGTATACAGAGTATTATTAAAAACGAATATTTCATAAATAATTGAATTTATACGCTCTATCTACTAACTACACAAACATTTACTTCACTTGTAATACTCTATAAATATAATATCATTTGTGAAGCTGATTGACTGCCTAACGCAGTCATCAATATAAATTTCAATCCACTTCTATACATGCTAGAGACACGCAGTTTTTTGCATTCGACATGAAATTTCTTCAAATAGTAAAAATAGATGATTTTTTTTTATCAACCTCGCCCTAAATTTCCGATCCAATTTTTTATAGAGTTTAGGATCACTTACTGAGGATAAAATCATAAAATGCATACAAATTCCGGTGGATTGTTGAAAAAAGTTTTTGGCTGAAATTTCGGAAATTATACACTTTGGGCAGCATTCAATGGTACCATTAGAGTAGAGGACACAATTTCATCTTTTGTTTCCTGTAATATTTTTTTGAAAAACCGTTTTTTCATTATTTTTCATTATTAATTTGTTTTATCTCGGCCGATAACTCTTAACATATTGGAATAATCAACAAAATATATCAAACCATTTTTGAAGAATTTGTTCTCTACAACTTCTGTCAAAACTTATTTTCTAATACCCATACTTTTTGAATTATCGGCCGAGTTGTCAATGTTCGACTACCGGGAGTAAAGTCGAAAATTTCGAGGCATGTATAGAGTATAATGGTACAAATTTAATCATTAAATTTCAATAAATTATTCTTCTACTTTTGTCCTACTGATTATGAATAGTTAAGCTCTTGGAATAGCCAATAAAAAAATTTAACAAAAAATTGCAAGCTGTTATAAGGAAATTTATTTGAATACTACCAAATCGTTTGGCCACTTAAAAACTCAACTTGATTTTAAACAAGATAAAAATCAATCTTTTAAAATTT
Organism: Chrysopa pallens; assembly: GCA_020423425.1. Taxonomy (NCBI): domain Eukaryota; kingdom Metazoa; phylum Arthropoda; class Insecta; order Neuroptera; family Chrysopidae; genus Chrysopa; species Chrysopa pallens. The sequence continues at coordinate 2,342,961 of CM035591.1, forward strand.
ACGCCCGGTAGTCAAACATTGAACGGCCTATAGCTCAAAAAGTATGGACTATAAGTAAATTGTAGATAATAAATTAATCTTTAAAAATGGATCTATTTTATTGATTTATTGATTATACGATATTTTCAGAGTTATCGGCCGAGATTAGGAAAATCGAAAAAGATATGAGAACCAGTTTATTTAATGGGTTATACTTCTTAAACGCTAAGTTTTACAAAAGCAGTTTGAGTCTTGTTGTAACTGAGATACAGTACAGACGTATTTTTATCAGTAACAAGTAACAAACAAATCAAACTTATATAACTTACTCAATTGTTAAAAATTTCGATTAAAAAAAAAAAATAAATTAATTAATAAAATAGTATTAAAAATATAAAATATAAAAGTGTATACAGTGTGACAGTGTGTGCAAGGTGAAATAGGTACTCTCCTAAGAGACTACTTGTTCACCATAAACAATGTTAGCCAGGTAAGGTTGGGATGAAATAGCCACATTGACACCAGATAAAAGTCCAGATCTAACAAACAAATGGGAGAATCAACCACCAAAAAAGCGGATCAAAAGACAGAATCCTTCCGCACCAGGCAATCAAATTAAAAGTTCCTCATTCACAGTACATACTTCAAACAGATATGATATCTTATCATCGGATGACAAAGAAGAAACCATGCAAACCTCAAATCCTTCAACCACCAAAATCCCACCCATATTTATTCATAATATACCTAACTATAAAGCAATAATAGACGACTTAGACAATATTACTAAAGAAAAATATAGTACTGCGTTCAAAAGCAATCAGACTTAAAAAATTAATCTTGGATCAATTGACGACTTTCGGGAGGTAACCACTATTTTCGAAACAATGAAGGTCTAATACCATTCCTTCTGTCCACCGGATAAAAAGTTATACTGAAAACGTTCCATACAATTTAAAGACGAAGGCATAAAGGAAAAACTTAAGAAAACATATTCCGTTACAAGAGTAACAAGGTTACTAAATAAACAGAAACATCCAACACCTCTATACGCAGTCGAGCTTGACATAAACGGTAAAGAAAAGGAAATTTTCAATCTACGTTCCCTTTTCCGTGCCATAGTGACAGTTGAATCAAAAATAAAAAGCAGACATATACCACAATGTACCCGGTGTCGAAGATATGGCCACACACACAATTTTTGTAAGCTGGACGTCCGTTGTGTTAAATGTCTTGAGGCACATCATTACAATATTGCAAAAAGCACAGAGGACCCAAAATGTGTCAATTGTGGTGAATCACACCCGGCAAATAATAAAGGTTGTATACACTACCGAAACCTCAAATATAAGCCTAAAAACATGAATCAACAACCAATAGACAAATACAATACTTCTTCTTCTTGCTTAGCTCTATAGCCCTTGGTGGGCCTTGGCTTTCTCTACAATAGAGTCCCACGTTCCTCTCTCCTTTGCTTTAATTTTCCAGTTCTTTATTTTTAATTTTGATAAGTCTTCCTGAACTTGATCGAGCCACCTCAATTTGGGTCTACCTCTTTTTCTCGTATTGAATAATTTTCCCTTCATGATTTTCTTAGGCATACTCGTTTCTTCCATTCTTTCAACATGTCCAATCCATTGTCTTTTCCTTTAATTAATTTGTCTATTTCAAAGTTGTATCTTTTTCGCCAGATGTTATTTTCTTTTACAGCCCCATATATCTTTCGAATTATTCGTCGTTCAAAGTTTCTTAATATATTTTGGTCTCTGTTGCTCAAAACCTAGGTTTCTGATCCGTATGTCACTATTGGCCTTATAAGAGTTTTATAAATTAGCATTTTACAACTTTTTGAAATTAATTTACTTCCTAATAATCTAATATTTGCAAAAACTGCTTTGTTTCCATTTTGAATTTGTTTATTAATGCACTCATAAATTTCACATTTATTGTTGATTTCATTTCCCAAATAAATAAATGTATTTGTTCCTTTAAATGTTTTATCAAATACAATACACTTATGCAAAATATACCACATCAAAATCCTCGAGCAAGTACTAACAGCACAAACCAAAGATCCACGTATGCAAACGTAACCAAAAAAAAAAAATTACTCAATTTTTCCAATCAGATCCAATTACCTCCATCATTGAAAAAATCCCTTATCTGTTTTCAAAATTCATAAATTTCCTAATTGACCTCATCAAACCACATATCGATTCTTTAAAGAACAACTTTTTTCAACAAATAACAACTCTATTGACCCCTGAAAATAAAAACATCAAGCGTCCAAAAAACACAATCAATAATATAAAAATATTAAATTGGAATGCCGACGGGTTCAAAATGAAAATAACATCATTCCTATACACCTTGCAATCCGAAAACATATGCATCGCGTGTATTACGGAAGCACATCTAGTATCAACAGAAAAAATTAGTTTTCCTGGATATATAATTTATAGAAATGACTGAGATTCGCCGACGGCATCGGGAGGCCGTGGTATAATAATAAAAAAAAACTTACCCCATAATTTACTTGAAACACTATCTCTTAAAAACCTGGTAGCTATAAGAATCGTTGTGTTATTGAAAAATAACAAAACAAAACAAAAGTGTGAACGCCAAAGACATTGAAACCATATTTAAGGACACTCAGCCCACGCTTCTAATTGGGAATTTAAATTCCAAATGTGTAAGATGGGGCTGTAAAAAAGACAATCCTAATGAGTTAAAATTAAAAAAAATATTATTAAAAATTAAATACAAGTTCACGCCCCGCCGGAACCAACACACACACCTTACAACACACGTCATGGATCTGATATTTTAGATATTGTCTTACAACAAAATTTACCATTTCCATTTTTTATTAGAAACTTTGACAGTATATCTTCTGACCATACTGCTGTAATTTTGAGTTTCATCGAAGAACCTTTAATAACGTAAAAAGCAAACCCATTAAAACGGGAAGAGTAAATTGGGAAACTTACGAATGCGTAATCAACAAGAACCTCCACATACAAAGGCAAATTTACTCAACAAATGAAATAGATCAAGCCGTACACCACCTTACGAATGCTATAGTAGCTTCTGCTAATAATGCTATTGTACAAACAAAGGTAACTAACAATGTCCAACTCAGTATTCCACATCACATTCTAAAACTTATAAAACAAAAACACAGAACGAGACGCGCATGGCACAAAACTAAACAACCTGTCTTAAAAACCTGAATAAGTTATTAAATAAAATTCACGTTGAAATGGAACAATATAGGATCAACTTATATCAACAATGTATTTCTGAATTTAATCCAGCAGACGAGCAAATATGGAAGGGTACAATATACGTGCTACGAGAAAGTACAACAATTCCACCCTTACAATACCAGAACAAAACCTTATATTCAACGCAAGATAAAATCGAAGCTTTCGCTGATCACTTTCAAAATATTTTTACTCCAAACGACGAATCCAATGACACATCGATCCCAAACTGCAAATTATCTCTTCCTCTTGAAATAGAAACAACATCACCAACGGAAATAAAATTCTATATAAAACACACTGCAAATAAAAAATCTCCCGAAGAGGATGGTATAACCAACAAATTTTTAGCAGTTGGTTATTTTCGTGTGAAATGGAAACACGCAAACATAATAGTACTGCACAAACCTGGCAAAAATAAACAGGAAATCGAAAGTTACCGACCAATCAGCCTACTAAATGGAATTTCGAAACTATCGGAGAAAGTCATCCATCATTGACTAAAAAAATTTTTAAATGGTCAAAGTGTTCTTCCAGATATAAAAAAACATCAACATGCCATCAATTACCACGTTTAGTAAAGACTATGGAAAGTGGCTTTGAAAACAATACACTGTAGCTACGTTTCTAGATATAACTCAAGAATTAGACAAAATTTGGCATCAACGATTATTAAATAAATTACACAAAGTTGAAACTCCATCATATATAAATCGAATAATACCATAATTCATTCAAAATAGAACATTCTCGATATCAATGAATAATTGCGAATCAACTACAAGGCCCATAAAAGCTGGCGTACTACAAGGATCTATATTAGGTCCATCCTTATTCAACATTTACGTGCATGACATTCCCAATATAAGCCCTTCATCAGATATAGGTATGTATGCAGATGACACAGTTGTCTTTACACAAAATCTGGATCTAGGCAAAGGCATACATAACCAACAAAGAGCACTAAACATATTACACAATTAGTTTAAAATCTAGAATATAAACTAAATCCACAAAAGTGTGAAGCAAATATATTCACTCTTAAACGGGTAACAACTCTAAAAAATTTAAAATTGATAACCACAACATAAATTTGAATAATGCAAGCGTTAAATATCTTGGAACATTATTGAATAATGTTCCAAGTTAAATATTACATATTGAGTAATGCGTTTAAATTGGAACGATCACATAAACGCTAAAATTAAACAAGCAAATATCCGTACCATTAAATTATATCCTCTCCTAAATTAAAAATTCTACGAAATGAATGTTCTCTTCACCTTTATAAGTCCCTCATACGACCCTTGTTTACCTACGCTTGTCCCGTGTGGAGAAACATCTCTAAAGCACAATTAAATAGAATGCAAATTTTACAAAACAAAACTCTCAGAATCTGCTTGAAAGCACCATGGTTTGTACGTAACAAACAAATCCATGAAGAAGCAAACATCGAATTCATTGGGCAATTTATCACAAAGATTTTACACGAATTTACAATATTGTCGCCAAGCAGCCAAGTTTAATTTGCATATTAAACTGCCTCAACAGTCCTAAAAAAAAATTAATAATAAAAATAATAATAAAAATAATAATAAATAAATAAATAAAAATTTTTTTTTTTTTCAATTACATTGAACACACTGTATGGGACAGTAAAATAATAATAACATATTGTTGTCAACATTTGAATATTTTTGCAATGTATAAAAACAGATGTAGAGTAGCAGTAATACTTACGTATGAAATCACAAGATACGTACAAATTTCGGAGTATCAGGCGCCATCTCGAAAAATGTTATTGGGCGATATCTCGGAAACTAAACACCTTAGGGTAAATGTCATTGACATCATTATTGTAGAGAATAAACTTGCATATTTCGTTTTATTTATACTGTTTTTTTTTTTAAATTCTTTTATTTGCCAGACCAATATTCAAACATTATACATGGCATTTATAAAATAAGATACATGACAAAAAGAAAAAATTAACATTAAGAGGTCGTCGCTCATTTACGAGGCTCCTCGGTCACTATATAATGGTTTCACCAAATTTCACATAATTTGAACTATTTATATTTATTAAATAAAATAAAATATTGTCTGCTTTTTTATAAAAACAACACATTAGAGTAGCAGGAATCGGCGCACGAGTACCGAAAACTATTTCACCTCAATTTTTTTATGCGATCCTCTTCAAATTGCCCTCCTAATGATATAAATGCATGTTGCCATGGCGCAACCCGGTGCCATATTGTTTAAACCGAAATTGTTTAAACAATTGCAAGGCATTGTTATTTTTCAACCGGACAAATTTTTTTTATATTCTTTATTGAAATACCAATAAAAAAGGTCCCATGACTTTTAACGATAAAGTTAATATTTTTAAAGATATGAATTTTTAAAGGTTCGAAAAATCTCAAATTTGGGTACTTTCAACCCATGACAAATATATTAAAAAAAAACATAATGTCTAAGTAATATTTTTTTTTTAATTCTCTATACAATTGTTAATAATATTGTAAAAAGAGATTTTAAAAAATTTCATTGTTTATACCTTTTTTTAATTGTTAATAAGTATGCGTCGCTTACCTTTAAGTATCACTGTCTCTCTCTGACTCATAGTTTTTTAAGTATCGCTGTCTCTCTCTGACTCATTGGTTTATTGGTGATTCTAGGCCTAAAGAAAAAAAATTGTATCGGAAATTTAGTGCGAGGTTACCTTCTATTTTTACTGTAGTAAAACCTACGGGAAATTTTTTTTTTATAATTTTCTCAAAAATTTGTCAAACAATTCCCAAAATTAATTTATAGACATATAAGGAAGCTGCTGTTTCTTCCATCGTACGTGAAATTATTTGAGGTTCCAAAAACATGTCATTTTCAATTATAAACCCCTATTACTTGAAATGTACAGAATATAATTATCCACAAATCATCTGAAAATGGCAAAAATACTTACTCCCAGGTACTTTAGACCCGAAATTACTCGTATCTCCCCCATAAATTGTAAAAACTACCACAAAATTTTCTTTTTTCTGATATTAAAAATAAAAATAAAATGTATAAAAAAATAATAATAATCTTAAGGATGTAACATGAAAAGTCCCGGGCCTAACAAAGAAAACACAATTTTTTTTGTTCAAAATTAGCGTTATTCATCAACGTAATCTCCATCAAGAGCAACGCAATCATTCCAGCGCCGCTCTAACATTTCAATACCACTTTTGTAGAACGATTTATCTTTTGCCTCAAAATAGGCCTCAATTTCAGCGATAACCTCTTCATTCGTGCGAAATTTCTTACCAGCGAGCATTTTTTTCAGGTCTGGGAACAACCAGTAGTCGCTGGGAGCCAAATCTGGCGAATTCCGGTTTGTTTCGTTTAAAGATGAATAACACTGCTCAGAATCATCAACAATTTCTCGTTTTTGGTCAACAGTGAGCAAACGCGGCACCCACTTTGAACAGAGCTTTCTCATAGTCAAATGCTCATGCAATATAAGCCAACACATTCTTTTGATATCTTTACGATGTCAGCTAACTCACGCAACTTCACTTTTCGATCATTCAAAACGATTTTGTAGATTTTTTTTTATGTTTTCTGGTGTCATCGCCTCATTTGGACGTCCACTGCGTTCTGCATCATCGGTGTCTCTACGACCACGTTTGAAGTCAACAAACCAACGTTTTATTGTTGTTTCTGATGGAGTGGAGTCCCCATAACACTTTTCAAGCCATTGCTTCGCTTGAACGGTATTTTTTCTATCAAGAAGCAGTGTAAAATTAAAACACGGAATTGTTTTTGATCCATTGTTTTGAAAATAACAAAAGTAGCGTCACTCTTAGCACAATAACTCACAAACTAATGAATAGAATATCTTTAAACTTTAACAGATGTCTTTTGAACGTTAGTATTAACTGAAAAAAAAGTGACTGTAATAAAACTAGCACCATCTGTGTTAGGCCCGAGACTTTTCAGTCCATGTAATATATTGAAGAAAAATAGACAAAAATCCGTTGAAGATAGAAAGATGATGTTCAAAAATTAAAGATATATATATAGTTAAGATTTAATGAACTTATAAAATCTTACGAGATAAAGCTTTGTTATATTAAAAATTGATAATTTTAATAGATAGCAAAATGTTTCTTTGAAAATAACCAAAAAAAGAGAATAATAAAGTGAAATATACCGCTGGGCCGATATATTGTTAATCAAATCTCACTTACGTAAAAACTCAAAAGTCACTAAGATTTAAATGGCTAGTTCATTACTGTAACAATTCTTCCAGAAAAAAGTTTGGAAAAACAATTCCACCGTTTAACACCGTATTTGGTGTACGACTATCCGTTGAAATCAACACATGTTTTATAAACGCTTAAACGTCCGTTGAATATCAAACTCTTTTGTGACTGGCTTATAATAAACAGAACTGACAGTAAACGGTAAAATAGACGGAACCGAAAAAATGGACGGTAGTTTTAATGCACGTTGGTTAAAGAAACATTAGTGGGAGAACGCTAAGATGCACTCTTTAAAAATATTATATATATTTTTAATATTAACCAAATAAGGCGAAAAACCTTTTGTTCACAAGACATACAAAATTTAAACTATGTATTTTATTTTATACACCGTGTTTTAGTAATTTAAGTTTTTCAATTCTAGTGTCAATTATCGGTGGTCATGTTACCATTAAATATTTTGAATGTTTTTCAATATAGATTTACACATACTTTGATTATATATTTGTGTTATCCTTACAAAAAAACAAGGAGCTAATCAAAATCAAAATATGGGGGGGGAGGTATTAAAATGTTGACTCGTTGTGTAAAGAACTTGTTTGTAACCTTCGTTGAGGTAGTTTAATCCAAAGCGTTAAACTAACGTATTAAATAATTTAAAAACAAATGAAATGCTCTCCGATGTACAAAACAAATTCAATTAAATATCTGCACCAAAACAAATAATTGTGAACAAATAATAATAAACCTCAGGATTTACCAGTCGAGAATAAACAAAATTGTTTTAAAATAATTTTTTGTGGGGCGAACAAACCTTCTGATGCCGGTTATGACACCCAAATATACTCTACATAAACTGACTTTAAACATAAAAATAATGCGAGAACTAGATTCCATTACTAAGTTTTAGTGTCTGTGTGTGCGTAGTTTAACTATAAATCTAAAGGTAGAATTTATATCAAGCGAAAGGTTTCGAGGAGTAAAATATAAGTGTTAAGCGCCGAATAGTATAGAGCTCATGTGCTGACCTTTAGCACATGGTAGCGGCTTATACTCGTCGAAACCTTTCTTGTGTTATAAATTTAGTAAATGTATTTTATGAAGTAAGATAAGCTCCAAATAGAAGTAAAACATACTTTTGTTCATATATTTCTCTTAAAATATAGCCTACGTTTTTCGGATCGTAAGAATAAATCGATATAATAAATATAACGATAAACATTCATATATCCAATGTGTTTATGCACATACTATATGTACTCATATATACATACATTGATACATACATTGCTAAAAATCAAAGCTCTCTTTTATGACTTATCATTTAATAATTACTGCATCAAATGTTAATTAATTATATGTGTAACGTATAATAGCAAAACGAAAATCTTTTTGATTTTATACTAAACCTTGCAACATTGTAAAACGCGAACTACCTTTTTTAGAAATTTTTTTATTCTAGAATATATTTTCGAATAAAATAATGCTTAATGATTATGTTAAAAACGTACCAAGAATTTTAATTTTTTAAAATTCTCATGCTTCATTTTTGATAATTTATAGAAATTATGCGAACATACATACATGCATACATACATATGTAGACTGCTTAAGTCTTAACCCATCCTGTACGCTTCGCCGTAGTCGGGTAAAAAAACGAAAAAGATGAAAAAAAAGGAACAATGCCATATACATTACGTATTAAGAGCAGAAAATAAAAAAAAATTTAAAAAACTTGTATTGTTTCATGTTTTTAACGAACTAAAAAGTATGAAATAATATTTCTAATTTAAAACAAAAAACATGTATCATATGCTTCAAATAATTGATATATTAATTGATCAAATAATGCTGCTTTATGTGCCCCATGTTTTTGTTTGAAATTTTTTTTTAATTTTATTTTTATTTTGTGTTTTGATTGCCACACTTCTTAACACATACTGTACAATACATTCGTCTCTATTATTAGTGTTTGATACAATCGCTAACAACATTCCATTTGAATGGTTATCAATACAATTTGAATTTAGGAAAAAATCAATATTACTTTTATATTTATATTCTTTTAATATTAAAATGCATGACAATATGACTTCTTTTATTCATACAGAAATAATGACATGGCCACCACAAAATAAAGAAACTAAATGAAAAAGAAAATACTTATAGAGGTTATAGAAAGAATATCAAAGTAACTAACATAACGAATTTGTTTTAGTCTAAGGCACATCGCACACGGAGCGATTTGTGTGAAATCGGTGCTATCATGGATGTGATTCGCTTATGAAAAGCAATGTATAGTCGCACACGGTGTGATTTTCGTGATTTGAAATCATACATGTGATAATAAAAACGCAGCACAAACCCTTTGTTCATAACATCACATCGACATTTTTTTTTATTCTTGTTTATACTGTTATATAAATACACTTTTTGTTTTTGAATTGTCTATTCTGGTTTTTAAGTTGGATCATAGGGCCTCATGTGCCGATTTTTCTCATTCACGAACTAAAACTCACTTGTAGATATACGCCTCCAAAGTTGTTTTTAAGTTATCGTGTTGACGAACAGCAAACGGAAATGAGCTAATACTAATATACTAACACATATTCTACATGTAGAGTATAATATTCATAATATAATATTCATAATAATAGAAAAATTAACATCAAATTGATATGTTACATTACTTATTACATGTTATATTTCATCATTTTAATTATAAGAAAATAAACAATGTATAACCCCTCCTTCTAAGAACTTTGGCTGATCCAAATTATTATTATCCAAAATTTGAAAAAATATTTTATTTGTAATAATATTGTTTTCAAAAATTATATTGTAATAACTTGAAATTTCTGAAATTGTTTCCAAAAAGATCATTAAAGAGCTGAAAGTCATGCTTTACACCGTCGTTGTTATGTCTACATTAAATACGTTTTGTGCATACGTTTTTTGTTTTTTTAATTTGTAAGTTACTTCTGTATTTATTTATTAACTAAATGCTTAAAAAATTTGTTATAATTTTTTTTAAAGTATGATTTTATATTAAACAATTTATTTTAATGAACTATTTGACAAACTTATTACCATTTCGAAATTAAATAATAAATTTAACCTATTTTAAAACAACATTAACTTAAATTTGACGTGATACTAAATTATAAAGGGGTAGAAATCTCAAAAAATGGTAAAAATTTTAAAAAAATTATGTAGGATGAAACCCATTGGAAACGCAAGTTACATGATAAAAATGAAAGGAAAAATAAATTACGGGCGATCTGAGTTAAGAAAGTAGAAAGGGTGAGTGTTTAAGGGTAAAATTCAGTTTTTATAGTTTTTTATTTTTATCGTTTACATAAAAACTTTTTTGTCACGAAATTTGGTTTAAACTTATCTTTTTATATTCCAAATATACAGTACCTTTTTTTAATTTAAATATTTATTTTTTAACGTAATTAATTTAACTTAATATCGTTAAACAACCCTAATTTTCAATCTAAAAATCTCAGGTCCAAATTTCGACTTTTTCAAAAACGTTTTTGGGCTTTTTTCGTTGAAAACTCTTCTTTCGGATGGTGTAAAAAAAATATACACTTCAGCGGTAAATTTTCTTAGATAATGTAAAAAACGAAAAAAAAGCATTCTACATGTTGGTTATGTAATCTATTTTAACGATACAGAATACAAGATATTTGTTTGTTTGCCTTTCTTAGCCTTGTTTTTATCATTTTGTTTACATAACATTTATCTCATATGAAATTCAGATAAAACGAATTTTACCCTTAAACACTCACCCCTCCTACTTCCCAAATCCAGATTGCTCGTAATTTATTTTTCCTTAAATTTTTAGCATATTATTTTCCGTTTCCAATTGGTTTCATTCTACTATAGTGTTTTCGCTTTCAAAAATTATCTACCCTAGACTAATTATAGTCTGGTATGTTTTGCGTTTGTAACGGGAAGCCTGGGTCCAAAGGCCTCCAGGGAGGGGAATGAAAAGTGTCGTAGCCTCTTGTGAGCACAGCGAATACAGTTGATACACTTCTTTGCAAAATCTGAATACTTTATGTTTTCTCAGACGTTTTTATTATCGTAAGCAAGAGTGTGGTTTTTTAACAGTATAACAGCAGGTGTTCGTGGTGTAGTAGACTAAGAACTCTGGGGAAATTTAAAAGTTTTTTCTGTAAGGTTGCAATTTTTTCGGTTTTGAATTTAAGTATGCGAAGTACGAAAACTAACTACATACTGGAAGGAACTAGACCTTCACATCATCAACTTTTATCTTTTTGAAAGGAAGCATAGTTGAGTTGGATATAAATTGTAAGAGCTAGATAAAAAAAATCAAATAAAAATTGTTGACTATAAAATTTTACTTTAAAAAATATAATTTTATCTTTCTGGATATTGTTTGACATAACAGAGATACTAATTGTCTTCACACATACACATAGAATGTGTGTATATTTGTGATGTGCAAATATGTACGAGTAGAAACTTCTAGACGCCTTTTCGCCGTTATTTCAAATATTAACAGGCAAAATAACGAAAATATAATACAATAAAATTTTTATTTAAATCTTTTATTTCTAGCTCCTACCCTATTCACCCAACTAAACTATCCCGCCAGTCCAATAAATTATAACTGTTGATTCCTGTTTTCACTGGAAAAAATTACAACAGTAAGATCCTTACTCATATCGTCTACGAGCTCTTATACAATTTTATATGGTACTAATTTTGTAAGATAGGTACAAACTCATCACTTTAAGCCTTAGAAAACCAAAATTTTGATTTGAAATGCCTAATGTAGAAAAGGTGTCGCGTGAAGCATTGTAACATTAGGGAATCAAATATGTACACCTGAAATTACTACTTGGATACTAAAACAATACCATACCTGAATCTTATGCCTGCTTAAAGTCATAAAATTAACTATTTTTGTGGTAAGTTAAGTTGTTTATCACATTAAATTTTCTTGTTTATCACATTAGCTAAACATTCATATTAAAATCAACAAATGCTAAAATCAACCACAGAAACAAAAAATTAAGTATTTGGCACATCGCACATGAGGTGATTTGGGTGAAATCGGCGAAATCGCCGATATCGGCGATATCACCGATATCAGCGATATCACAACATTTTAGTCGCACACGGAGCAACAGAAGTTGCTCCGACTTTATAATATTTTTTGAAGAAGGGGTACTACGTAGTTTGTTTACTAATAACAAAATATGTATATACCATTAAGCCATTTGAAATTCTCATTTCGTCTTAGGCACATCGCACATGAGGTGATTTGGGTGAAATCGGCGAAATCGCCGATATCGGCGATATCACCGATATCAGCGATATCACAGCATTTTAGTCGCACACGGAGCAACAGAAGTTGCTCCGACTTTGTAACGTTTTTTGAAGAAGGGGTACTACGTAGTTTGTTTACTAATAACAAAATATGTATATACAGTGTCTTAAAGGATGAAATACATCAAGTAATAAATAATATAGATTATAATAGATTATACTTTAAGCCATTTGAAATTCTCATTTCGTCTTACAAAAACGACAAGAGATAGCTAGTTGAACTTTTGGTGTCATATTCTGGATCTTAAAAGTGACTCTAAGTTCGTAAATTGACAAAATCGGTATAATGGGCTAATTAGATCTATGATCCAACTTAACCATAAAAAGAGATTCAAAACAAACACAAAAAACTTGTATGAACATTTTTCGGATATAATAAGAATCTGTTAATTAGCTTAACCTGTGGCGAATATAAACATTCCGAAAAATGTTCATACATTTTTTTTTTTTGTTTTTAATCAAACAATTACCGTTTTGAATCTTTTTTAATGGTTAAGTTGGGTTATGGATCTAATTATCCCATTATACCGATTTTGCTCATTTACGAATTTAGACACTCTTTTAAGATTCAGAATATGACACCAAAAGTTCAACTGCCTGTCTCTTGTCGTTTTTCAGTTATCTTATCTTGATGACGAACGGGAGACTGAGATGGGTTAATACTAATATACTCTGACTATAAATATATATATATATATATATATATATATATATATATATATATATATATATATATATATATATATTATATATATATATATATATATATATATATATATATATATATATATATATATATATATATATATATATATATATATTTATAACTGTATATATTAGAGTGTTTTTTGAATGCTAAGTAGTTCAAACATTGATGCTCAATCTTATATCGAATATCTAAAAAATTTACTCTGTTATACCTTAACTTGTTTTATTTGTTTAATGTGATTAGAATAGATACAGATTATAGCCACTGTACAATTACTATATTTCTACAGTTCATTTTGTAAACATATTAAATAATAAAAGAATCAATATATATAATATTTTTCAGTAATAGTATAAGATGTATTGGCTTAATTTTATAAAATAAGTCTAAGTTCATTTCTGTTTATTTACTCTGTTATTGAAATGAATGAAATTAATATTGATGCTTGAAAAGTGTTATAAATAAGTTTATAAACTCTTGCAGAACGTCATTACGGCCAAAATGAAGAAATGTTGTATCTATTGCAACGTTGCTACAACAATTAAGAGACGTATACCTAGAGAAAGAGGTTTTTCCCTTTTTGCTATCCACAAATAATAAATATGTCTAGAAATTTTTTAGGTTGAGCATTTAACTGAGTAATACTATAGGTGAAAGCTCTTATGTATTTGACAACGTTGCTTACGAATGTAATATTACATACGATTGTTGTCGCATCATAATGGAATTCTTACGATTTCAGTATTTGATTATGCATATCTTACACAGTGCGATTTCGTACATGTAATTTTCTTATGGAAAGTAATCTCTATCCGTATACGACACAACAGTTGCAACAATACCATATATGTGATAAAAGTATAGCATGTATTCAACAATATAAATATTGCAGGATATTATAAGCATTTACTTAATACTCGCTACTCTTCGTTCCTTTTCTTTAAAGCATATGTATGTATATAAAAAAATTTATGATCTGTTTTATAAGATGCGCCTATTAAGCCTGTTCTATATGGTTCAGGACATCAATCTAACCTTTTTTTTTTTTGTATATAAACCAGCATTGACAAGTTTTTATTTTTAAATATTAAACAAAACATTATTTAACTCTCTATCTTTGTCATAAACATTGATTTATATGACTGTATAAACAAGAATAAAAAAAAGTTGCCCATATGATTTTAAAAACGAAGCATTTTTACAACGATTTTTTTATCACATGTATGATTTCAAATCACCAAAATCACGTCGTGTGCGACTATACATTGGTTTCCATAAGCAAATCATATGTATGATATCGCCGATTTCACGCAAATCACCTCATGTGCGATGTGCCTTACAAAAACGACAAGAGATAGCTAGTTGAACTTTTGGTGTCATATTCTGGATCTTAAAAGTGACTCTAAGTTCGTAAATTGACAAAATCGGTATAATGGGCTAATTAGATCTATGATCCAACTTAACCATAAAAAAAGATTCAAAACAAACATAAAAAACTTGTATGAACATTTTTCGGATATAATAAGAATCTGTTAATTAGCTTAAACTGTGGCGAATATAAACATTCCGAAAAATGATCATACATTTTTTTTTTAATCAAATAATTATTGTTTTGAATCTTTTTTTATGGTTAAGTTGGCTCATGGATCTAATTGTCCCATTATACCGATTTTACTCACTTACGAACTTAGACTCACTTTTAAAATCCAAAATATGACACCAAAAATTCAACTACCTGTCTCTTGTCGTTTTTCAGTTATCTTGATGACGAACGGGAGACTGAGATGGGTTAATACTAATATATTCTGACTTAACCATATATATTTATATATATATATATAAATATATATATATATATATATATATATATATATATATATATATATATATATATATATATATATTTGTAACTGTATATATTAGAGTGTTTTTTGAATGCTAATGATTAAAGTAGTTCAAACATTGATGCTCAATCTTATATCGAATATCTAAAAAATTTACTCTGTTATACCTTAACTTGTTTTATTTGTTTAATGTGATTAGAATAGATACAGATTATAGCCACTGTACAATTACTGTATTTCTACAGTTCATTTTGTAAACATATTAAATAATAAAAGAATCAATATATATAATATTTTTCAGTAATAGTATAAGATGTATTGGCTTAATTTTATAAAATAAGTCTAAATTCATTTCTGTTTATTTACTCTGTTATTGAAATGAATGAAATTAATATTGACGCTTGAAAAGTGTTATAAATAAGTTTATAAACTCTTGCAGAACGTCATTACGGCCAAAATGAAGAAATGTTGTATCTATTGCAACGTTGCTACAACAATTAAGAGACGTATACCTAGAGAAAGAGGTTTTTCCCTTTTTGCTATCAACAAATAATAAATATGTCTAGAAATTTTTTAGGTTGAGCATTTAACTGAGTAATACTATAGGTGAAAGCTCTTATGTATTTGACAACGTTGCTTACGAATGTAAAATTACATACGATTGTTGTCGCATCATGATGGAATTCTTACGATTTCAGTATTTGATTATACATATCTTACACAGTGCGATTTCGTACATGTAATTTTCTTATAGAAAGTAATCTCTATCCGTATACGACACAACAGTTGCAACAATACCATATATGTGATAAAAGTATAGCATGTATTCAAAGATATAAATATTGCAGGATAATATAAGCATTTACTTAATACTCGCTACTCTTCGTTCCTTTTCTTTAAAGCATATGTATGTATATAAAAAAATTTATGATCTGTTTTATAAGATGCGCCTATTAAGCCGGTTCTATATGGTTCAGGACATCAATCTAACCTTTTTTTTTTTTGTATATAAACAAGCAAAGACAAGTTTTTATTTTTAAATTTTAAACATAACATTATTTAACTCTCTATCTTTGTCATAAACATTGATTTATATGACTGTATAAACAAGAATAAAAAAAAGTTGCCCATATGATTTTAAAAACGAAGCATTTTTACAACGATTTTTTTATCACATGTATGATTTCAAATCACCAAAATCACGTCGTGTGCGACTATACATTGGTTTCCATAAGCAAATCATATGTATGATATCGCCGATTTCACGCAAATCACCTCATGTGCGATGTGCCTTTATGTACTAGTAAATAAAATTATCCAAAGAATTAGTTTTTTATTATTGTTATTAAAAATTTTATAAGAATGAAATTTATAGACGCTGCATACTTAAATTAAATTGGAAGAAATCACATCACGTTACCAAAGAGAATTATACCTCCTCCAGTTTAAATGTGTAGAAAACAGTATAAATAAGACAATCATACAAAATAATAATACCATGAGATGAATAAAGAGACACATATATGTTACAATATTATAATCATTAAATATTGAGACAGATTTTATATCTGTATGATGCCTCAGTGGTTAGTATAATGGATTTGTTTACTGTAATACCCTTATTCGAGACTCGTTCTAGTTATTTAATTAATTTATTACTGCCTCGAAAACTTATTTTTTCCTACTTATATATCAAAATAATTATCACTTTTTCTTTACAATGAAATATTTAAATCATTTGAATATTGTTTTAAAAAACAAACATATATACAATTTGCATTTTATTTTTTAACTACATTGAGAAATAAAACACACACACACACACACAAAATACAATAATTCATTTCGAAATTTATCTTTAAAAAAATTTATTCAGTGTATGTGTATATTTCGTTTAAAAATTAAACATAACAATAAAAGCAGTACAAAATGTTATATTGAAAATTCCTTTTGAATTTCTCCATTCTGTATATATGTAATTGCAGGAATTATATATACGCGAGAAACTGAGTCTCCCAGGTACTAAATAATTTGAATGATATAATTAATTTTTCTTTTTATAACAAGTTATTTACTTATACAGGTCCTTTCCCAGTGGCGGATTAAGCTTATTGCCACCCTAGGCCCTGTCTGATACGCCGCCCTTTTTGGTCAGCAAAATTATATATATTTTGATTTTATTATAACAAATTCTTGTCTCAGAATTTCTTAAATTTGTTGAAATTTAAAAATATAGTTCAATATTTTTGCAGCTATAAAAAATACCGTTTTTTTTTTCGAATCAGATAAACAAAAAAATTGTCAATTTTCTTAGCGGAACGTTGAGAATGTTTCGAATTTCTGATGAATGTCAAATGTTAATTCATACATATTTTCATTTAACACCAAAATTAAATTGAAAAACTAATAAGTATAAGTAATTTCAAATGCTTTATACATGTAAGAGTAACCTTCTAAAAAACAAAAGTAAAAAGTAATTTATTAATTCTCAAAGAAGCTTATCAATTTGATTGTTTCTTTTTAATAACCTTATTCGATAGACTATAATTGATTCCATCAAAATATGAATAATACATCCTCAAATTGAAAAGTCAATAAAAAAATAAACTAATTACAGTCCATAGGAAATTTTTTATCAATTAAAAAAAAATCAGAACCAATTTAAAAATTAATTTTTGGTATATTTTTTCGGCTCTCAAATTTTAACATTCTGAAAATTTTGCCACCCTCCCAAAACGTGCCGCCCTAGGCCCGGGCCTCACGGGCCTAAGCGGTAATCCATCACTGTCCTTTTTCTTAAGGTTTAAAACTATACTAAGGTTTATATACATACATTATTATACAATATTTGTATAGTGGAGATTCTCACAATGCAAAACATAAAAATAATGCAATATTCACCTGGTCCCAAAATGAATATTGTCCTTGAATATTATAACTAAAGCGGGTGGATGTAATCATTGGTTTTGATTTTGTGAAATGATAGCCAAATTAATTGAGGATCTTCGCTTTGCCAAAATATTAGGCAATATTGCAAACCATCATGGCGATGAATTTCTGCAATTCGCTCAACTTATTACTTCTTTTTTGTACCGCAAAGTTTTCATAACTCTTCTCATTTTTCACGATTACTTCTGCTTCTTCTTTCACTCGAATGATATTGAAGCGTCTTTAATGTTCGGCCATTGGTTTTAACCAGACCTAATAATTATTTTGTAATCATCCGAGACCATTTTCCCCATTGCACGAATTTTCGACTCTCGGTATCTCATCATTTGTCACAGTATCCCGCAAATGAATATATTAATCTGTTCGTAGCTTTCCTTAATTTTGGATATCACCCAATAAACTGTAGCATATCACCCAATAAACTGTGAAAACAATTGTCGACATGTGTATGATTATATTCCTTTTCTCTCCTCATTATGCAGTTTGCTATTTCAAAAATACTTTTTTTTTTTTGTTAGTTGATACATTTCTGTGTTAATTTCTTGTATGTTAAAATGATAGCCAAATCAATTGAGGATCTTCGCTTTGCCAAAATATTAGTCAATATTGCAAACCATCATAGAGGCGATGAATTTCTGCAATTCGCAAAGTTTTCATAACTCTTCTCATTTTTCACGATTACTTCTGCTGCTTCGTTCACACGAATGATATTGAAGCGTCTTTAATGTTCGGCCTTTGGTTTTAATCAGACCTAATAATTATTTTGTAATCATCTGAGACCATTTTCCCCATTGCAGTATTTAAAATTCTCATTAACTCATTATTTTCTTGTAAGTAACGCTGTATATCAAGTATTATTTCTCGACGTAACGATGTAAATTTTGACAATCGTTGATCCACTTAATCTTCTTCATTTCCTAAAAAGTTAACTTGTCAAAACTTTGGGCGTTTTATTTGGACGTGGTTATAACGATCCGATCATATGATATATTTGCCCTTGGACATTGATTTAAATCGTACATTATTGTTCGGCAAATAATAATTGTTCTATTATTGCAGTTGCTCCAATTGATATATAATTTTGAAATATTCATTAAATTTTATAATTTTTTCTAGAAAGTCATTAGATTTCTGCGTTCCTCCAATCATACATTAAGAAAATTCCGATGGACGTAAATTTAATGCCAATAATTTTATTTTAACACTTGAACATGTTCTTGGCGGTTATCCTATTTATTTTTTCGTTTTACGTAACATACATACTT
This sequence comes from Chrysopa pallens, assembly GCA_020423425.1. Lineage (NCBI taxonomy): Eukaryota > Metazoa > Arthropoda > Insecta > Neuroptera > Chrysopidae > Chrysopa > Chrysopa pallens. Next base: position 2,362,587 of record CM035591.1, read on the forward strand.
GATTCTTTCACCCAATCACGGCAATTAAATATTCATCATTATTATTATTTGGATCATAGGATCATAATGTTCAAGATTGTAACTGCCCCCTCATCTTTCGTGTACAGTTGCATTCAGAAATTTTGTTTGATTCAATTTGTTCACTTCGGCTTAAGTTGTTCATTTGCCCTCTATTTTAGTTTCTTCTTTCATCTACTTGTGTATTTGTTTCTCTTCTTCTACGAGATCTTTCTTTGATTCGATTTCTGCGTCGATAATGTTCAAGTTGTTCTTCTGTTATACTATTCCTGTCTGTTTCGTTGATAATTTTTTCGCAACAAAATGCATCGTGCTTTCCTTTGTTCTAAGGTTTCATTTTTAGACGCCAATTTAATTTTTTCTTTTTACGCTTCAACATTCAATTTTTATTTTTAATGTTCTTTTTTGTTACACCTTCTGTAATCACAAAATAAACCGAAACATGTCTATCTTATTCTGTCTTATATAGACGGAGACGCCATCCCCACTATTGCCGTGAAGATCTAGAATATTTTTAAATTATGTCGATCTATCTGGAACAGTAATACCACAGGTAAATAAATAAAGAAACCGTCTGTTACTATATACATATACATTGGTTGGATTTTATCCAGGTTCACCTGTTTATAACATTTTTTTTATTCAATTAACGATGTGAATTTTTGAGTTGTACTATATCAATATGTTCGATTATTTATTAAAAATTACCATATTCTTGTCGACTTGTCGACTGAGCATATTATAATCCCCCATTTTGTATTTAATATCTTATTAGACCCACTATATAATCAAGTAAACATTAAAAGAAAACGAAATTATGATATACGAGTAGAAGTATGATATACGAGTAATTTGTTAAAATTAAAGAATGTACTTATTGTTGAAAGGCACATAAAATTGTTATAAACAAATATTATTTAAAACTGTAACTAATCTAATGATAGGGCTTAAGAAAATAGTCGCGTTGAAAAAATTTAAATTTTAATTCTCCACTTTTTTATAAACATTTTAAAGGGTGCAAAAATAGAAAATCTATATGTATGATTTATTTCCTAAATTTTTCTATTTTGACATTTATTGTTTCAAACTCCATAAAAATAATTTTGAATTGATTTTAAGGCCATTTTTTTAATAACGGTTATACACAACACATTTACAACGATGTGTTACAACAAATACTTAACAAACTGACTTTAAAATTTTTTTAAAATTAATTTTACAGGAAACAGTGTTAGGAAAAAATTTATTTATTTAGCATTTAAAAAAAATAGTAATATTAATTATCATCTTGTGGGCGTTATTAATATCTTGTAGGCCAGATATTTTAAATAAAAAGTAATTTTATTTAAACTGTTGTAGAAATATAACACTTTATTAACGACAATTAAAAAATAATAAGTTACTAAATTGGAAAACACAACAATATAAAAATGTAATTTAATAAAACAAAATTATTAATATCGAATGTATCACAGCAATCACATATGATACTAAAATATCATTTGCCACAACTATGTCACAAACAAATATTATGAGTCTACATTACAATAATCACTTATGAAACAACAATATGTATCTCGAACTTATGTAAAAAGGAAATATAACGAGTCTGGTTTTATTGTTATTTACATCATAACAACAATACAAATCAACTTACAAATTAAAGCTTACCTTTCCTCAGTTTTATCTATAATACACCATCTCATATACTAGTTAGATTGAGATTACAATTTTTTGATTACAAAGAAAGCAAAAATTTTAAATAATAGAAAAATTTCAAATCATAGAAAATAAAACTTTACGTAAGTGGAAGGATAAGCAATCCCTATAACTCACTTAATAACATATATAACTTTACCTAAAAAGAAAATATATACATTTAAGATTATACCGGAATCAGGTGTAATAGACATCATATGGCATGGGAAAGATTTTTCTGTGTACAAAAAGACCATGTCTGTGGATTTATTCCATTTAAATCCAGTAGTCCAATCTGTGGAGTATTTCGCGACTTTAACCAGTTCAAAATTCTGTTCTCAATGACCTTGATGAGAGATATCAGCAAATTTATGGGTAAGTACCTTGAAGGTGACTTAAGTTGCTTTCCTATCTTCGAAAGTGCTTAAACCTTAGCGGATTTCCAAAGATCGGAAAAATAACAAAGTTTAACCATGCAGTATAGAGATAATTGAGACGAACAACTGTCTTCCGAGGAAAATAGAGCTCCGCTTTTTCATTAGTTATATCATCTTCACCAGGAGCTTTCTTGCATTTAACTTTCCTAAAATGCTTGTGGCGAATATTTTAAGATTTGGATACCAAATGGGTCGTTTCTTCATCGTAATAGTCGTCACCGTCTGATAAGCTATGCACCTTGGAGAAGGTGTCAACTAATAGTTGGACTTTGCGTGAATTCGAGTAAAAATATCTGTTCTTCAAAAAAAGAGGGGTAGTCTTTAAGATTGATGACGCAAATTTGTAGTAATTTTCCAAACATTTAAGTCACCATTGGTCAGATCCCAAATCCTCTCGTTACAGATGCCATCTTGGGTGCGAATGACTTTATCTCGAATATCAGCAGATATTCGCTCATAGCTTCCTAACGCTCAGGAAGCCAAACTCGCAAGTATTTACGAATTGTGTTCCAAGTCTGAGTATCTGAGTAGTAGTCTGAATGTGTCTTGATCCGATAATAGGTCGCCGTTCTTGAGTATCAGTAGGGTGAGAGGCATGGGTGGGCGAGAAGCGGCATCGGGATAATAATAGGGTTCAATAATATACTCAACATACTTTACAATTCTCAACAATGTTGTTTTGTTTCAGAGAATGCGCAAAGAGGCAAAGAGTGCGTTGCCGTAGGAATTATTCGACGTCCAGTTCCGAGATATGTGAAGCGTATTGTAATCACCCATGATCACATCTCGATAATGGGTTCTCGCAATGCGATCAATATACATACCCTGTAAGTCTATTTGAGGGAGGGGTATAAAGCAGTCACTTTATAATTACTTAAAATTGCCGGGATAAGAAAGACGGTGGCTTCTACACGAACATCTTCGGTAGCAAGATACAATGTTTGACATCGTTTCTATCAAATAGGGCCATGTGAGCATCCATTATAGGAGATGGCGCAGTCAATTTAGGATTTAAAGGAAAAGGGATAAGATATCTTTTACGAATTAATGATCAGGCATCTAGAAAAACTTGAATTGCTTTTCCTCGTTGAATTTGTAAGATTGTAGCAATTTCAAAAGTCCCATGTAGGTGAAGATAGTGAAGATTGCTAATCCTAGAAGAATGGGTTGAGTGGGAAAATGAGGGTTTTACTCGAAATGTCAATAAGTTCCGTCTTCTAAGCAGTTCACGGATTTGAAGTGGATAATGGCACTAGAATGAACTGAGATATCGCTGATTTTTGGTTGAATGATGCTCCTTGGCTGGATGCTGAACCTCTTTACTAAGTACCCCGCTTGTTGGTGAATTTTCCACCTTACATGTAACACCGCGGATCTTTTTAATACTGAGGACGCTTTGGGCTTGCATCTCCTTCTCCAAGTTTATAAAGGGAGATATGCAACAACTCTCCCGTTCAGCTTTATTTAACGTCATCACCATAAGTGTTTAAAGGCCATGTTATTTAAGGTGGCGCATGGTGGCGTAGAGTACGTATTTGGATTCATGGACCCCTTTGATCCGTAGTAATGGATTGGCATCTGGATCTGCCACAAACGTTCCTTGGTTTTTGAATAATCACTATCTGCTGCATAGTGAACGCTGATAGTAGTTGGACTAAAAGTGAAAGGCATGAGTAATGTAGCTGCCGCTTTTATGGCTATATCTCCTTTTCTTAAATTGGTAAGTGCCATGTGCACAACAATCGGACTCGGTTTCTGGGGTTTGAGTAAAATTGCCAAAGCAGCTACATTATCGCTACTATCGGTGAGAGACCCGTGTTTATTATGAATTTCGGTTATTTTCTTTGTCGTGGATAGCTCGTTTCCTGGATGTTCTTACTTCTGGCTCCGCTTGCTTGGATGGGCTGGTATAAATCCCTTCTCCATTGTTGTTGATGTTGATGGAATAGGTGCTGCTGCTGGTGCTGATTCTGATTTGGCTCGTGCTACGGTTCGTGCCTTGCCGGCGGTGGATGAAATATTGGTGTTCCAATCTTAAAATAGATGGAAAATAACATTAGATTTTTCAATAAATTAATACAATCGCCTTATTTAAAAAAAGTACTTAAAGATTTCTGATAAATGCAAAAATTTTAAGTATTCCCAATCGAAAATACTCTCTAAATTATTTTTGTATTGTATTTCAAAAATTTTTCAAGATCTATCTTATCTTGATATAAAAAAGTGAACCCAAATAAGTTAAAATATAGTAATTTTATAATTGATAGATCGCATATGTCAAAAATTCCAATGTGGGTAAAACTAGTCAATTAAACTTTTGTTATTTTCTAAAAGTTACTAATAAAAAAACATTGTATCTGATGTAAAAAAAATATTTTTTTCGAAAAATATGTTATTTGAAAAATCCAATCAAATAATTAAGAAATGTAATAAGAATATTTATATAATTATAATTATTTTTTTAATTTAAAAAAAAAAAAAATTAAATATAATATTTTTGTAGAAATTTAAAATATAGTATTATAATATGTATATATTTTTGTAACAGACTGAATAAATCATCCAGTATGTTAGGGTATTCATAACTCCTCCAATTTAAGAAAGAACTATTCCTGAATAGTAACAATAGGTACTGGTAAAGCTGGTGTAGTTTGCTTTCTTTGACAATACTTGTAGAAATGTCTATAATTTATTCCTTTGAGTGTAATTATTACGATTAATAATCAAATGGTGAGATGTTTAAAAAGTTAATATGCGGTCAGCTCCAAATCTTCTATTTACGTCATATTTAACTAATTTTTGTTTTTATTCCATTATAAAACTGTATAAATATATATACACTTGAACATATATACAATAAAAGTAAATGTAGTTTCCTTAGTTCCAATTACTCTATTGATATCCATATGACATATACTCGTTGCAATTGATGTTGACCAATGAAATTTGTAATATTTTTTTCACATGACGAATAAGTATTTAATTATATGTTAGTAAAAATTATGAAGTGGTCAACGAATTCTAAAATGATATTCAATTCTTTTGTTTTGAAAATGCGATATCCAATATACTTTTCTAATATTTTCTTTACATATGTATTATGGTTTGTTTCTATAATTAACTGGCAAATGTAATATTGTTCTATTCTTTTGTAATTATCATCTATATTGAATGAATATTCTTTGGGATTATGAGGGATACACTTTGTTTCGGGATTTATTTTAGTATGATTTGTCGGGATGAATTATCGTTATAGTTCGTAAAGTTTGTTGAGTAAGATATATTTGAGTCAGTGAAGTACGAAATCGTACATCTATTCTAATGATTCTTAAATTTATGTATGTGTTTATATAACGCAGTTTTGATTTATGTTAACCTCAAAATGTATTTAGAAATAAAATTTTCCTTAACTAGTTGAATAGCAATAAATATATTGTCTATGTGTTGATCTAAATATCTTGAAATTGAATAGAAAAGAAATAAATTCTGTCATTGTAAAATTTGTTGTTGTAATAGGTTATAGTCATTGAAAGTACTAATTACGTTTTTATATTAACTTTCCCGTATTTTTTAAATTTATAATATTTTCGTATTGTTTGATCATTTTTATGGGTCACGACAAAAACTGCTCGGTCTATAAGCACACCGACGAAAACCACTCGGTACAAAAACTACTTCGCTTAGCACAATACTCACAAAATATACTCACTAGTCACAAAACCACTCATCACTTCAACAAACCCATAAAAAATCACTATACGATTAAGCAGAAATGCTAAAACATTCATATCTGGCTGTAATGTTAAAAATATAAAATTTAATATAAAAAGCATTTCTATTGGTTCTTGTTTATAGCTGTCGGTAGGTCAGTTTTTGTATTCCGTCCTAGCTTCATTGTCGCTGCTACATTCCTGTGGTTTATTATACACTGTATATATATATATATATATATATATATATATATATATATATATATATATATATATATATATATATATATATATATATATATATATATATATATATATATCGCCAAAAGTTTTGATGCATATTAACATTTAGCATCAATGTTACAATCGTTCATGAATACAGTCTTTGGTTTAAAATGAAAGAGTTGAAAAGGTTAAAAAGATAGAGCTTAAAAGATGAGATAAAAAATTCGATTTTAAGTTGTAGTATTATTAGGTTTCGTTTACTGAATCAAATAAATGATTAATACGATACAAGTAGCAATGTATTTGTAATAATACATTTGCATTCTAGAAAATATATTTATTTGTTCAATTTGTTTGAATGTTGATTGTATAGCAGATGTCAAAGAAATATTATTAAAATTACCAAAACAAAATGACGTTTAATTGTAGTTATTGGATTGAAAATTTTAAAAATTATTGGAGAAATCGCATTAGTTATTATTTTTTATTATTCAGAAATTTTGAGAGATTTCAAATATTTGTTAAGTCATATGCTATAGTCATAAACTTAATATAAATATCGCAAGGGTTATTTATATATAGCATTAAATTTGATAAAGTAACCTGAGTCGAAATTTCATTGATCATCCGATATTGATCCTCCTAAGGTCGGACTTGGTTCGGATTTGGAGGATCAAAGTAGGTTCTACTTTCATGTTAAATTTGATCCGATTTTGATCTACAAAGTGGTACAAATTTCCGTTTTTACCACTTTGGAGATCAAAATCGGATTTGACAGAAATAAAAATTATGTCCGATTTTGAACCGCTATATCCTATTCTATAACATTTTTATTATATAATTTAAATACATGCATATAATAAATAAGTATTACAATTATTGTTATTATTACTTAAGCATTAATTTTAAACTTTAAAATTATATAAATACATACTGATATAAAAAAGTTTTTTTGGTGTTTGTATTCCAATAATTGTAATTTGTTGTCAGGGATCTACAAACTTTGTAAATAATGACTTTTAGGCCGATCCATCCAATCTGTTAGAAGTTAAGATTCAATTTATTAATTGCATGATTATTGTTATGAGAATTCTATCAATGAATAAACTAACTTACGTGACTCATATTCATTGTCTTGTCTCCCCGTGTCCATTTCTTTATTATAATTGGATGGATAATTGAAACTTGAAGGAACCTCGTTACAATTGTAGATATCGTTTTGTCGATATCTATAAGTATTACTTATTTCTCCCGAGTTTATTTATTGAGGATTTGGAGCTAGTGGCGTAAGAGGCGTTGGAGTATTATAATAACCTGGCCACTCATAATTTTCTAGTTGTACAGTATTTGACAAAGATAAAAGAGATTCCGCGTGTTCAGAATAATTAGGAGTAATTGTACCCTGAAATCCATGATGTTCACTGCGCGGTTTTTTTGCCAAATTTACAAGAGACTGTTGTTTATTTACTGCAGGATTTTTTTGTGAATTATCATCTTCTTGCGTAGTTTTTTCATCATCTAAATCAACAGATTTAGTTCGTTTTAGACTTGACTAGAAAAAAAATGAAGAATTACACAATTTATTATAAATGCACTTAAAAATTAAGATAAAAAAATGTTTGAAATTATAAATATCTTGATGAGATGTCACTGTACAATGTTTTTTCTGATGAACTAGTAATTTGCTTCATTGGATTACCTGTACTTTTAAGGAATTTTGACGTCTTATATTTCCGTTTGTTGTCACCGATCTTAGCAACTCGCATAGTAAACATTTTGTCCGAAATCTTATTGTCAAATTTACGATTGACCCATTCTTGAAATCAAAAAAATGTTGTTATAATCATTAACTATAACATACAACAAAGATACAATTAATTCATATTTAAACATACCAAACAATCCCTTGAAAACATCAATCCCCGGATGCTTTCCTTTCTTTCCTTTTGCACAGTACTTTGAAAGAGTAGAACCATAGATATCCTCCATAACATCTAAATCCATGGTTACAGATTTGTTTTCTGGCACAATAGATGATAAATCACTTTTCACTGAAGGTTTTAAAACAACATGAACATCACTTTTACGTGGAAGACATTTTTAAGCTAAACTCAACACCGTGAGCCTTAAACCAGTACGACACAAACACGTGTTCTTTCATCAACTGTAACTGTTCTACTGACTTCTCGCAAGCAACGCATGCCACTTAACGCATACACATCATTCAACCTCCCTCATTCCCGCAGGCCCCCGGTGGCATCCAAGTCATCATAAACCACATTTTTATAATATACATGTTTTATAGACAAAAACAATTTCGGATTAGGGGGCTCAATATCGGATCTAGTCGGATCATGGTGATCAAAGTCGGAACAATTTCGGATTAGGGGACTCAAAATCGGATCTAGTCGGATCATGGTGATCAAAGTCGGAACAATTTCGGATTAGGGGGCTCAATATCGGATCAAAATTTCGACTCGGGAATATTCCGTTAAAAGAAAATAATCTTTATTGATTTAATTTTAATTATTATGGGTTCTAAATTCAATTCGAATAATCCTGAATTACTTATGTCGTTATGAGTAATGTTCTATTTGATACACCTAATCTAAAATATATTTTTTTCTTTTTTAATTTTTTGTTAAAGTGTTTTTGTTCTTTTTTTCTAAATTTAATCTTTTCTATACGATATTTTCGTACATTTTGAGCGTTTTTCACTTTAAGAGTTTTTCAAAATTTTCTAATATCTTGTCCTATATATATTTGGATCTCATTGTATTCTAATTTATATAAACATGTTTGCCTACTATTGTAAAGAGGGCTTACACGAACTTGCTGATTAGTTTGGTAATGAATGCGTTTTGTCTTTAGAACATTACTTATCATATTATTAGGTATATTGTTTGTAGTTGGTTTCAAAATTTAGTCATCTGTGATTTATTTTAAATTACCGGAAATTGTTCGACCATTAACTGAATATATTGAATTATTACTAGTTATAAAAGTCATGTACAATTTTTTAGATGAATACTGATGAGTGTTTTGGGTCTCGACAATATGCTTGAATTATTATTTACTTCAGAGGTGTATAATTTATTCTAAAACTTTCTACTTTGATGCAATATAAGAAATTATTCAATTTTAAGAATTTTCCGAGGATTCACTCGAAGCGATTTGTGTAAAATTTTTATTATAAGATTTTTCCAAATTTTCTGCCTGTTTGCCTTCAAAGATTTTAATAGTGGTGTCATATAAAAGAGGATTACAGGGATGATTTGCGTATGAATAACATTGATCGCTTGAAAAAATATCGCATGGATTATTTATATAGTTATCAACGTTGTCACGATCGGCATGTGCATGTATGTTAATATTCCCGCTTGAAATATCGATAGATTCTGTTTTATTTACTTAAATTTTTATACCAGAGTAGAAGCCTTAAAAAATGATAAAAAGTGAACGAAAATTATAGTAGAATGAAACCCATTGGAAACGGAAGATAATATGATAAAAATAAAAGGAAAAATAAATTACGGCCGATCTGAGTTCGGGAAGTGTGGAAGGTGTGACTTTTTAAGGGTAAAACATGGTTTATTTCGATTTCCGGCAAAACTACAAGTCCTATAGAAAAAAGTTAAATAGCGAAGTTGTAGGTAATTAAAAGATCTACAACTTTTTTATTAAGACTTTTTTCACATAAACTAATATTTTAAATATATCAAATAAATTATAGTGTATTTGGAACATAAAAAGGAAAGTTTTCACAAAATTTTGGGGAAAAAAATAAAAAACCAAAAACTTGGTTATTTCAATTTTTCACATAAATTTTGAGGTTATTTAAAAAATGTGTAAATACAAATGTTGTAAATCTTTATATTACCTACAACTTTGTCATTTAATTTTTTTCCATAAACTTGTAATTTTGCCGAAAATTAAGATAAACCGAATTTTACCTTTAAAAACTCACTCCTTCTTCTTCCCGAACTCAGATCGCCCGTTATTTATTTGTCCTTTCATTTTTATCATATTATATTGCGTTTCTAATGGGTTTCATCCTACTATAATTTTTTTTGTTTTCAAAAATTATCTACCCTGGTATATTAATGAATAAGTGTATTATTAAATATACTTTGCTGGCGTAGATTATTATTTTGATTTCAAACTAGTTAATTGTTCTGCACAGAGCGATAATGACTCGAGTTATGGAGTGGATTATTTTTATTAGGTTGTGCTTGTCGTAATTGTATGCGATCCATTGGAAAATTGGAAATAATTGGGAATTTATAATTATTTACAAATTTATGCCTAGAGAAAATTACACGAAAAATTATTTTGGGAAATAAGATTAGTGAGAGGAATTCTAGCTTCATCTAGACTAGATTGCGGCATCGAAATTTCGCTAACACAAATATCTTATGATTCCTTGATAGATATATGTCGTTTGCATCGCAGGATATATCCTAAATTCTGATTTAAATTTTCGATAAAGCAGCTTAGAACATATTGTAAGAATGCTTTGGTTTGTTCATTTCTAAATTTTTGTGATTTTGTTCTGTTTACTGACAAATTTAATAAAACAGTTTGTAAGTCGACCGGTTCTGTGGCCACAGATTGTACTAAGAAGAATTGTTTCTCTTGTATGTTAGTCTGAGAAATACGTAAAAAAAATTTGTTTAATAGTTTTCCAATCGGAAGAGTTTCCAGATGCTATTCTCTAGCTGCACGTCTTATATTATTTTTTAACGTATTGATAAATAAATGATTATTAACATTTTCTGCTGGAAATTCGAAATCATATTTTACTAGTATTTCAATTTATTATATTTTTTTCTAGTGATTTCATTCATTTATTTAAAAAAAAATATATTATTTTATTTAAAATTGCATTTTTTAAAAGTTAAATCTTCGCCCGTATCTTAGTTGGTTTTAGAGTAAAAAAAGAAATCATTGCGTTACTTGAAATTTATCTTAGATGTTTGGGCATCAAGGTATAGGTATTCGAATATCCATCAAAGAAAAATGTACTTACATTTGAAATATGAACACTAACCTTGAAATAAGTTAAGGGGTTAGGGGTAGTCAGAATTTTCAAAAAATCGATTTTGTGCATTTTCCAAGGAGCTGTAATGGTTACCGCAAGGACCCATTATTAAAACCTGTTCAACTTAGACCGCCATAACTTGTAAAATATTTTTTTTTTTAAATTTTAGTGAAGTAATGTTAAAGTATGATGAAATGATACTATGTTTTTACTTATGTTAAATAAACTTAATTACTAGTAAAAAAAAATTATAAAAAAATGGTATTTTTTCACGCTCTAAAACCTAACCCCTTAAGAATTCCAATGTTTATTCCAATCCAATAAATTTTATTTAGACGTTGGCTGATATTAAAAATTTATTTTATGTATAGAAGCGTTCTAAAGACTTAATAGCCACTCGTTGCATTTTCACAAATTTACGATGGACTTTTTTCTCGAAATTTATTTTTTTCGGGTTATCCTATATTTTGATAATAATTAAGTATGTGTTTTTCCATACATTAGGAAATTCATTACTCGCACGAGTCAAAATGGTCGCTCAGATAATAAGTTACATACTTGAATTCCGGAAAACATTTTTATGAAATTTTCTTTTCTTAAGGGTCTTATAAATCGGTATGGGTTGGAAATTTATAAGTATGTTAAATTTAAGATACTGATTCTTAAGTTTATATCAATTATAAAACGCACGTTAAGATACAACCCGTATATTTGCATTGGAATATAAGCAAGGAGCATCGATATGTTTATGTTCTAATGTGTTAGTTATTCTCTTTGCAAATGGTTTTGCAGATCATTTTTAAATTTAAGATATTTTTACTGTAAAGTTGTAATCAACACCAATATTACTATCATGCATTATAGTTATTTTTACCAATATCGTGTAATGTGATCGTTTTTTTCGTTTTATCGTTTTCAGTAGAAAATTAATACGCACACAATTTCAGCTAAAATTAAGCTTATATTAATTTAGTTATTAAATACATACCTAACAAATTGTAACAGAAGCTTTTAAATAACAAACTATTACAACTTTTTGTGTATAGATTTAGACTATTTCATGAATACTAATGATTAAAAACAGTTCTTCTATAACTGAAACATTGATAGTCATGTCGATTTAATTGAATTTAATCAATTAACACTTTTTATCAAATTTTTAAAAATTGAATATACATTAATATTTTTTTTTTTTTTTTTTTAATAATCTTTGTCTTTTTTTTGGAATTATAAAGCAAAATGTTTGGAAATTCAACCATGAATAAATTTACAATGAGTCGGTTTACCATTTTTAAATAAAGCATGTTATGGTATATATATTCAGAAAAAATTAATAATAATAAAGATATTGCATTATATAATGCTAGAGCGACTTATGAGCCAGCCGGTATAATCCAATATATTTTTCAGTCTATTATTTTATTTCTAGAAAGTTCAACATTATTCAGATTCTAATGAAAGTAAATAACAGATAACAAATATTTAATATATTGATCATATTTCCATTAGTGTAGGTATTTAACAAACAGGGATTAGTCCAATTTTATAAAAGTCTACATGTGTGTTTGTGTGTTAAAACTGAAAACAGTATACGCAGACAATTGTTTTGAATAAATATTATTTCAAACTAGTTTCCTTATATCCTTTTCATTTTATTTACTTACCTAAAATTTATATAATCTATTTTGATGACGGGTAAATCGACATATAAATATTCACCCTTATTTATGTTTAATCAAAATAAAAAAGTTTTTATTTTTAAAGTTTTTTTTATTCATCTGGGAATATGAAAATCGATTATGTATAGGTAGTGGTTCCACAGTCGTGAATAGTTTTCTAACACATGAACAACAGTTGGCCTAAGCTAATTCTACAAAATCTACACAACAAACTTGCCCCAATGGGGAGAATTAAAAAAAAAAAAAAAAAAAAAAAAATCTGTTTATTATTACGATTATGGTACTTTTTTTTTTATATATTATTAATAACTGGGATTTTCAATTCAATTCTCCAATTTTGAATGTTTTTGCAAAGAGGTGACATTTTTTAATGTAGTATAGTGAAGTGGTTTAATACCAAAGCTAATATATTTCATCTTCTAAACCGACAAAATGGCTTAAAGGGAATCTACTATATAAAAACTGTTTAAAATTTACATGAAACTATTTACATTATAAAACCAAACAAAAAGAAAAGAAGAGACAAAAAAATAAATAAAAATAAAAATGAAATGATCCACTTCGAAGTCCAATTCATATATAATCAAATTACCCAAGTATTGTGGATGGAAGCGTTTTACTTATGCTATCGAGACGACCCACTAAAGTTAAAAAAGTCAAGTGTTTGATATAGAAGAATACTGTAAGGAAGATAAATCTCATTAATTAAAAAAGTAGGTTATAAACGTTACCAACATTAATATTAATTAATGTTTTTTTACTATAGTATTATTAGAACATATGTCATTGATAGTTGGAGAAAATAAAGTATTTATAAGCTAACAAGATTAAATGAAAGTCTTCTTTGTATAAAAGAAAGTGAATAAAAAATATAATACCTTATTAGGTAGCATATACCGAACGTGAAAATAAACATCGTGATAGGATATAATTATCCACTTTCATCGAAGATGATGTTAAAATTGTAAATATAAAGTCATATTCACAGTTGTTTACAGCATACAGAAAAACGTTGGTTTGCATCGTATGCTAAATATCCCCCCCCCCCATCTCAGACATAGACATCCAAGCTTCTCATATTGCAGTTTTCATTCGTTTTCATAATTTTGTTTGCATTTACATTGATTTTTAAATAAAAAATATGTAACCGTATAAATAATAATCCATTGATAAATAATATATGTTTCTTAATACATTTTAGAGTGGTGACTTATACGATGATATATCTAGAACAACAATTTTTTCGTGGATATTATTCGATTACTCATCATACTTGGTACTTTTTAAATTTTTACTTAAAACCATTAAATGCAAAAAATGCTTCAAATCAAACAATTTTGTTAAAAATATTTTCACTTAACCGATTTAGCTAATAAAAATTTATAATAATAATACTATTATGTATATACTTATAATATTATTAACTATATACTTATAAGTAAACGGACAGCATAATGTATTTTACAAGTGTTAATGATTAAAAATAGTTCAAATATTGGTACTCAATGATATGTCGAGTATCTAAACATATCTAAATAATTAACTAAACAATGTTAGTTTTTATTTTCATTTATTTATACATTTTTCAAATATAAGTAAAACCTCTCTAAGGCTATAGATATTATTCATAATAGTAAATAAATAGTTATTACATTTCGCTCATATCAATGTAATAAAATATTGTACAAAATAGTTGATGATTTTTTGTAAGACTTAATGGAAATGTAAGGTGTTTTAAATAAATACTGAAAATTTGTTGCTGAAAAGTGAAAATAATTTGGTATATAAAAAAATTAATATTTATAATAAATTCCCTGCTGTAGGTTCTCCTAAGGACATAATGCCATTTATAACTTCGATTCATACAATTTAAATGGCACAAACTTTTCGTCTTGGATGATTATTTTCTGAAGTAGATGCTATATTTCAGGAGATCCAGATGATACATACAATTTTAGGCACATCACATACCTAGCGATTTCTGTAACATCGGCCACATAATGGATGTAATTTTAAGATATTTATATGAGTTACTTTTAACTATAATTATTTATTATGTATTACAAAAAAAATTATGCCAATACTACATTTATGTTTAAAAAAATTAAAATTATACAAATTATATTAAATTTATCACTTTAAACATATGAATAGGTGCAGCCATTTACTCATTTCTAGATACGTGTAATTTATTTAACAAATGGGATCATAAATTTAAAAAAAAAATACATAAATATGCTTAAATGAAGTGAAACGTGGAGTAGCCAGTGTATATGAAATATATATTATAATTTCTTTAAGACTCTAAAAAAGTACCTCAATATTTTTAGCCTAAAATACTCGCAACTTATGACAGACATGGTATTTAAGTCGTGAATATTGCAATCGTATACGGATTTATATTACTGTACATAAGAAAATCATACTCATGAAATCGCGTCCCGTGCGATTTGCAAAGGTAAACAGTGAAATAGTAAAAATTCCTTTAAGATACAACTATAAGATAATCGTATGCAAGTTTAGATGCGCAACGTTGGAAAATACTTAAAAACTTTCACCTACTGCAAAACTCAGTTCAAGAAACGCTCAACCCAACAAATGTGTATACATATTTATTATGTATAGATAGAATAAAAGAGAAAGACCTCTTTCTCTGGTTATACCTCTTCTAGTTGTCGTTGCAATAGATTGATTTAAAAGAAAAATGTCAAATGGTTTATATTCTATTATATTTTACATTTCTTGCTTTTATATTTTACATTTTACTTGATGTACTTTAAACTGTACATAAATAAAATTAAAGCATAAAAAATGTGTAACTAATTTCTCAAAAAACTTTAGCTAGTCGTTTGGCGATTGCAAACACATTAGTTGCTCCGTGTGCGAACAAAATACTATGATATTGGGAAAATCGGTGATATTGGAGATATAGGCGTCATTAGAGGCATAGGCGATATCGCAGAAATCGCTCCGTGTGCGATGTGCAATACAAATAACACCAAAGTAATTGCAAAACATTATTTTATTGCATGCCGCAAAAATTTACGTCTTTGTATTTGTTATTATTTACCGCTTTATACCATGTTGCCAGAGTGCAAAAGTATATTTTAGAGTACTATGTAGAGGACTATATACTTTGTAAACGTGTGTATCTAGTCATCGAATTATATGCATTAGAGTGTCAAGATAAATAAAAGAGAACGCCCTTAAACTTATATTGAATTTGGCCGTATCGTGAATTTTCATCTCACATTGTTTATGCATAACCTGATGTTTCGCAATAAGCTTCACACTAATGTTTTCGTTTTTGTTGATTGACATCAGATAACAAATTATATAATACAAAGGTTATGCATAAAAATGAAACTGGAATTAGAATGAATAATTTTACTAATCGTCATCAAAAGTGCCATTTCAAAATGTTAAAGTCGTTGTTTCAAAATACAATATCGCAAGACACTTAATTGTCTAAGTCTTAGGTAATGTTTTTAATAATTGCTTATTTATACAAGCATATTTTGCTTGCAGCTGTTTGAAATGTACTGTTGGGTCGAAGGCATTCGATGGAATCGACATATAAATCATATTTCAGCTGCTTCTAGCAGCTACTCGATGGGTTTTGATATTATCCATTTTTCACTTGCGGACAAAAGCATCGGTCATATATAGCATTTCAACAACCGAATTTTTGGTTTATTAGTGATATTTTTATAAGTTAATAATGGTTTAAAGTTTTGAAGGGCTCAATTTGCTAGAACCACTTGATTTTTAATTTCACACTCACATTTACCATCAGATGACACCATTTAAGAAATGTGAATTTATGCACTTATTGAATATTTATAGAAGGCTATTTTCATTATCCTTTGTTATAAGCATATATTTAGTTTTATTTATATTAATAGAAAGGCCATATTCTTCACAAATATTAACAACTTCATTTACTTGTCACTGAGATAAGTTACTTGTAACTTATCACTCTCATTGAGAATCACCATGTCATCTGCATACTGCAGTTTGATGATAACTTTTCCACTTACTTGAAATGCCGCCAACGTCATCTCTCAGTCAAAAAATCATTTCAGAATATATATTAAGCAAAAAGGGTGATATAATATATTTTTCAAGAACTCCTTTATTCATGAATGCATGATACATATTTGAAGAAATTACCAGTGATATGCACTGCGGCCGTTTGATTTCAGTAGAGTATCTGTTCTCACGCGATTTAATATAATTCGCACGTAATTTTTGTTACACGCTCCATTACAGAGAATAGCCTAAGGTTATAAAATTCTGATAAATTTGTTATTTTAAGGAGCAGTAAAGATTGGTTTACATAAACCATTTGGAAGTATACCAGTATTGTATATGTTATTGATTTAAGTTTTTCATTTTTTAATACCAAAGCTATCCAATGATTTAATCATTTCCGCACAAATGTTATCAGTACCAGTTGCTTTACCAGTTTTTAACATTTTTATACTAATATCAACTTCTTTTTTCAGAATAGTTGGCCCTGTAAATTCAAACTCATTATCCGTCGTATGTACTGATCTATGTTTATCACTAAATAAATCTATTCGTTCCAACGTTATGCAATGTTTGACCCTATAAGTTTTTTGCCAATATTATCTTTGATATGTCCACTCAAATTTAACTTTTTTTAAAAGCATTATTTTATTATTTACACAAGAGATGTAAGTATCCATTTATATTTCTCTACAAGAATCATTTACCCATTTTTCTTTGGAACGAATGCATTCGTGTTTTCACCTTTTGTATCACGCCTTATATTTGTCTGGATTACTCTGTTTAATTTGGCGTCTATCATCCATTAACTGCAAAATAGATACATTTATCTTTGGTTTATTGGAGCTTCCTGTTTTATGGGATGGCATTCTGTGCACATTCAACATATTTGTTGAAATTTTCTATAAGGCTTGAGATAGTTAGGTGTATTTTGTAGCCCTTTGTTTTTCATTTTTGATTCTGAATGATTTTTTTAGCTCTATTCGGAACTAAGCTATGATAGGAACGTGGTCATAATCAGCACTTGGATATGTTTGGAGTATATAATGTTTGTACGAAATCTTTTGTTAATTATAATAAAATCTATGTCATATATTATCCTATGTCCGCTACTCTTTCAAGTCCATTATCTGCGGGGTAGATCTTACAACATTCCAATCACCCATTAAAATAACTATTTCTCTACTGTTTAAAGTGATGAACAGCTTTCTGCTGTCGGTGCATAAACTTTTGAGTTTATGTTGACTTTTTACTAACAGGATCCTCTATAAGGTGGCTACCCACTTACTTTATCCTTTACGTTTGTATTAAATATGAAGGTCATTCCTTTTATCATTTGTTGATCTGCCTGCGTAAATTATCTAAAAACGATCCCTTGTTGTAAGTACTCCAAATGCCAGCCAATCTTGATTCACTCATGCTCATTATCTCTACATTGAGTCTAATTAATCTGCTTTTTATAATGTTCTCACATTTCAAGCACCTATTTGTATGTATTCCTGTTTGTCATGAATATCCTTCTTACCAACTTTTAAAAACAGTGGCTTGCCTTCTGTTATGTCAATTGTATTTATTATAACTTCGTGTATATGGTCGTAGACGTTGAAACTATTATTTTATTAGTGTTATAGCTAGCTACTGCTACTGATAAATTAAAAAAGTTGTTTCAATAGTTGTATCCCTGTTTTTTGTTTTTGTTCTGTTAGTAGTTGATGAAGTAGCTATATCATTTTTGCCTGGTCTCGATTAGTGCTATCATAGCCAATCGTTCCAAGTAAATTACCTCATTATCTGAGCCAGTTCTTGATTTGATTATGAAAGCATTTGTTTGGTTCGGTTGACTTAGTTTTTTTTTTTTATTGATATCAAGAGTCAGTTCTTCGTTTAGTTTCTTCTTAAAAGACGGATTAGTTAAATTTTCACTATCATTATTTATTGCTTGTTCCCTGTTTTGTGTATACGTCCTTGTTTCCTAGCTGTAAACATAATTGGAAATGACTTAATCTACTCTACTCGAACTTTTTATATAAATTAATTGGCGTACTGTTAAATTTTTTTTTTTTTATTATGCATAATTAATAATTTTGCATAATAAAAAAAAAAATTCTTAATAGCAGTTTCAACAAAATTCTTAGTAGCAGTAAACTGACTTAATTTCTTTTATATTTATTCGTTTATACTTTCGATTTTTCTTTACCCATTAATAAATAATTATTCTAAAATAATCGATTTTCATAAAATTTAATAAATTATAAAATGCAGGTACTCATATAATTTTATTTTATTTTTTTTTTTAAATTTACCACATATAGGTATTTCATTAAAATTTGGAAGTAATAATGTTAATCCAGAAAAATGTTTTTTCAAATAAACATTTATTCATTTAAAAGGTCCAATTATAATTTTTGGCGCAACGATTCTTCTTGAAATGAGACAAATGTATTTTTTTAATGAAATCACATATAATTTTTGTTTTTTTTTTTTTTTTTGTATATTCAGATTTTACAAAATACAAATTTTTAATAAACTCTGAACTATCTATTTTTTGTATAAAACTAGAAATTCTAAGCCTTTTTTTAATTAGCTCTAATTCCCGTATAGAAATAACTGAAATGTCTGTCGATAATTGAACTACCAACACCTAATAAAATAAATTTTTAATATTTTTTTAAGCACGTACATAATCTTTTGAATTTTCTCGCAAAATTTATTTCTTTTTATATAATTCAATGATATTAAACAAAATTTTCCTTGAACGAATCCTTTAATGAGCTATAATTATGTTTAAATTACACCATTAGAAATACTAAACACAGATTTTCCTTTGTTTTGTTTATCCAAGCTTTATTTTTGTTTCTAAACTTTTGTGATGAAATTGTGAAATTTTCAAGGTGTTTCTGAAAAATTGATAACAAACTTGTATTTTTGCAAACAAGGGCAAATTTTTAATCCTGGATAACTGAAAAAGTATTATTTTCAAAAAAACATACACTTAAAAAAACTTGGTACTGTTTTCGTGTAAAATTGGATGTTTTATCGATTTCTGTGCTCAGTTTTTACGTTGAAATCTTTAGCTATTAGAGGTAGTGGGTAGCATTTGCTCCTCGGCTATAGCGTTATTTATAACCTAAAAAGGTAGAAGCATTACAGAAAAATTTATCAAAATCGTAGTAGTTTTGACTTGCTCCAAAATAATGTCCTTCTTTTGTCATATTATATTCAGTTTTTGATATTGATGAGTATAATGAATTTTTGAATTTAGTTTATTGCTTTTTGCTTTATTTTATTAAAATTTCTTTAATAAACTCAAAAAAATACTTTCATTCGCAGAAGCACTTTAATACAGCTCCATTATAAATTCTTCTCTAATTTCTTAAATTAATGGGTACGCAAAAGTTTACATTTTGTTTTGACAATTTCTGAAAAGCATAAAACTCTCATCTGGATAAATACAAGTAAAACCTATTGAATATTACCATTGCTGGAACTGTTTTTAAAGGGTATGATACAATTTCGAATAATGCAATTTGTTGAATGTTCGTATTATTGGAAAAGCATCAATCAAGAAACTAATCAATAAGCCATTGAAAGTTATTTTAGTTAGATATATAGTGAAAGGTTTATACAA
This sequence comes from Chrysopa pallens, assembly GCA_020423425.1. Taxonomy (NCBI): domain Eukaryota; kingdom Metazoa; phylum Arthropoda; class Insecta; order Neuroptera; family Chrysopidae; genus Chrysopa; species Chrysopa pallens. Next base: position 2,383,055 of record CM035591.1, read on the forward strand.
TAACTCATCGGTTCCATATTCTATTGTATATTTGCTCTTCAATGTATTAAGTTTTTATATTTATCCTACAACATTGACAATTGAACTTTTTTTTACGTTCATTAGGTTTTTCAAAACAAAAAAGATTATACCCAATAAATTTATTATTCTTTTATTTGTACTCTCAATCATTATAAAATTTAATATAATACCTTTGGTTTAATTAATATTCTGTTTATTTATTTGAATTCAATTGTATAATCTTTGATTTAAGTATCGTATCCACAACCTTTCTAAAACAAAACATTCGTAATAAAATACAAATAACTAACAAAATTATGTAACATGAAAACAACTTGTCTTAAAAAAAATAAACAATAGTAATAGTTTGAGAACAGCTCTCCGAACAGAAATTGTAAATATCTTGAAACAAAAAATTTAGTTTTTAGAATACATATCTACTTCTGGAAGATGATTTCTTGATGACTTTTAGCAAAACAAGCCGAAATAAGACGTAAAGTAAGAGTATCGATTTTCGCCTATTTTTCAAGTTATACGAAACAGAAAAACCACATTTTAAAACATATCAAAAGACTTAATTATTATACTATTTCCTATTAAATGAAAAAAATTTAATTTATCAAATTTCAAATTCGTTTAAAAGAATTCAATATTTTTATATTTACTCAGCTATTTATATGTACGCCAATATCGACTGTTATTAGACGTGTAAAAAAATAAAACAACATGAAACTAGATGCTTTTAACATTACTATTAATATTTTAAAAAAATTAATATTATTAAATGTACATGTACTTTAAAAAATTAACAGTAACTTGAATGAATAAAAAACGACACCACTCGCATTAAGGTAGTTCGGTAGCCAAATGACTTAAACTTAACCCAATATTTTCTTGTATTTATTCGAAAGATTATAATTTAAAGCACCTATAGAAAACAATCATATTTTTTTACCACACCGTTTAAGAGATATAATTAATTAAAATTTTGCAAAAATGCAGGAGCTCTTATGAGTGTCCTTATTCAATCAAAACTCCGGAAATGGAAGGTTTGTCAAAAATTGGCAAACTTGACCCCACAAAAAAAAACTTTTAAATTAATAGAACTATATCCCAAATATAAACTGTAAAAATTTCCGAATAATTTACCACGTACCGTCGATGTAATTAATTTTTCAATTTTGACATATGGCTTCTATCTTTGCCGTTTAGCGGAGATAGTCTCTCCTCCATATTTACTAAATTGGAAAAATGGCGGCTCCGTTAAACGCGCTAATTTCAAATATTAACTAGCGTTTTTAAGGGTATATATAACAACAAAAGGATATTGAACATTAATAAATATAAAAAAATTTTTTAATAATAAATTTATTTCTTTTGAAATAATTAATTAATTTATATTAAAATTAAAAATAATAAAGTTGACAGTTCAGGATTATGTTTTTAAAATCATTTAAAGTTGGTATTATCTAGTCAAATAATATTTTATTTATTACATTATTTTTATTTGATTAAAATCCGTGCTTAATTATATCATTTAACCACTAATGTGAATTTCTATCAATTATTATAGCATGCTTCGTATATTGATTATAAAAAAATAAATAAATAAATAAAAAAAGTTTTTGATTTCGGATTGCGGCTACCAAAGTACCTGAAAAATTTTTTTTCTCATTATAATTATTTTATATGATATTTTTTTATTATTTTAAATATGAATATTTCACCATACGTTCAACCTGTGCTTAAACTACCCATGGATTTGTGGAGTGAACGACATTAATGTAAATAAAGTCTATGATTATTGATAAAAATAACAACTATTTAAAATTACAAAACAATTAGAGACACTTACACAATATATTTACATAATATGTTCAATATATAATTAGTTTTTATAATTAATTGCATTTTTATTAATCTTAGCAGAGTGAGATTAAGAACTATGTTTTTATTTTTGGTATGAGGCTGAAGTTTTAGCATGAATAATTTATATTGCAATAATAAAATCGAAATTTTTTATGTTAATACTAATTAAAAGAATCCACTTTCATGTTGTTTTAATTTTTTGATAATTTCTAAAAGAAAGTGTCGAAAATTAGACGAATATTTTGTCTTATTTTGTCTAATATTTTCTATCGAACAAATTTATGGATATTGAATGCACGTGGCTTAACTCATAATTATCACGGCATGGGGATGTTTGAGCGTATGTTTGGTATCAAATATTTTAGGTACCAAAAAAATACATGAATTTTAGTATTTATTTTAGTAGTTATTACATTCAATTTTCATTTAAATTTATAATTTTTAACTTTTGAGACAGAAATCTTTGCGTGTCTATTCTAATAAATTTTATTTTAAGTAATTTGAATTCAAATCATTGGATACAATGTATCATTATTTCAAAAAGTATATTTTCTTGTAAATTTAATTTTTGTGAAATATTAATATGAATATGTAATTTTAACTCCTCTTGTTTAATATTGGTGCGCTGGGTCGAATAAAGCGAAACGAAATGCTTTAAATAAGAAGACAATGTGTATGCTGGGATAAATTTATTGAACTGGATAAAATTAATAATTAGTTGACAACACAATGTTCTTTGTAAACAAAGTAACCAGCTTAATTCTAAGCTGTATCTAACCCCCACTAGTTTAAAATTAAAAAAAATTATATGTCCATATATTAGGTCCCCGCACTAGATATGGTCTCCTGCCTTGTACTATCCCAGAATGCAATTGATCGAGAAAGTTTGAAGTAGAAACCTGTTTAAGATTTTCAGTCAACAGAATTACTTCCCCAATCTGTATCGACGTCTATATCATTATTACTCTTTTTAAATTTCAAACAATAAGTGCTTGTGTTCTTAAAATATTTAAATATTTGAGAACTTTTTTAGCTTATTTCCAATGAATTTCTTCACATTCTTAAAATTTCATTATAATTTAATAGATTGACTCACTGCAAATGATAAGTTTGGTCTCGCCATCGTCGCTATAAACATTAGAATACTAATTAATTGTTGGTATGGGGCTCGAAGATTTCTTTTTTCTCCATTTTCTTTTATGTATTAATGCGTATATACTTTTGAATTTCGGATTCTTTGGAAATTCTCCTCTTAATGTTTTAGAGTTTGTAACGTTATTTTGTGTATATTTTATACACAAATAACTCAACAAAATAAGTTGTTTTTTATTTAAATTATATTATGTAAAGGTTGCTTACCTTAACAGACCGTGCTTGATAGTAGAGATACTTTTGATTAGAGAATTGAACAGAACAGTTCGATATTGACTGTTCAATAGGACAGTTCAATAGGATTTTAGTATTTATTAAATAATTTTTGTATATTATTCAATTGTAATTACTTACACAATAGTGTTTTTGTTTGAACATGTTTATTTAATATAAACCGACCACGTGTGGTCCATTTTTAATATTAATGTTTAAAATTCATATTGTACTAATTCTTTTTCTTAAATAATCCCTATTCAATTAGTTTTACGATGGATAAATTATGAAGCGTTTCTCCAAAGAGCATCAAACAGTTCTTCCAGTTTCGATCTCTAAAACCTCTGGATCTGATTTATTTATCTGGATAAGTCAGGTTGGGCCCAGTACAAATTTCATTCTGCGCACTCCTAGCAGAGTACACCCTTTTTACTTCTTATTATTTTATTAGTAAATTAAATTTTATTGATTTAATTTACTAATATTAATTTAAACATGGAATGTTTAAAAATTCTTATTGTTCGTATTATTTAATCCTAATTAAATAATACTTCTTTTTTCTTCTTTTTATTTTTAAACATATAATGTTTAAAAATTCATATTTTTCGTATTATTTAATCCTAATTAAATAATACGTCGTTTTTATTTCTTCTTATTTTTAAACCATTAAGGTTTAAAAATTCATATTATTCTTATTTGTTCTTATTGGTTAATTGAATTGTATTAATTTAATAAACTAATCCGTCATTTATTTTGATAATTAAACTATATTCCTATATAATTTAATTATCCGTAATGAATTTTTTTTGGGTTTTCCTTTAAGTTTGAAAGTATAAATTGACGTTGTAAGGATATTAGATAAAATTTAATTCCTAGGTATATTTGGTTAATAAATATTATCAATAAGTGTCATTGTATAATTGCACAGGCATACAGTATACTTTTTTTTTTTAAATACACTGTTATAGAGCGTCAAGGGATTTTATGTTCAATATTACTTAAATTCAAAAAATTTAAATTCAATTCAATTACAATTCGATTCTCAAAATACAATTTTATGTATCATCTACAAATTTATATTCACAAACAAATTCAATCGTTACATTTACAATTTTTTGTTCACATCCAAACCTATTTTCAGAAGAATTACGGGGCGACGTGGAAATGTTGAATTTTGGATTGGGCTGAGAAAAAAGTAAAAGTGAGCGGATTAACCATCGAATATCTGGTTAATTTAATGAAAGAGATATATATATATATATATATATATATATATATATATATATATATATATATATATATATATATATATATATATATATATATATATATATATAAGTTAGCTATGACATAAAGTTATTATGTTATTCTAAATGAACTATATCTGCTCTTTGTTTAATTACCGTAACGCATGCATTTACATATATATGTAAAATATGTAGAATCAGAAAGAAATTATGTCTTGAACGTATCAGACATATGTATGAATGCAATTGACTTCACATTTTAAAAGCTATGAAAATAGAATAAAATTCTTGATTTTGATCAACAGAGAACCAATTTTTACTTGCATCGATATTACTTCCGAAGTTGCATAACTATATATTATAAATCATACTGATTTGAAATCATGTTGTTTTGAATTCAAATTTTTATCAGACACTAATTATCAACTTTTATAAGATATTTAAATTTGTTTAAAAGCAGTCGTGGTCGTTATGGTTCACCGTGTATTGGGTAGTAGATAGAGTGAACCACTGCCAATTACACTATGATTAACAATATAAACAAAACAAAACAATCTATTTTCTAATATCGTTCGATTTTAAATCTAAAGTGTTTCGTGTAGTATAATTTATCATATAATTTTTAATGTGTTTTCGGGAAAGACCTGAAATAAAAACGCGTTTGTCTACTAGTTCAAAAGTTTGAGATCTTTGCTTCATTGGTTATTGCCGTTTATTATGTAATTTTTACATTATTTTCTTGCTGAATCATAAAATAGATATGACCTATTCTTTCGAATTAACGAGTTTCTGTATCAAATTAAACACTAGTGTCAGCTCAGTCTAAATTGATATAATGATACTCTATTACACACACACACACACACACACACATATATATATATATATATATATATATATATATATATATATATATATATATATATATATATATATATATATATATTGAACATATATATATATATATATATATATATATATATATATATATATATATATATATATATATAATTGATCCGAAAATTAATATGGAGAGAGCGATTTGTTAAAAAAGTAACATCGACATTTGGAAATTCCTTGGATGCAAAAATTAACGGTAAAATTTAACAGGCAAACTCCATCAGGAGAATGTGTGGCTTGAAAATGTTTTTTCTTTAGAGTTTCCATTGAATCAATGTTTATATTGAACAACAAAATCGCCTTAGTAGGGGAAGCTGAATTGTGTATCAGGCCTTTAGTTGTTAAACAAAAAAAGGTATCCATTGCAGTTGGGCAAACAGGAGAATCCACACGATCATCCAGATAAAATACTTTTGTAATTGTATCAATACACAAGAGCATATCAACCCGCTATGAAATATGAAACGTTTCATTAGCCATTTAAGAGAGTGAATTGTGTGAGTACTTCACGTGGAAAGAAACGGTTTGCTTATTATTAGTAATTTGCGGTAAAACCAGAGACTGCAAATTTTATAGATTTTTTTTTCTGATAGTGGAAATAATTTGCATCTAATCCGAACGATTGATTGTTGGTTTATTCTTTACCACAAACTGACATTTCAATGAGATGAATTTTTGATTATTGTTTTTTAACGAGACTATAGCTTATAGTGGAAATTTGGGAACCAGCATCTAACACAGATCGAATAGGTATTTTTGAACCATCGTTGGACTATATTTTAGCATGAATATATTACCGAATAATACCAGGCGAGTGGATACAAAATTGTTATTTATTTGGCATGAATTAACTATCTCATAAGATAATTTTAAATTATCAATATCAAGATTGGCATGTAATGTTGTAATAAGCAGTGATTAAGTGCAAGCCTTAAATTACCGCATCGGCGTCATTTTTCAACGAAGATTTAAATTATAGAAAATAATGAATTGTCTGTAAATTAAATCTGATTTTCGTGAACTAACGATAAACATTTAACATAAGCGAATAATTAGCAAGGAGTTTACGTACTCTTGAGAACATAAACCAGGTCTCTTTAGAACAAAGTTACAACTCCAACCTATTAAAGTTGTTGCCGAAATAAGTTAATCTCCAAAATGATAGAGTATCATTATATCAATTTAGACGGAGCTGACACTATTGTTTAATGTGATACAGAAACTCGTTAATTCGAAAGAATAGGTCATATCTATTTTATATTTTTAAAATTTGGGGACAGCATAAAATAATTGTGTTTAATAATTATTATTATATGTACTAACTTTGTGCACCGAATTACTTTTACGCACAAGTAGCATTTTAAGTTCATTTTCAAAGCTCAATCTGTATTTTTCGATCGCTGAACATTTCGCTATTAACGCTGATTAATTTCGATTAATATTAATCTTCAGGATTGTTTGTTAAGCTCAACTAATCGTTATATATTTCTAAATTAGGCATTGCCAATAACACGCGTTTCAGCAAACTAACGTCATTTAAAACGATCTGATACACATGTTTGCTTTTTTTTTTTTTAAAAAAAAGTCTGTTTAATCCTATTTATTATATTATTATTAGTAAAATATTAAAATACATATCGGATTATGTAATTTTTCCAAAAATATTTCAGTTTTTAACACTAAAACAATAAACTATATGATATGTGTTCATAAATTTTTTTTATGTTTTTTTTTTTAATATATAAATTTATTGTTATTTAATCGGAAACTTTTGTTTAACGAAGTTATTTTTTGTTTAATACGTAATGAAAAAACGACAAATAAGACAAAAATGAAAATATATTAAAAAGGTTTGTCCAGCACATTTCATAAATCCCCAAGTTGGGAAATATCTATCAGAGAAAGATAATAGGTATAGATAAACAATTAAATTAACCAATGTGAATATGAGAAAAAATATCGCCTTTAAATGCAGTCTTTTTATGATTGATCAATGAATTTATTTAAAAAACACATAATAAGGAAAATCAACAGATGTTAGAAACACACATACTTATGTAAAATCTTCAATTTTTGCGAAAAAATACCTTAAAAAATACTTATACAAATTTTATGAATTTGTACTATATTGACAAGAAAACGGAGGGCTCATTGTGCAAATAAATTCTAAATATAAAGTCGAAGTTTAATTTTCACCTTAGAAATTTTTTTTCGAGAAAAAGTCATCGACTAGGCGTTTTCATGTTAATATAATGCTAACCAAATTTCATTTTGATAAGTATTTTTGGAGTTATTAGTACGTAAATATTGAAATAAATACAATTATATGTCGACATCTGTTAGAGACACAATACTTACATATTAGACTCAGCTTCAAAGAGTTGTGGATAATCCCTTTTAACACTTGATTAAAAATCTTTCAAACTAATAATTTGATAATTTAGTCAAATGACAAGTATTTTATTAATAATATGTTCTACTATACACTGTTTTTTATAATATACTGTTACAGTCACATTCATATTATTATTAATTTATAATTCCATATAACTGTTTATATTGGATGATCTAGGCCATAGTGGTATATTGTTGAAAACCAATATACATCGGACAACTAAATTTCTAACAGATTTCTACATTTGTTTATTTATGTACGTTAGTCGAATGCTTTCTGGCTACGTAACAGTAAAACCTAGTAAAGTTGTTTTTAGAGCGAGAACTATGCTTATAATTAGCATTCCATGAGCAATTGTTACAACAACAATTGTACATTATAGAATTGTATGAGTTAACAAACATTGATGCAGACATACGAAAAACAAGTTGGGATTAGTGACTTAAAAACAACAATATACAACTCCTTTGTAATATCTTACATTAAAACTGTTTCATGATTAGCGAATCTTTTTGAAGTTAAAATTACGCCAAAATAAGACTAAATTATTAACTATTTGTTTGTTACAGGTTTTTTTCCACTTCCACCTGTATATTGTCTGGTATGGATTTTTTTGGATGTATTATTTTGCACAGCGTCTATTATGCATTTATGTACGATCAGTGTGGATCGATATTTATCATTAAAATATCCAATGAAATTTGGACGAAATAAAACACGTCGACGTGTCACATTCAAGATTATCTTTGTATGGCTGTTATCAATTGCGATGAGCTTACCACTATGCCTCATGTATTCAAAGGTAACTATCTTGTTAACAATCTCTTTATTTGTTATTGTTAGAATTGATGTAGAATAGTCATGATATCAGATACTTCAAATTGTAATGATTTTAGTTTCTGAATTCATAAAAAAATTTGGAAAAACAAATATAGACAAAATCAAATTAGCGCTTTGAAAGAAAGATCAAACTTATTGGTATTTTATAAATATTGATAGATTTTAAATTTTTTGATGGAGAAAAAGTTTTTTATAAACGTCCATTACACATGTACAACAATAAACACAGTTTATATTCCAAAATAATTATTGTAAGTAACTAAAACTAGAGCTTTTAAAAAAAATCGTAAGAGGCAGAATTAGCTTGAAAGAAAGCTTTAAGTGGTAATATCTTATACTATTTTTTCAAAGCTTTAAAATTATCCTGTATCCTCATTTTTTTCTGGCGAAAGTTTAATTTTTGATGTGAAACATTCCGCTCGATGAGCTATATGAGTGTTACTGTGAAAAGAGACAGAAGTGTGTAACGGTGTTTAAATGTAACAGAAACTAAGAAAAGTGCGTTTTAAAAGTTTATTTACGAATTATATTTAAAGTGAATGTTTTTTTATGAGTGTTTTTTCATGAAAGGTGTAACATGTTATTCTGTAACACGTTATAAAAATTTGCAAGATGTAATGTCACACACATAACATAATACAAAAATGTGTCACAGGCTATGTCAGTGATGCATTCATGCATACGTACAGACATGTATAGATACTTATACATGTATACTTATACACATTAAATATAAACCCCGTTTATATATTTAGGAACCCCAAGCTGTTATAAATTCTTTTAATGATATTTTCTAAGTATAATGAGTCACTTGGCGCTTAGTTCAAACTCATTAATACGTTTAGGTTTTAATATAAATACGTTTTTCCTCCATAATGTGGAGTGTAACGAAGTGATAGAAATCATCAACACTCTCGGATATAAGACCATCTAAGATATATTCTATATTTCAAATTACATAATGAAGTTTTGTGTAGATTTGATTTTAGCATTATTTTACATTATTTCATTTATTTACTGATATTTACAGTATAATACCCTTAAGTTCGCTTAGTTCGCACGTATAATACCTTTAAGGAGCACAAAAAATAATAATTTAATAAGTAATTTCAGTCCTATTTTGTGTTTGCCAGTTATTTCTAAAATTTTTGAAAAGCTTGTAAATACTAGAATTGATACTGTTTTGTGTAAATATAACATAATTACTAAACATCATATTATGTCTGTATGTATCAGGGAAGCGGTAATTGTACTCACTGATATAATACTTCAATATTCACGAACATGTGGCATTATCGCGCTTGATAAATCTAAGGCACATCGCACATGAGGTGATTTGAGTGAAATCGGTGAAATCACTGATATCGCCGATATTTGTAGTATCTGATATCACAGCATTTTATTCGCACACGGAGCAACAGAAGTTGCTCCGATTTTTTTAACGTTTTTTGAAGAAGGGGTAATTTATTGTTTGTTTACTAATAACAAAATATACAGTGTCTTAAAGGATAAAATACATCAAGTAATAAGTAATATAGATTATACTTTAAGCCATTTGAAATTCGCATTTCATCTTCCAAATTTTATATATATATATATATATATATATATATATATATATATATATATATATATATATATATATATATATATATATATATATATATATATATATATATATATATATATATATGTATATATATATATATATATATATATATATATATATATATATATATATATATATATATATATATATATATATATATATATATATATATATATATATATATATATATATATATATATATATATATATATATATATATATATATATATATATATATATATATATATATATATATATATATATATATATGATTCTTGTTTATACAGTCATATAAATCAATGTTTATGACAAAGATAGTTACATGTATTATATGTATTATAGATAAATATTATTATGTTCATATTTAAACATAGAACAGGCATAATAGGTGCATCCAATAAAGCAGATCATAAATTTTAAAAAAATGTAATGATGTTCACCAAAGTTTAAAAACTTATTTTCTTATAACACTTTTCACTTGTATACGACCAGAGGAATGTGGTAAAGGGAAATTAATCATCCCACTTTTCAAGCATCATTATTATTTTCATTCATTTCAATAACTTAATGTAAATAAACAGAAAAGAACTTTACACTAATTTTATAAAATTATGCCAATACATCATATGGTATAACTAAAAAACAAAATATATATCGATTGTACAGTGGCTGTAATCTGTGTCTATTCTAATCACATAAAACAATATATAAAGTACAAAACAATTAGTATTCAAAAAACAGTTTAATTATGACATAAATATTGAAATTGTTTATTGTTTTTATTTGTACAATACGGCTATTAGCTTTGATTTCTTTATATAAGTATAATTTTCTTTATTTAAATTTACTCGAGCAAATATATGCACATTTTTTTAAAATAATATCTCGAGAATCAAGTACTTGATTTTCTAAATCACTTAAAGTAGTTATTAATTTTTTGTTCCAATATCTGATAATTTTTGACTGGTTCAATAATTTTAAAATTGTCATTATTTTGATTCAAATAATTTTTCAATATACCAAAATAAATCAAGTGGGGAGTCAGATGATGATTCTGTAGTTAGGGTATTATGGAAAAAACACGCCCGACGTTTCTTCTTCTGAAATTTCTATACAAGAGCAAGAAGAACCTTATGAAGTTGATAATAAGTCAGCCGAAAACAATAATAAGCTTAAAGACGCCGATAAACCTTTGGCAAAAGATGCTGAAAAAGAAGAAACCAAGCTACTTGAATCTGATTTCTATGATGAAGATGTTCAACTACTTGACGTACACAACATGAAGGAATTGTACATCCTCACTGTTAATTTGCAGTGTGTTAAAATAAAACACGTTTGTGTTTTCTGCAACTTAAGGGCTTAGAAATAAAACGGTATAAACATTTAAACAACTGCATAAATCATTAGAAGTGTTTTAAAGGTTTGCGTAACACACTGTTATTGAGAAATCCGGAAACGTTTTATCCATTTAAAGAAAAAAATACTTCTATCTGTTTTATTATAAAAAAGCGCTTACAATTACATTAAACGTTTAAAAAAACATCGAGTGTTTTAAATTAAAATGGATATTCCGGAATTAAAAACTTTTTCAAAAAAAAACGTTTAATCTATAAAAACATATATATTATAAAACACATAAATTTCTTAAAAAAAACTTGTTGAAGCGAGTCTCATCTACGTACTTTAAATATAGTGTTTGTAAGTAGTTATTGAGTCAGAGTGTCAAAGTTAACACATTTAATATTATCTTTGGTCAGTTAGATTTTCTTCGTACTGTGAAACAGTTGTGTTTCTGTATCTTAAAAATAATTAAATACAATAAATATTGAAAGCAAATTGAGTGAATTTTTTAGTATAGTGTTATAGTTTATAATTAAGGCTATTCTAGGCTCAATTACAAGTGGTAAGTTGTTTTCTTTAATACAAGCTAGTTGGATATGTCGCTTTAATCTTTTGATATTTAGTATGTTTTTTATATATATAAAAATTCTAAACACAACATGAAGGTACTGTCCATCCTTGTTATCTAAATCATAAAGAAGTATAAACTATACTTATTCATCTAATAATTTATGAATCTGTTATGATAGATGGTTGATTTAGGGAATAGTGCAGAATATTCTGTAGAGAATATAGGTGGAATCTAGCGGAAGCGTCACGAGAATGAACCATTCTGATAAGACATTTAATGGAGCGAGTTTTTAGACATGATAAAATTTTAAATAACACTTTTACTGGACAACGTCAAAAAAATAAACCAAAAACAAATGCAATTATTCGCCCACTCCATACCAAGGGTACATCTTGAATTGTTAGTAAATATCCCGTATTTTATTTCTTTATTTATTTTAGTAAATAATCGTCTTGTAAAATAAATATACGAGCAGGAGTCATTTTTTATTATTTTAATTTTCAGATCTTATGTTGAAGCGTGCTGAAGACAATAGTTGAAAGAAAAAACAAAACATGGATTTGTTTCATATACATGGGAAATTCTGCAGCAAACTATGAGTCAGCGCTTAGGAGAAATAAAACGCTCCCACCACGAGAATTCTAAACTGCAACCATAATCCAGCAGTTAGAATATACGACGCCTCAACGCGACTTTTCAAGTGGAATTTATAAATTAAAAAAAAGACGTAGATTTAAGGCAGTTTGGTAGCCGCAATCCGAAATCAAATAAAAGACTTTTTAATTTAATATAAATAAATTAATTTAGACTAATTTTAATATAAATAAATAAATTATTTCGTTAGAAAATAAATTTAATATTATAAAAAATAAGTTTTATATTTATTAATATTCAATATCCTTTTGTTGTTATGTACCAATAAAACGCTATAGCTACTCTTATAATTTTATACTGAGAATTAATTGAGATTTGTCCATACATTCATATATGTGATGTAAAAATAGTTAGCTTAACATTTGTTGAACAATTTCATAATAAGGAAGCTAAACATTAATTTTATATTATAAAAATTCTATAATGTTTAGCTTCCTTAATATGAAATTGTTCAACGTGATATAAGCTAATTATTTTTACATTCATATATGAATGTATGGACAATTCTCAGTAAAAAATTATATACAATTATATATAAATCATTATATATAATTATGTATAATTATATATAATTATGTATAATTATATATAAATCATTATATATAATTATGTATAATTATATAAAATTATTTATGATTATATATGGCCAAAACTCATATATAATTATATATAATGATTTATATATAATTATATATAATTTTTTTTCCCCGGGATTAAAAAAAGTTGCCCATGAGATTTTAAGAACGTAGGATTTGTACAACGATTTTTTTATCTCATGTATGATTTCAAATCACGAATATCACGCCGTGTGCGACTATACATTGGTTTCCATAAGCAAATCATATGTATGATATCGCAGATTTCACACAAAACGCGTCGTATGCGAAGTCATTCGATTGTGTTAATCATGACATTTTACTTCATAATTTGTATCAAGTTGGCTTTAAGGAAACCGCAAGCGAGCTCATATCGAATTACTTAGATAATAGAGGCCAAATAGTTGAAGCAAATTATAATGGACATTCAAAATTAATAATAGTAGTAGAGGGATACAGTCATTTGGTGTAATTGTACGCTTTGTTTAAGTGAGCGCGCTCACTTATCTTACAGTAGAAGTAAGTATACGCGTTCAAATAACCAAAAAATTTAATATATATGTACATTCCTATAGGTGAAATTATTCAATTCAAAAAGCACTTGACCGATACTACTTTTATATAGCTTATCTAACTAGTAACTAAATGGATATTCGATATTTATCGTTATTAAAAAAAAAAAAAAAATAAATATATTCTCTTTATTAGCAAGTTGATAATAATTTTCAGATTCCAAGATCTTACATTTAAATAACAATAAAATATCATTTTCTTAAACAAAAAACTTGCTGTTGTTTTTATTTATATTATTTCCAAAAAATTTTAAAATAATATTAAAATAATATACATTATGAAATACAACATAATCTATATATATAAAATACAATGCCACTTTTCGTTGTAATTTTATAACTCAAGAACGGGTTCACCTATCCAAACCAAATTTTTAGGTTTGATCAACCCTAATGTTGATCCTTACAGATATAAAGGGAAGAAAAACGGGGACACGCAAAAATGTGGGCCGATGCACTAGACTTACAGGAATCATGGAGAAAAGCTAGTCCAATCTATCGACAAAGCGCCCTACGAGTAGCTAGTACCTTCTACACAATATCAGAGCAAGCAGTATGTGTCATTTCCTGAATTCTACCCCTCAGAGTTCTAGCAGAGAAAAGACGGGCCCTTTACCAACGAAGAAGGCAAAATGCACTTAGCCCTGAAGAACATAGAATGGAAGAACGGCAGAACAGCATAGGCAACTACAATGGGATGCCACAGAGAAGGGTAGGTGGCCGCACCGCCTCATACCTCGGATCGACATTTGGCTTAACCGCAATCACGGCGAGGTCAATTCATATCTTACACAGATGTTGTCATGACACGGGTGTTTTCGAGAGTATCTACACCGCTTTAAGCACAATGATTCTCCGAAATTCCCATCTGCCCAGGAGTTGCTGAACATGCGGAGCACGTCTTCTTGTTATGTCTTCGTTTCGATCGACAGTGTGTAGAGTTGGAAAGGACCCTGAACGAGAGAATGCAACCAGATTCACTAGTTGAAGCGATGTTGTCATCAGAGCCTGCCTGGAACGCTACCAACACGTTTGCAACAGAAGTCCTCACAGACTTGCATTCCATCGCAAGAGGAAGATCAAATTACAGAAGATAGAAGGAACGAAGACAACACCTTAGCCACCAGAAGGAAGAGCAATAGCTAGATCCTCCCTTTAGGAAGTAATGCCTGACGGCGGTTTCGGGTTTACTGAGTATGGGCGTTAGCGATGAGTTTAAGATGACGCTGCGTTGAGTCTTCCGTAAAAAGGATTCCCACTTCTAAAAAAAAAACATACATACCTACATACATACACATTTATCGAGAATCTTAAGCAGCCCGATGGGGCCTCGTTCCAAAAAGAGACGAATTCTTCACGAAGTACTACACTAACTCCTGCTATTTGAAGCAGAAGTATGGATAATTATTCTAAAGAAGAAAATCTATCGGCGAAAGATAGCAGAAGTACAACGCCAAGGTACTATTAGGGTAACCTGCGTCTATCGCATTGTATTTGATAATGCTTTTCTTGTTATAATAGGTTCTGTGCCTATCAATCTTCTAGTATTCGAAAGGGCGAAACATAAAATTCGCAATTTAAACTTTCAAATAGCGTAGGCTATTGTTGCGTCATTTTTGTAATTAATTTAAAACCGCCCCATTTCATGAAATCACTCGAAAAACAAATAAATAAAAACAAATTTTGATAGAATTATACAATATAATTAATAGAATTATATTTTACGTAATATAATTTTCCTGTATTTATCACACAAACCGGAAAAAGTGAATTTGTAAATTTTATTCTCGTTTTATTCGGAAAATACTATTCAAATGTATGTTTATATGATTGTGAACTTTATTCATAATATAATCGTAAAGTTCTTGAACATATCTTAAACATATATCTTAAACTATATATATATATCTTAAACTATATCTTAAACAAGGCAAGAGAAGTGCGTGGAATGCGTTTCCCCAACATACGCCACACGCATAATTGGGTAATTCTCACGAAATCCCGAAATTTGGTCATTATGTAACTCGCAAATAATATTGAAAAGAAATTGTATATATTTTCTATGAATTTTGTGGTACTGATGTTGCAAAATTTAAATTATATAGTGGTCCCTAGAATAAACGTGTTTTACGTGGATTATAAAGATATTTAAAAAAATGAAAATGAGGGAATGACGACTTACGCGAGGGAATGATAAAATTGTTTATTTTTAAATTATCTTTTTATTTAGTAATTATTTTTTTATATTAGTATTAACAGAAAATCACAAGGTTATTGTAGTACAACTGGATCATTTTCATTTAACTTAAATTTTTATATTGCACTTAATCACATTGGCAGTATAAAATTAAATAAAAAACAAAATATCTTCACTTAATAATTAACTTAGCTGGCATTTTAACAATGGAGTAAAGTTCTCTTATATTATTTAGTCTTAACGAAACAATGACAAACAAACAAAATAAACGAAACAATGAAAATTACTTATAACTGAAAATCTACTTTTTTATCTATTCAGTCTCAAAATTACAAAAACAGTCATCTCAATTAGATATTATCGTCTATTTCCTTCACAGAATAACATCCCTTTTTAATTAATGTTGGTGGCCTAATCTTCTGCTGAATATCATTCCAGCCATACAACTGTTCATCCTTAATTATTGGCCATCTCCAATATGTGGTTCCTCTTTTCATACACTTTACTAAAGCACCTTCCTCAAAAACTGACATTATTTCCCCTGGATAAACTTTTTCGTCCCATTTGATCAGGACATGATCGCTTATATTATAAGTGGGATTGTTATATGATGTACATATAACATCATTCGATGATTGTCCACCATGTGACTTGGTTCGTGTTTGCATTTCACTACGATGGCGTTGTGAAATGCTTTGGGCTTTTTTAATGGAAGGATTTGAAGATGAGTAATACCCCAAATGAAAATGTCTACATTTTCCTTCACATTCAGAGCATGAAAGGCTTCTAAACTCTAAGACATCACCAGTAAAGACAAATTGGCGAATTTTTTGAGTTCCGCGGAATGCAGTGATGGTTTGTGACTGTTTAACTAAGTCTTCAATCTTTGCGATATTTGCAGTGGTAACTTCAAAAAGAATTATTGAAGAACATCTAGTCAACAAAATGTTCTTGAGTGAACTTAAATCCATGATGTCTTGGCCTTCAGCTACTGCTTTGTCGGCAGTTCTTTTCAAAGTACCACCGACGCCATCAGGTGCCCCTTTGCCATGGCCTGGTTCTGAATAATGCCATGAAAAAAATGTCACACCCGGAAATAAATCATTTAGATGACGATATACAATGTGGAAAATGAACTTGTTCTTATACTGGTTGACAGGACTATCACTTAGTATGTGTATTCTGTGTATGTTTAAATTCTGATTCTTAAGCCACTTAAAAACTGGTACTAAGTGTGCCCATACCGCCATAGTATCGTGCCTGTTATTTTCAGAAAGAGAACAAAAAGTTTGGGGTTTAACAGTATCATTGTCACGTAAATATAACACCCCTGTATGGAGTGTAACTTGTTGCCTGGCCCCTCCAAAATGAACTGCCTGAATCTCTTCTTTATATTTGCAACAATAGTTCTCACTGAAGTCTATATGAATAAGGACTTCATTGTCAGTCAAATTCTTTTTAAGTTCTGAGATGGTCTGATACTGGTGCGTTATCGTGGCAACATGTTTAAAGAATAAAGGTAACTTTTCTTCTAGCTGGAGCACTAGTTTTCTTAGTGAAACATTGATCGCTTTTTTAATGGGTTTTCGTATTGTCTTCATCTTTCCATTTTTTTCATAGGATGTAGTTTCATATATCCACTGATGATAGGTCACTATTCGGTTTGGCTGTGGAAGATAATATTCCATCCCTTTGTTTGAACAACCATCACATTCTCGTAACAAACATTTCGTTGAATGGACATTGCATGTTATCATAGCTAGAAATCTTGTTATATTACCGCAACATAAGGCTTTATTTTCATACAATTTCATGATCATCAGTTGAATGTTTGCATGAATGACACATGCGCATGTGTTTCGATCTTTTATGCTCGCCCAAGTCACCCAAAAAGGTCGAAGTCGACAGAATGTTGCCAAACTTATTTGATATTCAACCTTCGTCAGAAATTTTTTGTGCAAATTTTTCATAGTATCACACAATACACGTTTTTGTTTTACCTCTCCTTTAGACCTAACAAAATCTTTCTTTCCTGGGCACATTCGAGAATTCTCGTCATTTTCCAAAAAAACTTCTATGTCTTTTTTAACTTTCATCAATTGAGCATTTATTTTCCTGGTGCGGGTCTTTTTGTATGTCTCGTGTCTGAAAAACGGTTTTGATAAGTGCAGCAATTTGTGTTTCTTCAAAAGATCTGGTTTTATAATCTCAAAATATTTCTTCTTTTCAACATGTTTCTTTAAATTAATGTATTCGTCTTTTAGTTGTTTCGTTATAACTTCCGACAAAATAAGCTTCTTTTTCACAACTTCAGGAACTTGGATGTTCTTCAACAGTGCTGATACTTTAGCTTCAGGAGAAGTCTGATTATTCTTGATTAGTCTTTGACATCTCTTACGATATTTCTCTTTATTTCTTATTTCACGTTTCAATCTCTCCTGTAACCTGCTTATTTTCGAATATAATATTGCTCTACGTCTTCTTAATTGCTGCCTCCTTCGAATAGCTGCTAGGTTCCTAACCTCATTATTATTTTGAATAACCAATCCTGGGCTAGGAGGTGGTGTCTCGTCTAGTAATCTTGCTAAATTCTTACGTACCTTCGCTGTTTTGTCTCTATATGTTTGGCTATTTTTCTTCCAGTTTTTCCTTTTTTGCCTTTTTTCCCTGGAACTCATAGTGGATACAAGCTTAACTTGGCCTTTTTCTCTTTTTTTAAGATATTTAAGTCTTTCTTTTTCACGAAGTACTTCGAGACTTACAGGGTCAGATTTCATTTTCTCCCTACGCTTCCTATCATACTCTTTCTTTTTTAATTTAGCTTCTTCTTCGCTGATCTTCTTTTTGCTTGGCATTATTTGACCCTACACAACAAATAATACCTACATAACAGTTAGCTAAAGTAAACAATCAAAAAAGCAAGTTGACCTTTGTTAGAAAATCATTCCCTCATAAATCATCATTCCCTCACTATAAATTTATGTGAGGAAATGACGGTGAGGGAATGATGAAACAAAGAATAATAATAAAAAAACTCCTGACATAACCTCACTTTTGGAAATTTGCTTTGCATATGTTAAAATACTCCCATAAACCTACTTCTCTATGTAATTAACAACGCTTAAAGTATTTTACCTTTTGTTTTTCCGGGGTGTGGGGGAATGACCATGAAAAATGTAATTTGACCAAAAAAATATTTTAACTTTGTGGAGCACAAACTGCAACACGCTCACGGTAAATTCGCCATTTTGATAAGTTGACAAGACTACCAACTATCAAAAACTAATAGTAGCGTTCACGATTCATTGAGAATGCGTTCATAATTTGATTGTCAGCAACAATGTGAGGGAATGATTTGTTTTTATGAGACACGTGTATATTTTCTATTTTTACATCCGGTTTTTACTATATATTCCAAGTTAAGATTTTTTTTATTAGTCTGTCATATTTTTAATAGAAAAGTCTTGACAGTAGACTGTTATTACTATTTTTTGTTTTTTTTGATAATACAAAAGTGTTTGAATTTGTAGTTTGGGACATAGTGAGGGAATGATTTTACGGACATTATATAGTGTTTATTATTTCATAAGTACGCATTTGGTTCCAAAGTAATTAGTGAAACTTCTAGTTAAAGTAATGTAGATTACAAGAAAATTTTGATAACCTATCCATGTTTGTTAGATTTTCGATAAAACTCATAGGACAAGAATTTCGGTATTTCATGAGAATTACCCAATTACGTCTTGTCGCGTCGCGCTATATCACACCCACATCAATATGCTTGTCCTAAATACTCTAAAGTATTTTATTTGTAAGTTACGAAGAAAATTTATTTTGCAAAACAAGCTTTAAACCAGATGGAAACAAATATAATTTTTTTAAAAGCTTTAAAATCAAGTATGCTTGATTTTCGCATAAAAAACTAAATTTTCTTATAATAAATTTTTTATTTATATATATATATATATATATATATATATATATATATATATATATATATATATATATATATATATATATATATATATATATATATATATATATATATATATAAAAGTAGTTTAATAGTATTTAACTGAAATTATGCTAGATTTTAAATAATAGAAGGTTAGTATGTCGGTTTTGTACTATACCATCTGAAAATATAAAATAGAGACCGCCTTGAGGTAGCATTTATCTAGAAACAACCAATATGCGTTAAAACTAATTTTTAACTACTGTAAAATAATACTAGTTTTAATTTTTAATCAGGCAATTTGTAAATAATAGATTAAATTCCCGAGTATATAACTTCTACTTCAATTTCTTACTTGAAATTTTGTAAGTAAATATTCATGATAAGAAAAACATTCAGTATCAGCTGAGCTTATTTTGTCAAACTTGTATCACTGACTCCTTCCTTATTAAAATTAATGAATATTCTAGTTAGATTGTTATCAAAAACCTTAGAAACCCCTTTATTTTCCTCTTCTAGTACTAATGAAAGTTATTGTAATATCTTATGGATGCTTAGAATACATTAAATACTTTTTTTTTTCTCATTTTTTTTCCAGGATCATGATTCCATATTAATAAATGGAACGTGTCAAATACCAGATCCATTATACAAATTAATTGGTTCAATTATTAGTTTTTATATACCTTTAGGTGTTATGTTATTAACGTATGCATTAACAGTACGATTACTAGCAGAACAACAACGTGGGCTTGGTCCTGGCAATGGTGGATGGTCTAGCGAATGGATGGGAGCACATTCAACAACACAACTAGGTATGTAAAAATAACAATTGTTTGTAGCAGTTTTTCATCGATTTAGTTATTCAATTTTATTTTTAACTTCCTTATAAGGAAAAATGTTGTAGACTTCCCGAAAATAAAATTCGATAATGACGTGATATTTCCATGTTTCAATCATCAAAATTATTTTTCCGACAATTCTCTAAAATAAAAATGTACATGCACGTACTAACGTTTGTCCCACATTTTGGTGACACTATTATTTGCGGAAAACTAATGTTATTTGAATTTGAGCCAGATAAAGATCTTTGCAGAATCGCGATTTTTAGATTTTGGACAACTTATAGGCATATCACATGCCTGAAATATGCTGTTGTTTGCCGCTGGCTTGTCAAAATGATTCAAAATAGAAAAATTTATCTTTGTACCAAATCTTATTATTTATATGCTATAATAATTAAGTGTAAATTTGATGTTCATATTGGGTTCTTAAGCTAAAACTTTTATCAGAAGTAAAGGAAAGTTTTTAGTATCACATATCCTGCTGTATTTTGTATAACAATTACAAGTTAAATCGCATATTTTACTGCGGAGATTTTATATGGTACGTATAGAGTAGCTGATCAGTATAGTAAAACAAGTAGTTACGTTCTGAGTTATTAAAAGTCAGAATACGAAGCGATAGATACATCTTAACCTATTTCACCTTGTGATAGAACCTCGCCTACTGCATCGTTGGATGCATCGCATGTGAGTATGAATGGTTTGTTAATATGAGAGTATTGTTTACAAGTCAATATTTTTTTAGACTTATTGAAAGATTCATGACATGTTTCACTGAAATTGAATTTTATATACTTTTTAAGACGTGATGTGAGTGGTTTTGCGATTTGTGCATAGTTAGGGGTAAATTTTCTGTAATATCCAGTAAGCCTCAAAAAAAATAATTTATTTTATGTTACGAGGGGTCTCCTTTTCTACTATTGCAGATATTTCTTCAGGATTAGGCTGAACTCTTTGTCCGATAATTAATGCCCGAAGTACGAGACCTGTTTTTGTTGAAGTTCATATGTATCCGGTTCGAGTTTAAGGTTGTTTTGACGTTATGAATTAAATACTTTAGTTAATTTGAGATTATGTTCCATTAGATCTTTAGAAAAATTTACGACGATATCGTCTACATATATGAAACAATATTGACCAAAGCTGCTTACCAAGACTTTTGATGGTACTTGGTGCATTTTTTAGCCACATTCATACGGTTGAAATGAAAATGGTTTCTAGGAGTACTGAAATCTGTTTTGGGCTTATTAGCAATAATTAAGTCCGATATTGCTTGTTCTACAGGTGAATCTATTGGTTTAAGTTTTAACTTTTTTTGATGGGTGCTTATTTATAACACCCTTGTTACTTGAGCTATACGGGGATAAGGCCATCGTTTGTCCAAGTAAATTACAAAAATTGCATTTTTTCATTTCTGAGGTTAAATTGTATTATTTGTATTAAAATTAGTAAATTTGAATTGTTTAATGGCTTTTTACTATGACAATCTCGTGTATTATGTGTTTTTGTTTTGCAATTCCTGCAATATTTAGAATTATTCTGATTATTATTCGTGCCTGTGTTAGGTTTTCTCAATCTTCATTTATGAGGAACGCTTTTCCGTCGAAACCTAGCGAGAAGGCTTTCTTCAGTGTGATGAATGATTTGTAGTGGAGAATTTGAAATTTGTAGCACTGTATGGTAAGTCAATCGTCTTAAAGCGATCATTTAAATAACTCGCTTTTCGCCTTCGCGAGTATGGGCTCCTTGTTTGTTGCAAGTAAGCATTTCTTGTTCTTTTATCGAGTCTAACGTTACGTTTTTGTTTAGTCGTTTCAAATTCTTCCATAAGATAATCGTATGATTCTACGGGTGAATAAACAGCTAATAGTTTTTGTCTGAGTTCGATATATGTAGTTATATCGTTCATATTAATTTTTGTTTTTATCTCACTCGAAACTTTAGAGAAAATAAAGAGTTCTAGTCGCCATCGTTGTAATTGAGAAGCAAGACCTATTGCATTATTATTATTTTGTAAGAAATTGTTTAATTCTTTTGGGTCACCATTAAAAAAAGTAATAATTCTTGCTAAGAAGTTTAATGGAATATCTAATTCGCGATTTCCATTTGAACCGATTGTATTTACTGAAACGTAAGAAACATGGTCAAATAATTCTGGCGGTAAAATATCATTATTATTTTGAATTAATTGTTTTCGACGATTGTCGATATTTTTAATAGTATTTACGTCATGTTTGACATTGTATTAGAAATATTAATAATTGTATTTGGACGAATTCTTTAATTGTACACGACGTATTGAAATACACAGCCTTCTCTACGTCAAAGAATATTGCATTTAAATTTTTGAATACATGTTCTAGTTTTGATAATTTATATCTAAAACCGTATTGAAATTCGTCAAGCAGCAATTTTTTTTCTAAAATCCACATAAGTCTATAATAAACGGTTTCCCTATAATTTTTGATATGCGATTCTTAAGTGAAACGGGGATTAGAATTATGGGGAATTGCATTTTTAAATTCATGAATTGTTAGAGGTTTATTATATTCAAGGATGATATCAGTCGAAAAATTTAATTCTATGGGTTAATTTGTGGCTTTATAATTTCTAAGCTGTTCAAATTATTGTGTGTTATCTATCAATTAAGTAGCGCTAAGTGATTAGCTAGATGTTCAACAATTTGATTATTGTCTGAATTATATAGTAATTTCCTGTTAACGCATTGATTACGCCAACGATATTTTTTTCTATATTGATACACTTAATTTTATTTCAGATTTGAGATTCAGATGTATCTGCATTACTTGTTTTTATAAATTTAGCCCATGAGTTTTGTTTTTCCATAGATATTTCTCGACTTACTCTACCTCGAGCAAATTTATATTGTTCAAAGTGATGTGGAGATTTCTTTCTTTTATTTGAGCTTAAGAATTTTTACGTTCTTTTATTAATTTTTAATATTGTCCACCAAAGTACTTGTCTGTTTTTGTTTATTGAAATTTCATTTGTGGTTGTTTTGTCGCCTCATTTATTATTGGTATTATATACGTTAAGCTGTTTTGTATATTATCATCTGTTAAGTATATTAAGGTCTTTATTTCTGTTAGCTTAAAAAGGTCTGTGGTGCTTTCCCTATAAGGATATTTTATAACTAAGTGATCGCTTGAGCATAAGTCAGAATAAGTATTACAAGTTACTACTAAGTGCTTTTGAACATAGGGTGGGTGATATCAATGGCAGTAAAGAAATGCGTTGAATTTTTTTTGTTTAATATATGTTTTCCAACGCCGTAATCGTTGATAAGTTAATACTAGGCTACTAGTATATTGAACTAGTTCTTACTAGAATACTAGCATATTGAACTAGTTCTAACTAGACTACTAGTATATTGAACTGTGTAGGTATGTTACTATTGAGTATGTTCTTTTAACCAACTAGGCTACTAGTATATTAGTACTCTAAATTCACTAGACTACTAGATTATTTTATTAATAATGCCATTAAAGATATGACAGTTAAGTATAATCCCTTATTAACTAGGCTACTAGTATATTTTGATAATTAATAATTGTTGATATCTTTCTTAGATTCTTAAATGAAATAATAACATTTAGTTTTTTCATTATTATTTCACTTTTCATTATTACTTTCAACAATCAATAGTCAAGTATTTTACACAAATGTAATTTAATATTGTTACTTAATGACTTGTACATAACATCTGATTTTAGATTCACGAATCGATCGCTTATATATTAATGTATTGCAAATTCAGCAATTTTTGAGAACGTCGATACGTGATCTTTTCAATAATTCCATATAAGATAACATAATGAATATAAAATAATTATGATGTGACTAACACACCACCCAGGGGTAAAAGATTGAAACTAGGGTGATTAGGGTTAATCTAGTTCGTTATTTAATTTAAATACATAAGTTTTCTTCGCTGGTTTAAAGTATTCTGGTGAAGCAGTTGATCGCCTTGAGCTGATTTTATTTGCAACGTAGTAAGGAGTTGAAGTATTGTTTGTTTCGAAGTGTGGTGATGAAGTAGGTGTTGGGCAGGTTAGTGTTTGTTCATTAGGTATGTATTTGACGTTGTATATATGAGTATGTTGAGGATGATCCTCTTGATTTGAATAACATTAATTGAATATTTTTCTACAACGGCTTCCTTGAGTATATCGTCGAATTGTTGAAGTTTATGTTATGCGAATTTAATTTTGTTTAAGTCTAAATGAGCAAATCTATTTGGTTGAAGTTGGAGTGTGCTTAATGTAAGATTTATTTGATGTTTTATACAAAAATCGTCTTACGTGACGATTGTGATTGGAATTTTGATTGAGGTTGTTTTGTTATCGAGATTTTTTGGAGATTCAAGTGTATTTGTGTCGGTTAATACTTTTCAATTCGCATCAAGTGTTAGAATTTTATTGATTATTCATTCATGATCTGGAGTGTTGTGACAAAGAATATTTAATGCTATTGGTTTCGAACTAACGTAAAGCCATTGGGATGGGTTGATATTTGCCAAATTTCTACATCTGTGTGTCTTGTTTTTACTTCACATGATTTTGGAATGTCTTGGGTGATTCTTGAAAATAGTTAGATTCACAACTATTTTGGCTTATTTACCTGAATTAGGATGTGGGACAGCAATCCAAAGATTGAACAATATTTTAGTAATCGAATCGCTTCTATTTCTACTATAAGATTTGTCATTCGATATGCTTGTATAAACTTCGTAAGATGATCCTATATAGTTAGGATAAATCAATTGTATGGAGTATGAACGCATTATGTCCATTGCAATTTGTTCGTTAAATGATATCGATGATAGTGATTATCATGGGAGATTTGTTTGTTTTAAAATTGGTGTTTACTGTTTGAGAGGTTTTACAATTTTTATATAGTTTTGAATGTCTTCTCTTATAGTTTTCCAGGAGTAAGTTTATTTTATTTTATCGTACATTCTGTTAAAACTCGGATGTCCGGTTAGTAGATCATATTAGTTTTCTCTAAGGATGGTATCTATAGCTTCTTTTGATTGAATTTAGATTCTAATGTGGTCTAATATACGTTTGTCTTTATCTGGGAATAAACAATGTAACATTGAATTGAATGTATCTTGTTTTATGTTAGGGTTCTGAGTTGGGATTTTAGTTATAGATTATCAATATCATGAATTTCCAGTATTGATTTTAAGTTTTTTAAACATTCAAGTAGGGTTGACATTTGAATATTATCGTTGAAATATTGTTCAACGAACATTAAGCTTAGATTTTCCTTTTTTTTTAAAGAATTTAGAATTGGGATTTTGCCAGGTTTATGATTAACTTTTTAATGTTGGGGCAGTTTTCTTCTACATAATATGAGAAATTATTGTTTTGTGATAGATCGCTCGAGTAAGGGACTATCAAATTTGAATTGTTTTCTGGGCTAGATATGTCTCTTTTAGGTATGTCCAGGTTTATTGGTGGAATTTTTGGATGTTAGAATGTTTTATGACTGGTTAAATATTATGAATTGGCCTGTTGAGGCAATCCGCATTTTAATTTAGTTTTCCTGATTTGTAGATAATTTCATAGTCATATTCCATAAGTTTTAGCCACCATCGAACGAGTCTTCAGGATGGGACTTTCAATTCATAACCCATGCGAATGGTCGGTGATAGGTAGTTAGTTTAAATCTTTGACCGTAGAGATATGGTCGGAAATGTTTAACTGAATCACCATTTGCTAGGAGTTCTTTTTCTGTTGTAGAATAGTTTTGTTCCGCAGAGTTTAATGTTCTTGAGTATTATGCAATAGGTTGGTCTGAATTTATTTCGTCTTGAGATAGTACGCTACCTAAAGCTTCATTTGAACAGTCTGGGGCTAGAATGAAGGGTTGATAAAATTTAGGATATTTTAGTAAGGGTTTTGTAATGAGCGAGTTATTTAGTTTATTGAAAGAGTCTTGGTGTTTTTCAGTCTATTTGAACGGAGTGTCCTTTTTCAGTAGACGAGAAGGAGGTTTTGCTATTTTGGCAAAGTTTGGAATAAATTTTGGTTGGTAACAAACGAGATCCTGGAATAACTTTATGTCTCTTGGATTTTTCGGTTTGTTTGTGCTGGCTTCTATTTTAATTGGATTTGGTCGGACATTTCCTCTTGAAGGACAGAGATTTCTTCTTGAAGGACAGTATTCTTTTCTAGTAAGTGAATTTGTGGAAGAGGTATTTTGATTTCTTTATCAGATACATTTATGGGTAGGATTTTTATTTTTGGCAATTAATAGTTAATCAGAAATAATAATTGATTCAGCTCGGTTTAGTTTTGATGTATCAATAATACCAATTGAATTTGTTATGCCATTTATTAGCATTTTTTGTACACTGGTTGGTTTTATTGAAATTAATTCGGGTGGGAAAGACAAAGAATTAGAGGAATAAACAATTTTATCATTAAACTTTGAAAACTAGTGATGGTCAGTTATGCCGTCACATTCTATATTAATTTTACTTGCATATACAAAATAGAAATTGTATTTGCAATTAAAATTTTAATCAGATAATGTCAATTGAAATTTTCCTAGGGTATTAATGGCTTCCGTAGTCCCGATGCCTTTTAACATGATTTCATGCCTGGAGTCAAATGGAGTTTCCCTAGTGACATTCTTGTGTCCCACTTTAAAAAGGAGGCACCCGTATCTATCAAGAAGATGAATTCGTGATTTTTTGTATTATCCGATCTGAATTTTAATATTTTTAATCTAAGATTAGCATTGTTGCTTGTGTCGACTTGATGTTATCGTCCGACGTTGCGATACTCAACTCAGACATTTTTGAGTATAAATGATAAACGAGAGGATTTGGAGGATTCTGTGCGTTGCGTTTCTAGTCGTTATATTTATTTTTATCACATTAAAAAAATGTATGCTCTTTCCTTTTACAATAATTACACGACTTATTATTTGACTGTTTTTGATTATTTGTTTGATTTGATGAATATGATCTGGTTCGACAGTCTTTTGTTAAATAATTCATTGATTTTCATGTTTTATAAAATGTACTTTCTGAAAAAAAGCTACTAGGTTTTTTATACATTTAAGGTACTTTCTTCAGATCTTGCAATACCGAAAGCTTCGTTGAGGTTATCGATACTTATATAAATTCTGAGGAATTCTGGAAAAAATTTCTGAATTCTAAGAGTACTGGTCACATAATTGAGCTTAATAAATTTTGGCATGCAATAACAAATATAATAAATAGAGAATCAAAAGAAATGAAAAATTTAATATTCATAGGTCTGAAATAATAGCGCAGATAATAATAACGACATTTTAAAATAAACATATTCTTAAATTTCGTTTGCTGAACCCCATGAAAAAAGACAATTACCACAATACAAACTTTGTCAGTGTTACGGACATATAAGAAACCAGTGTACGAAATCATAATTACAGAAATTTCCTGAAAAATAAGTACGATGAAACCAACAAAATGTGCACTGTGTGGAGGAAATTATTCTGCAATACATAGGATACAACTCAAAACAAAATTCGCCCCATACTGCACAAGCTATTGCGAATACAACATCTTAAAACACAACAAATGCATTCAATGTTTCCAAGCTAAAGTTAGATCTGATTATGCGCACACAAGCTGCGGTCAATACCCAAAACAAACAACCAGCATATGCCAAGATATTAAGCGGCAGTCAAAACACAGAAAATACGGCTAATTCATTTATACAAACCGAAACTCCCGGTTTGAAATTCATTATTTCAAATATGTAAGCTATGATCATAACAATCAACAAAAAACCATAATCAAATTAACATCTAAAATTAACTTTCTTAGAGAACAAGTTATTACATTTAATAAAAAAAATTGGCGATACTTTTTAAAATTTTGGAATTAAAATGGCTTGGCAAACTACAGACATAAACTTGAAACACATTAATCCATTATTCCAAAAAATCTAATTTCAGTCTACCAAACTGTAACGTCTACAACACAAATCATCCAGATGCTGATAGAAGAATGACTTGAGGAGTAGCAATGGTTAATATAAACAGCACATCAAACATTATATTCTACCTGAATTTAAACACGATTCTCTTCAAGCTGGGAGTGTGATAGTTGAAAAATGGAATTGACTCATTCTAATTTCTTCAGTATACTGCCCACCAAACTACAAACCCAATAAAGAACGATTTGTACAACAATTTCAAACATTTGTTAATATATTTTAATACAAAACATAAGCACTAGGATCTAAAATCACTCCTCCTGGTTGACAATTTCATTTCTTGTGATTATTTCATTATTGTTATTCCGTTGCAAGAACATCTTTGGAACGTTTATTAACATACGAACTACCCTATTGGCCAACAGAGAGAACATAAATTCCTGACTTACTAGACTTTTTGTAACCAAGTGCTTTTTAAAGACAAGGCTTGGCTTGTTTAACATCTAAGTCAAGTCTAGACTTATGCTAAAGTGTCCATAATTGCTTTAGTAAATGCCATTGTCACACAAAAAATAAAATCTCAAACGCTATTCAATAACAGAACAGACTAGACGAAATTTCAGCATCAAGTAGATTTATGTTTGGATTTAAAAATACCTCTTAAGTCTAAAAATGATCTAGAGGATGATGTCAATATATACACCAAAACAGCTCAAGAGGCACCTTGGGAAAGCACTCCTGAAATTTCTTAATTAAATTAGTTACAAAATTGTCCAAATAATAAAACTAAAACTGACACAATATACATCCATCATATAAAATCCACTATTACAAAGCAGATAGTGAATTGAAGAGAATGATTATTCGCTGTGTAAGGCCATCCAAAGATTTAGTAACACACATGATCCCATTCCCCTTATTCTAGGAGAATGAGCACGTACAGATTTTGAAGTGGAAAATACTTTCACACAGCACCTACAAACATTTGATACTTCCGTATCAAATATCCAGAATTATTCACTGTAAAAGACATCACTAAATGTATAAAAATTAGTTCAATGCAAATAAGTCACTAAGATACGATCTAAATATGGAAAAATAATTAAAAAAAACTACCTAGAAGAGATGTGGTTATGATAACTATGATTTCTAATGCCGTTTTAAGCCTAAGATATTTTTCCTATCAATGGCATTTACCCAATTAATTATGATACCACCGGTAAACCACCGCATGAGGTTAGTCATGCATTACATTAAAGACCAATTAGTTTATTGTCCATTTTTGGAAAACTCCGTGTTAAACTATGGATGATGTTCATTTATTTTATTTCCAAATTAATTTTGGCAATAAAATAAATGAACACTATCCAATCCAATCTGGCATTATTCAGGTAATTATATAGGTTACTATACTCTGCTGACCTACCTACATATGACCTCATGACGCTAGCTACATTTGAAGACCATGATGGCTATATTATCTAAACATTCCGATTCTAATATAGCTACAAATCAAGCTTTTACAACATTTAATCCACATAAATGAATGGACAAGGAAATGGATCGTATCTGTCAACGAAATAAAATCGGCTTAAATTGTGTTTACAAAATTTTAGAACGTTTCAATACAAGTTACTATAAATAATAGAATTATACCAAGAGGTGATTGTGATAAATATCTTGGAAAGATTCTAGATAAAACATTAACATGGTGGACCCGCAGTTGGAAAAAGTGAATACAATTATGTCTCGAACTCAGTACGTATTATTGGCTTTAAGGTAGACAATCTCAATTATCACTTACAAATAAGTTATTGGTATATAAACCTA
Organism: Chrysopa pallens; assembly: GCA_020423425.1. Lineage (NCBI taxonomy): Eukaryota > Metazoa > Arthropoda > Insecta > Neuroptera > Chrysopidae > Chrysopa > Chrysopa pallens. The sequence goes on from CM035591.1 coordinate 2,413,802, forward strand.
CTTTTAAACCAATCTGAACTTATGAAAACCAGCTATAAGGCACAGCAAATACACAAAAAAAAAAAAATTGGCAGGATTAACAATTAACGCAAATGGTCCTACAGATAAACAGTTTTGAAGTTACCAACAGTGTATTTTTATTGATTTCTTTTTAATTTCTAAATATAAAACAGAATTGGTCATTTGAAAAATTATTTATTTGTTTAATGAATTTTAAAACTGTAACAAAAAAAATTTTTATAGTGGGCTACGAATTTTAAAATATTCAAAAAAATTTATTATGAACACATTAAAAGTGATAAAATTTAAAAAACTAAAACCGCGTTATGATGTTAAAGTAATTTTCGAGTTTCCTTTTTTCAAAAAAATTATATTCTTAGTATTTCAAAAATTTAATATCCTGGATGAGTTTAATATACTCTTATTATAACGCAAAAAATAGAAATAATATTGATTTGTTATAAAACTTAAACATGGTCTTGCTATTATAATAAAATAACTTTTTTTTTCGGAATTCTAATTTCAAACACTCAGTCGTTGAATGACTAACTCACTTATCGTTGTTTTGTGTCGGTGCTTCTATTGTAAAGTAGGAGCAAAATACCAGTGTAGAGTATTTTGTGCTTGCTAGTTGTGTATAAAATCAATACCATATCAAATTTGTCTGATTTTCCTTTACATGAGCTATCAGAATCTCAAGTGGATTGAATTTGAATGTATAAATTGGATTATGGATAAATCTTGAAATTGATATTAGATATGCATTGTGTATTAACATATAACAGTTGATTTTATTTGTCACGGATATACATTACAATTTCTACGATGTAAAATTACATGTTGTGGGAATTTCTGACCGAATGTAGTAATGTCTATAGTATTACTAGTCGATTTTGATTACGTTTCTCAGTATCTATCCAAAATTTACATTTGTTAACTTTCAAATTGCGTATTGCGGTGTGGATCAAATTTGATATGTTTGATGTACTTTCTTTGTTTTGTTGAAATTTAGTATATATATATATATATATATATATATATATATATATATATATATATATATATATATATATATATATATATATATATATATATATATATATATATATATCATATTCTGGAAATTTAATAAGATGTATTTGCTAAAATATTATCACCATTTCTTTTTAATCCTGTCGTTTATTGTGCAGTCAAGGAAAATGCGGTTTTGGTTTATTACCAATTTGGTTTTATTTGGTTTTGGGGGACTACAGCACATCTTGACCTCACTTGTGGAACATGGAACAACGATCAATATTATTTAAATTCCCAACTATGGCAAAACCAAATGGATAGGTTTTAATTTTGGAAGTCTATTCATGTAAGTACGTAAGAGCGTATGCACAAATGTTCTAACTTATTAGCCATATTGCTAAGCCCATTTTGATGAATGAGATGTACATCGATTCGTTATTATAGTCAAATTATATATAAATGAAACAGCTTAATTAGTATATTTATTAAAAACATATATATTAATAGCATTTACTAAACTCTAAAACATTTAACTAAAATACAGGTTATAAAAATAATTGTATGTATAACTGGATCAAGCCTCATTGAGCATTATTTCCATCGAAACCAAAATCAATTTTAAATTTAATTTAGTAACTAATTAAAAAATATTTTATTTATGAGCATTTATTTTAATTTAATTTAATTTTCTTTATTATATACTATTTAAACTTATTTTGGTTTCTATTTTTGATGTTTCTTTTGGAAATAAAATACCAATTACCAATTAGAGTAGTTTCGGACGAATTGGAGTACGTTATAAAAGAAGAGGATGTTATAAATAAAAATAAAAGTAAGGAATCTAAAGTGTTTACGATTGAAATAAATGATATGATTGACATGAATAAAATCGACGAAGCTGCTATGATTGACTGGATGGCTTTTGTTAGTAAAGATTTGGAATTGAGAAAATATCGTGACAGTGCATCTATTTCTAAAGATTATTGGTACGATATTGAATGATTAAAGAAAAATAAACAACTGAAAAACAATCTGAGGAAAATGATAAGGAATAAGACTGCTTTCTCACTACTGGAGTACCTAATATGAAAATCACTCGAATCACATCAAGGCTAAAGGTAGAGTTGCCATCTGTCAGCATTGCTTTTCTTGTTTTTTGTAATGATCGCTATGAGTGGATGGATAATGTGGGTATTATATCGCCTTGTATAAAGGGCTTCAAAAAAAGATTTTGTTTTATGTATATGACGTTGTTCTTGCTTCAAAAACATTTGGCGGGAGAAAAATATGCCTGCATGCGCTATAGGAATTTTGTGAGATATGGAAACTTAGTTTGAATGCGAGAAAAATTAAAAATGTTGTAACTAATGGGCGAAAGAGCAGAGCACATGAGGTGTGGATGTTATAACAACAAGTGGTTCGATTACGATTACAAGGGCCCCTCGGTTTTTTGATGAATTTTGGCAAAACAAGCCAAAATAAGACGAAAATGAAGAATACTAACTTTCTTGTTTTCGCCTATTTTTCGAGTTATCGAACTTTTTTTTCGAAAATATACTCCAAAATAACCAAATATTTTTTTTGTTTATTTCACAAAATAATCACAATTTAACACATTTCACAAGATTTAATTACAATTTGTTGTTACAATTCATAAAATTTCAGTCATTAACAACCAAAATTTCAATTTATTTAAACGAAATAAACATTTTTATTTTAATCACTCTTTTGGCATATTGACGCCATTTTATATACTTATATTTTACTGAAAAAAAGTAAAATTCTTTTAAAATATTATAGCCAACATTAAAAAAAAAAATTCCTAAATGAATATAATGAAGATTTTATTGTTTAATTTTATATAAAACATTCATGCTAAGATTTCATCGCCAAATCAAACATTTTTAATTTAAATCTGCTAAATTTAAAAAAACTACACCCCACAAATCCATGGGTAGTTTAATCACAGGTTCAACGTAGGGGCCAAAAACCAACTCGACCCGTGCAAACGATACCCCACAAATCTATGGGTAGTTTAATCACAGGTTGAACGTAGGGGCCAAAAACCAACTCGACCCGTGCAAACTATACCCCACAAATCTATGGGTAGTTTAATCACAGGTTGAACGTAGGGGCCAAAAACCAACTCGACCCGTGCAAACGATACCCCACAAACCTATGGGTAGTTTAATCACAGGTTGACCGTAGGGACCAAAAACCAACTCGACCCGTGCAAACGATACCCCACAAACCTATGGGTAGTTTAATCACAGGTTGAACGTAGGGGCCAAAAACCAACTCGACCCGTGCAAACGATACCCCACAAACCTATGGGTAGTTTAATCACAGGTTGAACGTAGGGGCCAAAAACCAACTCGACCCGTGCAAACGATACCCCACAAACCTATGGGTAGTTTAATCACAGGTTGAACGTAGGGGCCAAAAACCAACTCGACCCGTGCAAACGATACCCCACAAACCTATGGGTAGTTTAATCACAGGTTGAACGTAGGGGCCAAAAACCAACTCGACCCGTGCAAACGATACCCCACAAACCTATGGGTAGTTTAATCACAGGTTGAACGTAGGGGCCAAAAACCAACTCGACCCGTGCAAACGATACCCCACAAACCTATGGGTAGTTTAATCACAGGTTGAACGTAGGGACCAAAAACCAACTCGACCCGTGCAAACGATACCCCACAAATCTATGGGTAGTTTAATCACAGGTTGAACGTAGGGACCAAAAACCAACTCGACCCGTGCAAACGATACCCCACAAACCTATGGGTAGTTTAATCACAGGTTGACCGTAGGGACCAAAAACCAACTCGACCCGTGCAAACGATACCCCACAAACCTATGGGTAGTTTAATCACAGGTTGAACGTAGGGGCCAAAAACCAACTCGACCCGTGCAAACGATACCCCACAAACCTATGGGTAGTTTAATCACAGGTTGAACGTAGGGGCCAAAAACCAACTCGACCCGTTCAAACGATACCCCACAAATCTATGGGTAGTTTAATCACAGGTTGAACGTAGGGGCCAAAAACCAACTCGACCCGTGCAAACGATACCCCACAAATCTATGGGTAGTTTAATCACAGGTTGAACGTAGGGGCCAAAAACCAACTCGACCCGTGCAAACGATACCCCACAAATCTATGGGTAGTTTAATCACAGGTTGAACGTAGGGGCCAAAAACCAACTCGACCCGTGCAAACGATACCCCACAAACCTATGGGTAGTTTAATCACAGGTTGACCGTAGGGACCAAAAACCAACTCGACCCGTGCAAACGATACCCCACAAACCTATGGGTAGTTTAATCACAGGTTGAACGTAGGGGCCAAAAACCAACTCGACCCGTGCAAACGATACCCCACAAACCTATGGGTAGTTTAATCACAGGTTGAACGTAGGGGCCAAAAACCAACTCGACCCGTGCAAACGATACCCCACAAATCTATGGGTAGTTTAATCACAGGTTGAACGTAGGGGCCAAAAACCAACTCGACCCGTGCAAACGATACCCCACAAATCTATGGGTAGTTTAATCACAGGTTGAACGTAGGGGCCAAAAACCAACTCGACCCGTGCAAACGATACCCCACAAATCTATGGGTAGTTTAATCACAGGTTGAACGTAGGGGCCAAAAACCAACTCGACCCGTGCAAACGATACCCCACAAATCTATGGGTAGTTTAATCACAGGTTGAACGTAGGGGCCAAAAACCAACTCGACCCGTGCAAACTATACCCCACAAATCTATGGGTAGTTTAATCACAGGTTGAACGTAGGGGCCAAAAACCAACTCGACCCGTGCAAATGATACCCCACAAATCTATGGGTAGTTTAATCACAGGTTGAACGTACAGTTGAATGTTAATATTTCATAATAATAAAAAATATCATGAATAATAATCCACAATAATTATAACAAAAAATTAATTTTTAAAACATTTTGACATTTACTGTTAATTAATATTTAAAACATTTTGATATTGATTGTACAGCACCGCATTTTAAGAAACTTTTTTTTTTAATGTTGGCTATAATATTCAAAATAATGTTTTTTAGTTACTTTTTTCAGTAAAATATAAGTATATAAAATGGCGTCAATATGCCAAAAGAGTGATTAAAATAAAAATGTTTATTTCGTTTAAATAAATTGAAATTTTGGTTGTTAATGACTGAAATTTTATTAATTGTAACAACAAATTGTAATTAAATCTTGTGAAATGTGTTAAATTGTGATTATTTTGTGAAATAAACGTAAAAAATATTTATTTATTTTGGAGTATATTTTCGAAAAAAAAGTTCGATAACTCGAAAAACAGGTGAAAACAAGAAAGTTAGTATTCTTCATTTTCGTCTTATTTTAGCTTGTTTTATCATAATTAAAAGTCAAACCGAGGGGCCCTTGTAATCGTATTCGCCCCCAACAGGTTATTGAAAACGTTAGGAACTTTGAGTATTTAGGTGTGGTAGTATCTTGTAGTGGAAGTTAGAATCAACAGCGAAAAAAGGCCGCAAATAACATGCGTAAATGATGAACCAATGAGTATATTGAACGAATTATTCAATAAAAGAGGACTGAATAATACGATTGAAATATATGATAAAATATCAACCAAACGAGTGATCAATCACATTTCCGTTGTAGAATGTTTGACGGATTTTAGAATAAAAGAGATTGTGAGCATGTTATGTTACCTGATCACTACGCTTAAGGTGCTAGATATTTATAAATAAGTTAGAAAAGTCAGAGGAATGTCATTGGAAGTTTTGTAATGTATGGTTGCTAGTAGAACAGTAAGAAAGCAGATTTTGTGAGTGTGTATCTGATGTGTGATGCAGGGGACGGTGTGAAGCATCTAATAGATAACACTTCAGAAGGAAAAAAACAAAATTAGTTTATACATAAACTGCAACTGTTGATATAGTTGATATATAGATATTTTAAATACATCTGACCCTCAAATTGAATAAGGTTGAATATCTACGATTTATTCTACAAAGAAGGGTTTTGAATTTTCATTGATGCCGCGCAAGTTTTTTAAATACTCCTATTTGAATAAATGACATAAGTTTGTTATATTTCTGATTTTAAATTTGTAATAATTTCATATTTTGTTTTTTTTACTAACATATTAGTAAGTAATAAGTATAATTTTATTTAAATCAAATATATATATATATATATATATATATATATATATATATGTATATATATATATATATATATATATATATATATATATGTATATTGCATCTCCGAGGCGTTTGAGGACAATTTGTTACACCTGTAGTTCTGTTATCGTCCGTTAGATTATCATAGGCACGAATAGTATGAACATCACCTAAACCTCATTCTATGATTACTGTGCGTTAATCATGATGGACTGAAATGACATAGAAAGTACCTCTAAAACGGTTGTTTAGTTATCCTTGTACTACTTGGCCTACATTAATAAGAATTTCATATCCAACTTTAAATGTTCCAGGTATCGTTTGTTTTTTGTCATATTGTGGTTTATTTATTTGTTTAGATTTTGTTAAATTATCTCGTGCTGCAATTCTTAACACATTTTATTTTTCCTTGGACTTCTTTTTATAGATTTTGGTAAGTTTTCTTCAAATTTTAATGGGATATTTGGTTCTATACCAAACACTAAAGTATACAAAGTTTCATTTGTGGATAGATTTTTGTGACTGTTGAATGAAAATATAACATTTCAACTCAATCATTCAACTGAAGAAAATTACAGTTGGATGAAACCCATTGGAAACGCAAGATAATATGATAAAAATGAAAGGAAAAATATTATTACGGTCGATCCGAGTCCGGGTAGTGGGAGGGGGTGAGTTTTTAAGGGTAAAAATGGTTTCTCTTGATTTCCGGCAATACTACAAGTCCTATGGAAAAAAGTTAAATAGCAAAGTTGTAGGTAATAATAAGATCTACAACTTTTGTATTTACAATTTTTTCACATTTATTTAATTTAAAATATTTATTTTTTTACCTTATTTCACTTATAATCAAAAAAGCACCCTAATTTTCAATCGAAAATTCTCGCGTCAAAATATCAGCTTTTTCCAAAAAGTCTGGGGGCTTTTTTTTCGTTGAAATATCTACTTTCTGATGGTATAAACATTACAATAGTAAATGTTCTCAGAAAATGTAAAAAAATTGAAAAAAACAGATTTTGCGTATAAGAAGTGCCCACTTGCATGAAAATAGAGAAGCATTCTTTCCACGCATTTTAAATGTAATTCCCAATTACCTGCACGTTCAGCCAGATCTCAATAAATTTTTCTTTTATGATTTTAAAATCTTCGTGATGCAAAATGTCTTCAAAATTTTCTGTTCCTAAATCCAGCAAAAATGTATTTATTAGACCCTTTTCTGTGTGCGACAACTCCATCGATGGAAAATTTCTCGTGCATATGCGTGCCCGGAAAGAGCTTTGTCGGAAGAATTTTCAGCATATATTTCACAAAAAGCCTCCTTAATAATCCATTGAAATGTTACATTTTTTAGGCCTTACCTTGCGTTTTTTAGAGGACGCAATTTTATTTTTTTGATGTGTAGGGGGGGTCAGTGTAAAGCTAAAACCAAGTTTGTGGGGTCGCCACCCTTGTCTCATGGCCGCCATCTTGAAAATAGGGGTTGAAATGATATTTACGATATATCTCTTAAACATTTTTTGTTGCAAATTAAATTCTCTACAACTTTGCTCCAGTAACTTTTTGTCGTAGAACTATAAATAAAAAAGTTATAAGCGAAAATCTTTGGAAATTTGAGAAAAAAATTTATATTTAGATTTTCGCTTATAACTTTTTTATTTATAGTTCGACAAAAAGTTACTGGAGCAAAGTTGTAGAGAATTTAATTTGCAACAAAAAAAATTTTTTTTATAAAATAAATAGTTTAAGAGATATATCGTAAATACCATTTCAACCCCTATTTTCAAGATGGCGGCCATGGGACAAGGGTGGCGACCCCACAAACTTGGTTTTAGCTTTACACTGACCCCCCCTGCACATCAAAAAAATAAAATTGCGTCCTCTAAAAAACGCAACCCAAAATGTAACTTTTCAATGGAGTATAATTCCACTACCATCCATGATGAATCCAATCTCTCCGTGGAACGACATCAATAAATGAAATCCCCCAAGTCTTACTTGGATTGAGGATAAATTGTAGGGATCATTATTTAAACCTATACTAGCTAAGATTACACGAGCTTTGTGGTATAGCGATTGGTCAAACGTTACGAACACAATGTTTTGCTCTTGTTTTTGGCATTGTTTAGCCGCTTCTACCAACGATGTAAAAATGGTATCATAATCACTCGGTGGATTTTTTATAAACGGCACAGGAATAATTTTTGAAGTATGAAAAGTCAAATTAGTGTGTACCTTTTCCATGATCTCATTCCAACCATCCGATTTGTTGTTTGCAAATTTTGAATAAGACCATGCAAAATCTGCCGACGAAATTTCATACTTGTCCGTAACATCTAAAATATCTTCTATCTGAACTGTTTTCAATCCATCGGAACTTTTGTTTTCAAAACGTTTCAATTTCACAAATCCAATTTCGCCTATCTCTTCAGAAGATGGAATCTGTTTTAATCTAGAGATGTTTTTCTTTGAAGTAACACTTGACGCCGGTGTAACAATTATTATTCCACCCATTGCATGGAAAGTATTCTTACCATCAATCGTGCATGTATTATGATCAACATTGTCATAAATTATCTTAAAACAGCAATAAATACGCATCTACAAATATTATTTAAAGAAGATTCTACAACTTTTTCAAAATATTGTTGATGCCTTATTAAATATTAACTTTATTAACTTATTTGTTTGTTAATTATAATATATTTCAATTAGAAATTTTTTCGTTTATCAACATGAAATCTTACATTTTTTGAGTAATTAAAGTGTAAATTTTAATAAATAGCTCAAAATTGTACATGATTAAAAACAAATTTTCGAATTTGAGTTTTTTTCAATTTTTACATTTTCTGAGAACTTTTACTATTGTAATGTTTACATCGTCAGAAAGTAGAGATTTCAACGGACAAAAAGTCCCCCGACTTTTTGGAAAAAGCTGATATTTTGCCGCGAGAATTTTCGATTGAAATTGAAAATAGGGTGCTTTTTTGATATTAAGTTAAAAAATAAGGCGAAAAAATAAATATTTTAAATCAAATAAATTACAGTGTATTTGGGACATAATAAGGTACGTTTTCACCAAATTTCGTAGAAAAAAATTTTTTTTTTGTAAAAGATAAAAATCAAAAATCAAAAACTTGATTATTTGAATTTTTCACTTAAATTTTGAGGTTATATGAAAAAATTGTAAAAACAAAAGTTGCAGATCTTGTTAGTACCTATAACTTTGCCATTTAACTTTTTTCCATAGGGCTTGTAGTTTTGCCGGAAATCAAGAGGAACCATTTTTTACCCTTAAAAACTCACCCCATCCTACTTCCCGAACTCAGATCGACCGTAATTTATATTTCCATTCATTTTCATCATATTATCTTGCGCTTCCAATGGGTTTCATCCAACTGTAATTTTCTTCCACTTTATATCATTTTTTAAGGCTTCTACTCTAGTCTATAACCTATAGTAAGCTATATAATTAATATTACTATACATATTACGCGAAAACAATAGTATATCCATCCTATAAAAAAAAAAGTTAAAATTTTTTCTAACCAGAGCACATTCTGCATTTGACATCTTTCGTTGTTTATTATTGTAAAAGCAGCATTATAATCAATTCAATTTTTTATTTTTACCCAAATATTTATCTATATCGTGTATCATTTGATACATGTAGATACTGATAGATGATGTTGTTTATCTTATTGGATTGAGGTGTTTTATTACAAAGGACCATTTTTCACTTTTTCTACCGTTTTATATCCAAAGATACAAATTGAAACTCTTTGCTTATATTGAAAAGTGTCGACAAATTTACACTCTTATCTCCATATCACCTTAGATCTTGGCTATGTGTCACAAACACAAAAAAGTAAAAAAATTAGTTTGAAACAACTTTGTCAAATACTTCATAAGAAAAATAATTTTTCATGTACTTAATACTTAAACAAAGAATGCAATTTTAGAGGGCCAAACGTGTGTTGGCAGACGGCTTTTACAGAATTATTGTATCAAGAGTCGTAAAATTACAATACATTTAGTAAGTAAATACTATATCTTATAATCTTTAGATATTACTAGGTCAACATTTTACCGGAAATTTAATTAAAATATTAAAATTTATATAATATATATATATATTGTTTTATAATATCATTACATGTTTTATAATAAAATAATTCAAAATCCACTAAAAATATTATTTACAAAAAATTAATACAACTTCAATAATAATTTCGATAATCAGTAACAAAAAAAAAAAAAAAAAAACTATTTAAGATAAATGTCAAAAACAATGAATTAGACATCATCAAAAACGACCGAACACATTCACTTATAAAAAGAGACAAGTGTTTAAATTCGACATTGTTTTTATTCTTTTGATGGTATGGCCCAAACTTTTTAGATATAGCTTAAGACTTTAGCTAGCTAGCCACTTTAATAACTCGAAAAATATTAATCGTAGAATAAAACAAAAAAGATATAAATTTATTTCTTGACGATTCATAGAAGATGAGTCTAAGTACATAGCCTTATGAGCTTTCAATGCTTCAAAATAACTGTTTTTTTAATGTTAAATGAAAACAAAAACATAAAGAAACGTGAGTAAGAAAATAAAAGACCCCCAACTGACGTAACGTAATGGCAGGCTTAGGCACATCGCACATGAGGTGATTTGCGTGAAATCGGCGATATCATACATATGATTTGCTTATGGAAACCAATGTATAGTCGCACACGACGTGATTTTTGTGATTTGAAATCATACATGTGATAAAAAAATCGTTGTAAAAATGCTTCGTTTTTAAAATCATATGGGCAACTTTTTTTTATTCATGTTTATACAGTCATATAAATCAATGTTTATGACAAAGATAGCTATATGTATTACAGAAAACTATTTTTGTTTTACTATCATATAAATCCATGTATATGACAAAGATAGTTATTTGTATTATAGTTAAATATTATTATGGTCATATTTAAAAATAAAAACTTGTCAATGCTTGTTTATTTACAAACAAAACATTACAACATACATTATTAAATGATTCATAATAGAGCAGAAGGAATCGGCGCACGAGTACCAAAAACTATTCCACCTCAATTTTTTTATGCGATCCTCTTCAAATTGCCCTCCTAATGATATAAATGCATGTTGCCAGGGCGCAACCCGGTGCCATATTGTTTAAACCGAAATTGTTTAAACAATTGCAAGGCATTGTGATTTTTCAATCGGACAAATTTTTTTTATATTCTTTATTGAAATACCAATAAAAAAGGTCCTATGACTTTTAACGATAAAGTTAATATTTTTAAAGATATGAATTTTTAAAGGTTCGAAAAATCTCAAATTTGGGTACTTTCAACCCATGAAAAATATATTTAAAAAAAACATAATGTCTAAGTAATATTTTTTTTTTAATTCTCTATACAATTGTTAATAATATTGTAAAAAGAGATTTCAAAAAATTTCATTGTTTATACCTTTTTTTAATTGTTAATAAGTATGCGTCGCTTACCTTTAAGTATCGCTGTCTCTCTCTGACTCATGGTTTTTTAAGTATCGCTGTCTCGCTCTGACTCATTGTTTATAGTTAAAAATATTTATTAATATTTAACAAATCATTTATTAGAGACCACTTTTTAGTCCTTAATAATTATTTCTTAGTACTTAAAGTGATTTGTTTGTATTTAATAAATCTGATATTCATTTATTAAATATTAATAAATCTTTTTAAATACTAAGAAATATTTATTAAGGACTAAAAAGTGGTCTCTAATAAAAATATTAATAAATTTTTTTAACTATAAACCAATGAGTCAGAGAGAGACAGCGATACTTAAAAAACCATGAGTCAGAGAGAGACAGCGATACTTAAAGGTAAGCGACGCATACTTATTAACAATTAAAAAAAGGTATAAACAATGAAATTTTTCAAAATCTCTTTTTACAATATTATTAACAATTGTATAGAGAATTAAAAAAAAAATATTACTTAGACATTCTGTTTTTTTTAAATATATTTTTCATGGGTTGAAAGTACCCAAATTTGAGATTTTTCGAACCTTTAAAAATTCATATCTTTAAAAATATTAACTTTATCGTTAAAAGTCATAGGACCTTTTTTATTGGTATTTCAATAAAGAATATAAAAAAAATTTGTCCGATTGAAAAATCACAATGCCAAAGATATAAGCGATTCACATACTTACACACACATACACACACACACACACACACACACACACACACACACACACACACACACACACACCTACATACAGACGGAGTGACGACTTCTCAGGAGTGTTCAGGAAAGCTTCCTAGGACCTTAAAACGTCGAGATCTGATGAGAACTCATTTTTTGCAAAACGGGGTGAAACTATAACTTCTCGATTTTAGAAAATTTTCTATTTTCTATCGGGAAGTTAAATAAAATCAACATAAAGCAGGTATACGACCCTAGCCACGCGGACAATAGAATAAAAGACAGATGTTATCCCAAGGTTATACTGACGTACAAATTTAGGAACGGGGTTTCATTATACCTGAGATTCTCGTAGTTTAACTTATATTTTACATAAGCAAGTTACAATAAATAATAGCGAACTTATTTTAGTTCTATTACACCTTTAGTGACTTTCATATGTGGCGTACGTGTGCAAAATAGAGGGATTACGACTGATCCAACTTTTCGGAACGTTATATCTCCAAAATGGTGGCTTTTAGGAAAAAAATTATTAATATATTTTTTGTAGAGAATTTCGTGATCTACAATTTTGTACTGGGGTAATTTTGCGAAAAAACTCACCGTTTCGCTAAAAATCGCAAAAAACTCATTTTTTTGACCTTTGACCCCGTGCCAAATTTTTAGCACACCTCGGAACGATGAGGACTTTTGAGATTTTCTTTATAATGATGTTTTGAACAACTATGCCAATATTCAGCTTTATGGGAATTTATGTAACCTTCCTCCTGATTTTAGGCTTAAATAGACCGGATTAGTTGTTTATTCAATGAAATATATTAGAAGTATTTTGTGCAACATACAACAAACGACCTGCTTACGGGACCACATACCATAATATTTGCAAAAAAATATACAAAAGCTATCAGCTCGATAACCCTTAGCATATCATTTATAAATAAACCTCTAACAATTTTTATGTCGCTTCAAATTTTTATGAATTAACTTTCAAATTCATGTTTTCTTTATAAAAATAATACTATAATCTTCATATTGCAATAACAAAAAAAAAAAAAAAACAAACAAATATTTTTAAATATAAATCATGTGGGTAATCGAAAATTTATCAGACTCCGGATAGAAAACGGCCACTTGATAACTATAATTAAGCACTGTCGTACATGATAACTATAATTAAGCCACATACAATTTTATTACATGCCTATGGACATCCACACTATATTACAAAAACCGTAATCCTAATATTAGTAATAAACTATTTTTATA